>CM059191.1:104158880-104614114 GCA_030323885.1 Branchipolynoe longqiensis | reverse complement strand
CTTATAAAATGAACAGCGACCTTATTAATGATATAGTGACCTTATTAATGATACAGTGACTTTATTAATGACATATGACCTTATTAATGATATAGTGACCTTTTTAATGATATAGTGACCTTGTTAATGACATAATCAGATAATGACCTTATTAATGATACAGTGACCGTATTAATGATATAGGACCTTATTAATGATATAGTGACCTTATTAATGATAGAGTGACCTTGTTAATGATATAATGACCTTATTAATGATACAGTGACCGTATTAATGATATAGGACCTTATTAATGATATAGTGACCTTATTAATGTCATAATGACCTTATTAATGATATGGTGACCTTATTAATGATATAGTGCCCTTATTAATGATACAGTCATTGCACACGTGTCTGCTGTTTAATCTGATTAACAAGACTGACACAATAAATACCACTAGCTCTTCACGGCGACGTCCTTACTTCCGACACTGCCTTAAACCATCAGCAATCAATAAATCAAATGATTAATCTGCTGGTATAATATTTCACTATTTTCTTGTACTGTTGTATTTCTATTGCTCAATACGACATTATTTTCTTGTATTGTTGTATTGTTATTGCTCAACCTTTATTACACAGCACATTATAATAACTCCTACTAGTGAGTGTGGTCTATTAAATTGTGACATTGTTATTGCTTGCTTAATACAAAGTGTGACTTATATTAGCGGTTTATGAAGCTGCCACCTTCTTGCTTCATACCCCCCGCACCCCCCCGCACCCCACCCCACCCCACCCCACCCAACCCACCCCATATACTGCAGTATATATATTTATAAACAGTTGTCCCCTGGAAACAGAATAACAAAAGACAGGAGTGGTTGAGAAAGAGTATATATTCTCTGGCGGGAATATATTATTGCCCACCTAAAATTTAAAATCCGTCCTGCTGAGAGGGAACGGTTTAAAATCTGTCCTGCTGAGAGGGAGCGGTAGTGGTAGTGACCAGGCGCAGCTGGTATCACGCAGTCATGAGCTGCTCACAGGTGGCAATGCAGTGGAGAATGAAGGAACTAACCTAGTCCTATGGTAGTAATAGCTCAGTGACATTAGGGTATAGAGTAAGTAAGGGAGAGAACTGCTAGGGGGTAGTGTCCTTGTTTATATTCCCATAATAGATTATAGAGCACATAAACAGTTGTCCCCTTGAAACAGAATAACAAAAGACAGGAGTGGTTGAGAAAGAGTATATATTCTCTGGCAGGAATATATTATTGCCAAGAGACCCCAAGGTCCCCCCAACCCGGAATGTCTTAATAGTCTTGATATTCAGCCCCCGGACCTCCGGAGAGGGAGGCGGAGACCCTGATATCGTTGATGATGCGCACACTCAGGGGGTCTGGAGGTAAGCAAAGATGGTGTCGCTCGCTCCAGCTCCCCCCTCACCCTGAGTTCTTCGAGTGTGGCGCCGCACATGGACAGGAAGGTACAACCCCCCCCGTCGTAGGGAGTGTGAGGAGTAATCAGCCGAATCCAGCCCCGCCACACCACAGAAATGCTTCAGCATCCCCTGATAACCTGAGTACAGTAGGGGTGTCGATGAGCCTGTGGGCGTCGGGATCCGGAAGGCCATGTCATCTGGTCCAGCCGGGACCTGCCCGAAGTGCCTCTCGGTCCAGTGGACCGCACACAGCGACAGGTCTGGGCAACGGGCCACGGGAATCTCCAGCACACGTTCCGAGAACTGTATGGTTTTGGACCTGCGCACCCTCACCATCATCCCCCAGGGGAGGAAGGAAAAGTCTCGTCTGAGGAGAGATGAGTCCTGTAATATACAAGTACAGTGCGTATAGAGAAGGACGATGTAAATGACGTCACGAGTTGGAAGATAGAATAAACACTCAGACACTGGATGTCGAAGCGTTGACTTGTCTTTCATACACTACATGGTGTCAGATGTACATCTGAACGATACGCGCCCAGAACTTCGCAATGGCGCTGTCAGCTCTGAAGCCGCCTTTACCCCTGAGCCTAGAGGGAAATTTGGCGATGAACTGGCGTGCTTGGTATCGTGCATACCAGATTTACAGTGTCGCATCGGGAGCTGCGAGTAAAACTGAGCGGATTCAGTGCTGCATATTTCTACATGTAGCGGGCCAGGAGGCGCAGAAGCTACATATGACGTTTAAGATGACTGACGCACAAGCGGACAAGATCGAGCCGCTGGTGAAATGTTTCGAGGATTATTGCATTGGGAAGACCAACATTACGGTGGTCCGTTATGATTTCAACTCGTTAAACCAAACGACAGAGTCAATGGATACATACATACGAGAATTAAAACACCGTATTTCATATTGCGACTACTCTGAGATGGAAGACGCGTTGCTATGTGACCGTTTGGTGTGCGGTGTAAAAGAGACAAGGCTACGCGATAAGTTGTTGCAAACACCGAATCTGACATTGGACAGATGTTTGGAGATGTGTCGATTAAGTGAGAACTCACATACACAACTGCACTCGGGAGAAACTAAAAATACGGAAGAACAAGTGGACACCGTAACCAGACAGCGAGGAAACTACACTTCACAAGCAAGGCAGACGTCATCGATGCCACGCGTGCGGGGTTGGCAAGACAGGAGAACGCGCTCTTCTACACCTCGTGCGAACTGTCAGCGATGCGGATACCAACATGGGAATACCACTTGCCCAGCAGCTGACAAACAATGTTTACAATGTAACCGATATGGACACTTTCAGCGAGTATGTAGGTCACGGCGCACGGGTCGCGCCCAAGTGGACGAAGTGGAGACGAAAGAGGGTGTGACTGAGGAAGACAACCGGGACGACGAACACGATTTGTTCGTTGGGGAGATAACCGGAGAAGCAATCAGCAGCAGCAGTTTATGGTACGTGGATTACAACTTGCAGACCATCCCTGTCAAATTTAAACTGGACACTGGTTCCCAAGCTAACATTGTGCCCCGTTATATCTACAATGCTCTGAAAAACACTGTCTTATCACCTTCGAAATGCTGTCTCGTCACGTACTCAGGTGATCGCATACATCCGGAGGGTGAAGCGGAAATCATCGTCGGCGGAGTACCATTAAAGTTCCAAGTCACCACACGGGGGACACCAATATTGGGAAAAGAGGCATGCGTGAAACTGCAACTGATCAAACGTGTAGGCGAGGTCACCGTCCGGACTAAGGAGGCAACTACGGCCAGGCAAACAGCAGAACAGTTGGTGGAGAAATATTCAGACATATTCAAGGGTTTAGGAACTATTAAAAGTAACGCAAAAATACATATTGATTTAAATGTCGATCCCGTAATTGACCCGCCAAGGCGAATTCCCCATGCAATTGTCGACAAAGTGAAACTAGAATTAGATAGGATGTTACAGTTAGGTGTAATCGTAAAGCAGCTGGAACCAACCCCTTGGGTAAATTCAATTACAGTCGTAAGAAAACCAGATAAACTCAGGGTATGTCTAGACCCAACAAAGCTAAACAAAGCCATATTAACAACCCCGTACCCAACCAGAACGATAGAAGAGGTCATTGCGAAAACAAGCAAAGCAAAAAAAAATTCTGTCATTGACGCGAACAGCGGATACTGGCAAATAGAACTAGATCTAGAAAGCTCAAAATTATGTACTTTTAACACCCCATGGGGGCGGTTCCGGTATACCCGGTTGCCATTCGGCATTAAAACCGCTGGAGACATTTTTATTGGTGAAATGAACAAAATTTTAAAGGATCTACCTGGTGTAAATGTAATTGCCGACGACATATTGGTGTATGGAAGTACCGAGAAAGAACATAATGATAATCTGGAAAATGTATTTAAAAGGGCAAGAGAGGCTGATTTGCGCCTCAACCCAAAAAAGTCAGTGATTTGCAAAACAGAAGTTAACTATGTGGGACACACTTTAACTCAGTCTGGTTTAAAACCAACAGCAGAACGTGTCCGTGACATAAGTGAGATGCCTACTCCTACTGACAAGGCTGGGATTCAACGATTCCTAGGTATGGTGGGATATGTGGGGAAATTTATACCAAATCTTTCCGAAATTTCAAAACCGCTGAGGCAAGTATTGGGTAAAAACGTAGTTTGGTTCTGGCAACATGAACAGGAAAAAGCATTTAACAAACTGAAAACACTGTTAATATCAGCACCCGTACTAAGGTATTATGACGTAAATGACCAGATCACCTTGCAGGTGGATGCTTCAAAATCTGGCCTGGGGGCAGCCATTTTTCAAAAAAAATAAACCAATAGCGATGGCGTCAAAAGCATTAGATACTTGCCAATCAAGCTACGCGGTGATAGAAAAAGAACTATTGGCCATTTGTTTCGGATGTATCCGGTTCCATGATTATATTTACGGTAAAGAGGTGATAATCGAAACTGATCATAAGCCTCTAGTGGCAATCATGGCAAAACCATTGCACCTGTTGTCAGCCCGCATGCAACGCATGCGCATGAGGCTGCAAAACTATAACATCATTATGAAATACATACATGGTAATGAAATGTTTTTTGCAGACACTCTTTCACGCGCGCACACCAGCAAAACTACACCACACAATCTGTTTGACAACAAAATTTCCATAGCCACGATAGATATTGCACAAAATGTAAATACCCGCATCATCGAGGCTACAAAAAAAGACAACACCCTTACTGAAGTTACACGATTAGTGAGAGAAGGTTGGCCTGCCCAAAACAACCTGGTGACACCGTGTGCCAAACCCTTTTTCACATATAAAGATGAGATAGTCATCACAGATGGGATGCTGTTTAAAGGAAACCAAATTATAATCCCCAGTATTTTGCAAAAGGAAATGTTAGGAGTATTGCATGAGACCCATCTGGGTATAATCAAATGCAAGCAGCTGGCAAGAGACAATGTGTTCTGGCCAGGCATGAACCAGCAAATCGAAGATTTAATAGCTCGGTGTCAAACATGTCAAAATTATAGGAATATCCTGAATGCTGAGCCCATGAGTTCTCACGACATACCAGATAGGCCTTTTTGTAAAGTAGGAGTAGACTTGTTTCAATGCCGGAGCAGGACATATCTCATTCTAGTAGATTACTACTCCAAATTTCCGGAGGTATCGGAGCTACAAACCACAACGTCCAAAGCAGTAATTCAGTCCTTAAAAGAAATCTTCGGTCGTTATGGGATACCAAACTCACTGATATCTGACAATGGACCACAATTTGCTAGTTACGAGTTCAAACATTTTGCGACCACATACAATTTCGATCACGTTGTATCTAGCCCGTATTACCCAGAAAAGTAATGGTCAAATAGAACGGTATGTGCAAACGATAAAAAAAATGATGAAAAAGGCATGGGACAACAACCAGGATTTCAACCTGTACTTGTTGAACTACCGAAATACACCGCTTGTGCACCTAAATGCCTCTCCAGCTCAGTTACTAATGAGTCGTAGGCTCCGATCAAAAATGCCCACGACTAAGACAAAATTACAACCCCAGGCTCAAGAATCAAAAAAAGAAAATATTATCAAATTACAAGCAAGTCAAAAATTTTATTATGATCGAAAAGCTGGGAGAGGCCACAAAAAACTAAGGGTAGAAGACCGAGTCAGATACAGAACACATGACGGTAAATGGAGGGCTGGCACTATTACACAAACAGATGAAAGCAAACCCAGAAACTACAAAGTTGTAAATCGCGAAGGTAAAGAACTGCACCGCAACCGTGTTCACATGTTTAAGATACCGTTAACTGTACACAAAGAATACAAACCTTTAGATACAGGGGCGCCAGGCAATACCGTTAAAACTACACACACACAAATACAAGAAAAAAGGGCGTCACCTGTCTACAAAACTAAAAGTGGGCGTGTCTCGCGTCCACCAGTTAGACTAGGAATGCCTGAAAAACAACCGATGTTATACACACCATGAGACGCACGGTCTCAGCAGCACACGGAAACAGTGGTAATAAACCCTGAAACCTAGTAAGACAACAACAACAAATATAAATATAAGTAATAATAAAATGTATAGACATGTTATCACACAATTGTCAAGAATTTCTGATCGACAGCAAGTTTGTTTACCATATCTGTTTTCATACTGCCCACAGCAACGTTAGTTTTAAGCGTTTGCAGAAATTGTATTGCAGAAAATGTATCCCATGTACTCTGCGTATTCCATGTGTTCCTTTTTATTGTTGTGTTAAAATGAGTTACCTTACTTGTTGTTTCACCAACCGGGTGAATTAAAAAAAAAAAAAAAAAAATAATAAAAAAAGGGGGAAGATGTAATATACAAGTACAGTGCGTATAGAGAAGGACGATGTAAATGACGTCACGAGTTGGAAGATAGAATAAACACTCAGACACTGGATGTCGAAGCGTTGACTTGTCTTTCATACACTACAAGTCCGAGGAGGTCACCTGGCACTTCCGCAGGAGAGCCCTGAAGCTGCACAGGACCACCGCCCTCCAGGCGGTGTGTCCCTCGGAGGAGGTCAGGCCGGAGAAGATCCGTCTGAGCATGCCTGGTAGTATGGGAGCTGCCTGTCTGGGATGGCAACCCCGCTTCCGCTTGATACCTTTTAGAGTAGAGGCCAACTCGAAGCTCTTGTAGTCAATGGCCTCCGCGCCCTCCGATCTCAAGAAGTTTAAGCCACTCAGGTAATTCAAAACTGATGTGTATTTGAGTGTTCGAGCCAGCCACACAGCATATAGTGCCGTCTGGGATGGAGAGCATGGCGTGGTAGGAAAATGTCCTCCAAATTCCTCGATGAAGTCCAGGTATCGCCTCACCTGGACTCCTCTCGTCGTCCTCGAGTTAGGAGCGTAGTACTGCCGTTGCATCGCCAGTTTCTCCTTGTGCAGCTCCGCAACTGGAAGTAGAGGAAGGCAAACGGTCCGTAAATATGTGGTTGCAGCAGAGTAGCTGGGTGGCATCTGCCACCCTCACCCTGGTCCTGCTCTCTTTTTCGTTCCAACGGCTCAGGGCATCGCAGATGGTGTTGTCGGCGCTCCTCACGTGGACAGATTGGATGTCGAAATTGTGCTCTGTGGCTATCCAGAAGAGCCTCCGGATGAAGTACATCACCCCCTTCGATCTCGACCTGCCCGTGGTGAGGGCGGCCCGGACTGTCTCGTTGTCCGTTACCATCACCACCGTGCTATCTTTCCATCGGTGGCCCCAGGTCTGGCAGGCACAGAACGCCGCCCACATTTCTAGTACATTGATGTGGGCTCCTCGGCAGGCCTCATCCGGGGGCGCATGATGGTGGCCCACCTGGCGCCTGATTGTGTCATCGGCCTCCCTGTCGAATGCCCCCACCCTCCAGTCCCGGTCGTGGATGGTGCCAAAACCCTCACCAGAGGCATCACTGTATGTGGAGACGTACGGGGTGTGGCGGCCGATGATCTTGGCCTTCCCATTGAACCTTCTCGCGAAGGCCAACCACCACTTCCTGTCCTCGTGGAAACCACTTGAGAGGCGGACCTTGAAGTGCGGCTTTGCCACCCCCCCCCCACAGTGTCGTAGATGCGTCTACAGAATGTCCGTCCGCCTCGGACCACCTTGGCGCAGTGGGCCAGCAGACCAGCCAGGCTCTCCAGTCGGCCTCTCATGGTCTTCCGCTTCCCCTCCAACTCCCCCAGGGCTGCCGTCATCTTGACAAGGTTGTCCTTGGGTAGTGACATCTCCAGTGCCACCGTATCGATAGCGATCCCCAGGACCCTGGTCCGGGTGGCCGGGGAAGTGACCTTGCGGAAGCTGATGTGGAACCCCATCCTCCGCAGGATGGCGATCAGTTTGGCTTGGGCGGCGCACCCCGCCTCAAAGTCCCTTGCCACCACGCAGAAGTCATCAAGGTAGTAAACAACCTCACCGGCTCCCTCGCGGACCGCACAGCGGACTATGAAGTCCGAGAGCTTGCTGAACACGTATGGGCTGGAGGCTAGGCCCATGCAGAGCCTGTTGTCACGGAGGTAGACAGGGTTGTCACCGAAGTCCCAGAATATCCCCTGCCTCTCGCGATCCCGTGGGTGGATGCTGACCGCGCGGTATGCATCCCGGATGTCGATAGTCGCGAGGCTGTCCCCCCTCTGCATGAGGGCCGCCACATCATCCACGCTGTTGTATGAGAATTTTTCGGCCACCCCATCCGTGTAATTGTTCACACGACTCCCCCTCGGGTCGACTGCAGTCCACTATACCTCTGACTCCTCCCCCGTCCTTGGGGATGCAGAACAGCCTGTGGATGCAGGTAGGGCGGTCTGAGACGACCGTCAGGGCACCGCTTTCAATCTCCGTGTCGAGTTTTTTCGACATGGTGGCTCTGTCGGCGCTGTCACCCCCCCTGCCGTGTGGACAGTCATAGGCCGCCGTGCAATCATGGTTTATGACCATAAAACCAAAACACACCCCTTTCAGTATGTATTCGGCATCAGGGTCGGTGTCTCCTCGTAGGAAGAGTTCTGTGAACACCCTGCATGGCCTCATCTGGGAGATCACCCCCTCAATTTTGTGTATGCAGCCGCATACGCCTCCTATGCACCTGTCCCAGACACCAAAGTCCATAGCGCGGTCCCCGCCGGGTTCCGACACTTCGACCGAGAACACCCGCTTGTCTGCGTGGTCCCCATCCTCCACCCGGAGCCATTCAGGTCTCAGGCCATCCGGTTGCTGTACCCATCGTCTGGGGACCCCGCCTGCCGCGACCGGCTGAACTGGCGCCGACGCAGCGGTATCGCTGGCAATGGCCGGTCGAACCGCCAGATTTTTTGCATCTCTGCGTGCACCCTTTCCTGCGTTCCTGTGTGTACATCGTGTAATTTTTTGTGTATCTCACTGGTATCCTACCGGTCTTCGCCGTAGATGGCCGGGTGGGCTCCATCGCCACCAGCGATGCCGCCTCCTCCCGAGTCGGGGCAGACCTCCGGTCTATGCGTGTCAGCGGCGCGTGTTCGCGCCAAAACTGCTGGATGCAGGTCAGCGGTGGCGTCCCACTCGCCGGCCCCGCACCTCCCGCGGGTAGCGCAGGCCTCCGGCCCACGCATCTCCATGGCGCGCGTTCGCGCCAAAAGGTTGGGATGCAGGTCAGCGGTAGCGTCCCTAACCCCGCATGTTGCACGGGCTGCCCGGTGTAGCCCTGCCCGGGGTCCAGTCAGTCCTTGGTACATTTTATCCTGGCATGGCTCCTGATTCCACACCGGCTACACCAATAGCCAAAACCGCATTTCTCCTCGCCGGTATTGCAACCCCCCTCTCTGTTCCATCTGAAGCACGCCCTTTTGCCCTCACGCTCAAATACACGTCCCGTTTTTGTTGCGGCACCTACCAGGCTTTTTGCCCTGGGTTTCATAGACTCATGGCCAAAGTGGTGCAAACTGGCCGCCGTGTTTCCACCGGTAAAGGCGGCGAACCCATCACTCTCAGCCACTTTCCGGACTGCCGTGTCATAACGGACGTGTGCTTTCTAGCTTTCTATAGACAAACTGTCTAAATACTCTAATGGTGAAAACAAGTCTATTCAGACTTATCCATGATAGGCAGTATAAATCTTCAAGAAGTGTCGCTAGCTTGTAAACGTTAGCAATTCTGATCAGTCGAAACTGAAACATTTGACCAGTTAACTTGCCTTAGCAAAACATTAAAAGAAAATCACATCAGTGCAATATCAGTTTTATCAGACCGAACAAGAGACAGTAGATTGCAATGCACACTGCTCACTCCATGAAGGTATTTAATCATTATCTATAATAAACGTCTATTTACTGTTGGTAAGAGATTCTCAATGCTGATTATCTCTTGGAATTCCTCAGTGATTTGTAAGGTCCGATAACATTGATATCACACTCGTGTGCACTTTGATATCAGGTGTTGGCATTTTGCTGTTGTGGGTTAGGTGCTAAAATGTATTAATAGTTCAGTATCGACTAGAAATGGCCACGGTGCCGCACTGAAGTCATTTAATTAATGTTTTATCGCCGTAATATGGGGTTTGAGTTCCTCGGGCCTCGGAGCTCATATCGGACAATAACTGATGTACACATGTTCAGTGTCAGGGTGTCGGGGGGTGGTGGTGGGGGTGGGGGTGGGGGTGGGGGTGGGGGTGGGTCCAGGCCGTGCCAAGGTTGGAATCAGCCCCGGAGCGTCGGCCATAGAACAGGCAGTGTCCTGATTGCACGTGTCTACAACGTGATGGCAACATGGCGGGGTGAGGGGGGGGGGGGGGGTGAGCGGGGGGGGGTCTATTTATATAATAATTAATATATGGGAGTCTACGTCAGTCCATATAGGTCTGTGGGGGTCTATATGAACCTGTGTAGGTCTATATGAGTCTCTGCGGGTCTATGTATGAGTCGATGTGGGTCTACATGGGTCTAGGTGGGTCTATATGAATAGATATGGGTCTATATTATTCTATGTGGATCTATGTGAATTGTTGAGTCTATGTGAGTCTATGTGGGTCTATATGAGTCTATGTGGATCAATAATCTGTGAGTCTATGTGAATCTATGTAGGTCTATAGGAGTATGTGGGTCTATATGAGTATATGTGAGTCTATGTTGGTCTATATGAGTCTATGTGGGTCTATATGAGTCTATGTGAGTGTATATGAGTATATGTGGGTCTATAGGAGTCTATGTGGGTCTGTGTGAGTCTATCTGAGTCTGTGAATCTATGTGTGTCTATGTGAGTCTATATGAGTCTGTATGAGTCTATGTGAATATGTGTAGGTATATAGGAGTCTGTGGGTCTATATGAGTCTATGTGGGTCTATGTGAATCTATGTGGGCCTATGTGAGTCTACGTGGGTCTATATGAATCTGTGAATCTATGTGGATCTATGTGAGTAACAGTAGTAATGTGGCACTGGCAGTCTATTTATGTAATCAATGGGAGTCTATGCCAGTCCATATAGGTCTGTGTAGGGGTTATGTGAGTCTATGTGGGTCTGTGTGAGTCTAGGTAACATTATGTGGGTCTATGTGAATCTATGTAAGTCTATGTGAGTCTATATGAGTCTACCTGGGTCTATGACTTTGTGTGTGTCTATGTGAGTCCATGCGGGTCTATGTGAGTATATGTGTGTCTAAATGAGTCTATGTGGGTCTATGTGAGTCTATGCGGGTATAGGAGAGTCTATGTGGGATCTATGAGAGTCTATCTGAGTCTATGTGGGTCTATGTTAGTTTATGTGGGTCTATTTGAGTCTATGTGGGTCTATGTGAGTCTATGTGGGTCTATGTTAGTTTATGTGGGTCTATTTCAGTCTATGTGGGTCTATGTAAGTCTATGTGGGTCTATTTGAGTCTATGTAGGTCTATGTGAGTCTATGTTAGTTTATGTGGGTCTATTTGAGTCTATGTGGGTTTATGTGAGTCTATGTGGGTGTATGTGAGTCTAAGTAGATCTAGGTGAGTCTATGCGGGTCTATGTGAGTCTATGTGGGTCTAGGTGAGCCTATGATTCTATGTGGGCCTATTTGAGTCTGCGGGTCTATGTGAGTCTATGTTTAATGAACTCAACTTTGTATCGGACAATACTCTTGCCATAGGTGCTTAGGCATCAACCTTGATATCGGGAAATAAGTGCTTAATATATAGAAACAGTACCCGTCCTGATATGACTGTAGATGTTTTTTTGATTGATTGATTGATTGGTGGTTGCTTTACGTCGTAGATGTTGCTAGGGCGTTAAACCCTAACAAACAAACAAAGAGAAGCAGTACTCAATAAAACAAAGATGGTTTGCAGGTTGGGGTTTGTCCTCCTCTCACTAGTAGATGTTTATAATAGCATTCGTGCTTTCAGAGGTCAGTCTTACTGGTATTAAAGAGGTCCAGTATAGACTGATAGGACGGGAACTGCACTCTCACAAATGCTCTCCAAGCACCACTCTGAATAGTTTTTCAGTTTGTATAACCAAATATGTGCAGGGAGAGTGTTGGGGTCATAAAGTCAGGTTGCTCGTCATGTTGTAAATGGCTGGGTGAGAGTGACTAGAAGGAGAGTACGGTTATTTTAGTTGGAATGTAGTACATATATATATATATATATATATATATATATATATATATATATATATATATATATATATACATATATACATATATACAAGAAGTATATTTGGTCTAATGCAAAATATTTATTAGCACAATTTCATTGAATTATTTCCTTGCAATAATATTCCTATGACACATATAGGGAAAGAAAATGCGATACAAATCGCTTAAAAGTACAACAGAGAGGGATTTGATCTCATTACCTACATATTACAGAACCAGTTACCTCAATGTCTAAGCTACGTACCCCTTGACTCCTTGTTTAATATGAAATATGTGAATAATGCACTCAGCCTTCGGCCTCGTATCATGGACGCTGACTGGAATGTGGTTCTGAATTAAATATGTCGCCATGAGATAAGTTAAAATATGGAAAGCTGAGTAATGATCTAAAAGTAAATATACATTAAACATTCATGGATAATTAAAGGAACCGAATATAAAAACACAAACAAAAGCTGCCTCTCCTACCGCCCCCTCCTTCCCTCCCTCCTTCTCTCCTACCCTCCCTGCCTCCTTCCCTGCCTGTCTCCTTCCCTCCCTCCACCCTCCCTCTCTCCTTCCCTCCCTTCCCTCCTCCCCCCCCCCTCTCCCTCCCAACCCCTTCCTCATTCCCTCCCTCCCTCCCACCCCCCTCCCTCTACCCTCCCTCTCTCATTCCCTCCCTTCCTGCCTCCTTCCCTCCTTCCCTCCCTCCCTCCCACCCTACCTCTCTCCTTCCCTCCCTTCCTGCCTCCTCCCCTCCCTCTCCTGGTCCCCACTTCCGTCATGTCTCCCCCCCCCCCCCCCCACACACACACACCTGAAATAGTTGCTTACTCACATTGTCTTGTTCTATGCTCTACTTCCGGTTACTAATTCCCTCCCTTTCAGCGGATGGATGAAATCCCGATCATCTCCTTACGGAAGGGGCGGCGGAAGGGCTGGAAGGTAAGATGCATTGTTTGGGCGTTGCCATGCGACAGGGTAGCGTTGGTAGCCGATCGACTGGTCCCCAGGGCCTCCTGGACTGGGTCCCCGCAGACAATGACTGGCTACAGCCAACACGCAGGCAACAAGCGGGATGTACTTAACCCTGTTCTGCCTCTAGTGTAGAACTAACTTGGGTGTTGCTGATAATGTAGTGCACACAATAACAAGGCTCACTAAGATATATTAAAAATTACCCGTTTTCTCTAAATATATAAATTAAATAAATTAAATAAATACGAGTGCGTTTCGTTGCTTTAGAGCTGCATAGTCTGATAAAAATATAACATTTTGAAAACTAAAATACTTATCTAGACTTAATCCGAAATATCCCACTTAAAGCTGCATAGTCCGATGAGAGTATCAATTTTTCAAAGCCAAAACAATTATCTAGATTTGATTCTACATTTCCAACTTAGATACTAGTAGACTTATTAAGCATTAGTTGTTGCATAGAAGGAATACTGAGTCAATTTAATAGAACCTGTTACTCCTGAAGCCTGTGGTGTCAGAGTTTTGAAGTGCTTGTCAAAATTAATTTTGTATGCATTGCTCCCGGGCACATAAGACAAGAAGGCTGATGTTGGGACAGACATGACACTTAATTCGGGCACCCCCCCCCCCCCTTCACCCCGGCGCCAAGTACAACTTTGATCTTGTGATTGCATGTACAGGCCTCCTCGGCAGTCCCGACCGACACAAGGTCATGTGATATGATAACGGATGGGTATGTGATGGGGATGCAACATGTGAAAATTATGCAATTCAGGATGACATAATGGACATAGGATATTACATAGACATTGTTATACATGAAGTAGGGTAATCGAACAATATGAATTTACTTTGAAACATGATGATTTAATAACTGTTTGTCGTTCAGTTGCTCGGGTGTCAATTGTGTGGTGATTTCGTTGAATGGTATATTTTACTTTTTATTATTTTATTTTATTTTTGTTGATTTATTTATTTTTGTGTTTGATTGGCTCGGCCAATCACTCAGCAGGTGTGGGTGGGTGGGAAAAAGAAATAGCTGGTATGTGTGGTCAGTCGTGGGCTGTTTTGTAGATTGACCATCGGGATGTGTGGATCCCCTGGCTCCTGGTTTTGTTTTGAGCTGATTGGTTGCAGCGTTTGGTGTTGTGTATTGTGTGTTGTGTTTGGTTGATGTGCGGGGGAGGTGTGTATATTTCCCTTCCCCGCCTGGTGTGGTGGACGCCCCCCTCCCCCGTAGGAGGGCGGGAGGGGGTGGGTGCGTGCAGCCTCACAGTCTCTGCGCCCAGCAATGACCATGAATGAGCGGCCCCACTCATTCCACCCATTACACTTCAAATATCTTAAAAGTTTGCCATTTAAGATAAAAGTTATTTCAAACTACAGTACGGTAGATTATAATGATCAACCGATTATATTGATCTCAGAAAATGACAGAAATTCAAAGCCATCGGAATATGCAACTTTAAATACAAGTGTATTACGCTGCCTTAAAGTTGCATGATCCGATGAAAATATTGAAAACCAATTTAGAAAATTTAGAAAACCAAAATATTTATTTAGATTGAATCCTACATAGCCAACTTAAATACTGATGCACTTATTAGGCATTTGTTCCTGCATAGAAGGGAAAACTGAGTGAATTTCACAGAAGCCTATGTTGTCAGAGTGTTGGCCTGCTTACAAAAATTAATTTGGCATGTTTTCACTTCAGATATCTCCAAAGTTAGCCATTTTAAAGAAAAGTTACTCTAAACTAAAGAAAGGTCTATAAAATACAAGAACTTGTAGAAGTCACAAAAATAGCCATTACATTACTCTGATCAGAGAAATAATTTCATAACACTATTAATACATGTTGTTTAATGATGTTGGAGAGAAAGGACATCAATAGCTGAATATAACATTTTATAAGTCATTGGTTTGACTCGACTGAGAATCGAACTCCCAACCTTCCACACGGGAAGCCTTCACTCTACTGATTCGGCCACTGCGTCCTATGTCCCGGGATATAATTGCACACTTCAACATGCCATGTGACATGCACCGACCCGATATGAAATATGGTAGAAGACAGACCAATCCATCCTGATATGACCGTAGTCGAATATAATATCCTCAGTAGAATATGACAATCAAACTAATACCGTCTCAGAAAATGTCACAAACCCAAAACCAGCGGACTGTGCAGCTCTATAATTGGGGAGTTGTTGATGAGTTGTTGATGAGTTGGTGATGGGTTGTTGATGAGTTGTTGATGAGTTGGTGATGAGTTGGTGATGAGTTGGTGATGAGTTGGTGATGAGTTGGTGATGAATTGGTGAGGATCTGGTGATGAGTTGGTGATGAGTTGGTGATGAGTTGGTGAGGAGTTGGTGAGTAGTTGGTGATGAGTTGGTGAAGAGTTGGTGAGTAGTTGGTGATGAGTTGGTGAGTAGTTGGTGATGAGTTGGTGATGAGTTGGTGAGGAGTTGGTGAGGAGTTGGTGAGGAGTTGGTGAGGAGTTGGTGAGGAGTTGGTGAGGAGTTGGTGAGGAGTTGGTGAGTCGAACCACTAGTCTGGTGAGGATGGGGCTCCAGCTGTTCCTGTACTAAAACTTTAATGGCCTTATTCAGTTATTGATGCCCTGGGAGACATGTTCTGTCTCACTGCCGTCTGGAGTGTGGCTCCTCAGCTGGTTCTTACGGCAATGTGAGAAGTCTTTGTGAAAACAATGCACGAAAGTAAAGTCGAACATTCCAATGCACGCTCTTCATGACCCTAATTAAGGGCGTTCTCTCCATATATATAGTTATCTATATATATATATATGTCATGGGGGGTGATGAAAATGGGAAATATTGCACCTAGAGCGGGACTCGAACCCACATCTCTTTGCATTCCGGGCCAGTATGCTAACCATTACACCACCTAAACTCCCTGATATCACCATGCTACCCACGCCTACCTGTCTATGTAGTTACTTGCCTGAGAGGTCAATGCAGACTACTACATATATATATATATATATATATATATATATATATATATATGATGTATAACGCATTATGCTAGTATAAAAATACAGAAGGGAATTGTTCTACTTACTGATATTAATTGATATTATTGATATTACCGATTTCTATACTCCGTAAGACTCCATAGTTGACTGGTGGCGCCACCTGTGGGCCACCTCTGCTTCAATGGGTGTCGACAAGTGTCAATCGTTTATATATATATATATATGTATAAAATCCGGTGGAGGCGAGGTGGGCCGAGATGGCGCCACCAGTACAGTGTTGAATCTTATGGAGTATAACAATAATAATAGGTAATATTCCCTTCCACATCTTTATACTCGCATAATACGTTATGCATCACATACGTTATATATATATATATATATATATATATATATATATATATATATGCTATTTATATATGCTGGATGCCTTATGATGCGAGTATAAACACAAATATTCCAGTCTATTCCCACTACGTTTTACTACCGAACCTCCCAGCTCTAATTCTGACTTCCGATAGATACACCAATTATTTATTGATATGGCGCATGAGGTCCAATCACTTCTAGAAAGAGTATCGATCTCAGATACACCTCGGTCAATACACCCCTCGGGGGCCTGAGGGATTAAACCCCCATGTTGGGGCGATAACACGTTTATTACACGACCTTAGCTTTCAAACGTGAACTATATTCGTGTACAGAAACTGAAATGTGTGTGATGCATAACATATTATACGAGTATAAATGTTTGAGGGGAAATCAATCTTTTCCCTTCCTCCTCTGCTGCCGCATTGGTGGAGTACCCCCCCTCTCTGGAACGTTTTGTAACCGGGTCCCCCCTTCGTCACTCAGCCAGGAGGAATTATCATTGGCTAATAAGTATTAACTAACTAATATAATAATATAATAAATCCTTCATACCGCTGATTTATACCCGAATATGAATATATACTTACTATAAAGTGTCAAAGAAAGCGTAATAGATATCATATGATAATTATGTGATATATATTAATTATTATACACTAATTATATGAGTATAAAACAACGGAAGTTCTACCCCTAGTTCTATTCACACTTTAAATCACTAAATGATTCACTGATTACGACTGGTGGCGCCCCCAACGGGTCCTCGTGACACTTTATGAAGCATAGTGAGGATGGGGTAGTTGGCCCACCAGTACTAAGAAACGACGGTGACGGCGCCACAGTAGCCCTAGAGTTCTGCTGCAGCGTAACATAGCCGATAGTAGATTGGTTAATAATTAATAAAATAATGATAGAAAATTAGGACAAATAATAATACCTCCTGCCGAAGGATACAGCTATAAGTATCAAAAATGATTAACAAATGATTAAAGAATGGGAAGTATGTTTTCTCTATAAATCCACATTTGTGTCAAAAAGGCTGTCAGTTGCTCAATATGAAGCCAGTTTTAATAGAGCTTCTGTTGGTAGATCGTGGGGTCGTGGGTTCGAAACCTGGTCGAGTCAAACCAATTACTTAAAAATTGATACTTGTTGCTTCCTAGCCTGGCGCTCGGCATTATTAGGATAGGGCAAGGACTGGTTGGCTCAGGGTCAGGATAATGTGACAGAGTGGGATATCAGGTCATGGTGCTGGTGGCCTGGTCTTCCAGTGGGGCAGCACTATAAAGTCACCATGAGTGCGCACTGTCACAAGTCGGTACCCGTCCTGATATGACCTTAGATGTTGCTAGGACGTAAAACAACACACAAACAGAGCTGCCCCACAGACTCTGTGACCCAGTCCAGTCTGGTGTGCATGAATCGCGGAAATCGTGTATTATAAGTAGTTGCCTGCCCGTGTCCTGACGTCGGTGCCTATGTGAGGGGTGAACATCTGTGCAGTAGTTTGAAGTTACGCTGACTTTCCACATGTTTCTATGCGACAACTCAGGAGGCTGTGATTGTAGCCAAAACGATCAAGTCGATCAGCAAAGTAAGTGTGAAGTGTCTAACTCCCACCCTCAGGCACACAGCAACCCGTGTCACTGAGCAATCACCGCAGTCACACGCACACAGAAACCCCGATGTCACTGTTACTGTCACTGTTACTGTCACTGTTACTGTCACTGTTACTGTCACTGTTACTGTCACTGTCACTGTCACGAACAGCTCCTCGGGGAAGGAGAACTTCTTCAGGTGACCACTAGATAACAAATTCACCCTGTACTTGTAGTACACGGGTGAACTACAATGTTGTGTAAATATGGGCGAAAATAGCTTTAGTATGGAACAGGAAGTAGAATGCCTGCCTCCAGTGTCAAATGGGTACTTATATCAGCACAGAGTTGGTGAAATGGGAGAGAATGCAAAAAGACAAGATGGCGGCATTGGAATGCCGTCGATTTCACCTTTAAATTCTATTAAACTATATGTTTTATTATATTTTTCAACTCAAAGGTAGCGGGGAAATATGAATATATATATAAAGAATAAGTGTTGCTGCTTAGATTGTGAAATTAGGCTCTCATTTCATTTCCCCGTATTTTCTACCGGTTTTATATAGGGCTGGTATTCACCCGTGTACTGCGAGTACAGGGTGAATCCTTTATCTAGGTGACCACCTGTTCAGTTTGTGGGAATAAAACTTCACTGTGGAACTTCACCAAATTAGAAGCTATTCAATGATGGAGGAGCAGATATTGCACATCCGCATAGCAACATGATGATGGCGCGCCAAACCTTAGCAATGCAGTTTAGAACGTGACCTAGATAAAAGATTCACCCCTACGCAAAGTAGGCAAGCACGGGGTGAATCCTTTATCTAAGCGTGACTAAGCAAAAATCAGTTTGGGGATGCTGCCCTTAGATTGCATGCCGTAGTAACACAGACTGTATGTGTTACAGTAATACTCGTAGGCCCTAACTTCCCTTGTATTATTTAACAGTTTAGCTAAAGTCCCGTTTACAGTTTGCTAGGGGCACATCGCTTCTGTGCATGCCTCAAAATCGAACAGCATCGTCACTAACCTTATGAATTTAATATAATGTTTTTGGTAAAGATGTTTTCTAAAGTGTACCAAGCGATTTGTTTCTAGGTGGTGTGGTTTTAGAGATATTTCACTTCTTCTGTATTTTCTGTATGAAGATTGCTCACGACCATTGACAATGCCTTGAGTTTGACGGTATGCGCAGTGCAAAACATTAGTTTTATTCAAAATTAATAGAAATCAAGAACCCTAACCGTATAAATTTAATATAATCGTTTTGGTAAAGATGTTTTCTATATGTGTACCAAGCGATTTGTGTCTAGGTGGTGTGGTTTTAGAGATATTTCACTTTTTCTGTATGAAGATTTGCTCACGGCCATTGACAATGCATTTGAATGTAAATGTCCCTCGCAAACTGGTGTGCCTCAGAAACCGCAAGACCTGTTAGCGCCGTGTGATGCCGCAAAACGGTGGAAAGTTCAACTTTGGTCAACGCTTGCGCCGTCTAACGCCGTCAAGCATCGACGTAAAGTCTAAATGGGAACATCGGCTTGCGCTGTGTTGTGCCGTCACATGCCGTCAAAAGTATAAACGGGCCTTAACACAACTAGACGTTTGTTTACAAGTTGCCAGTGCACTGCGACGCACATGCGCAGATTACTCGTGCCCTGTGCGCATGTCAGTCCATCACGCGTTTGGCGTGACGTCACAACTGCAGTCTGGTCCCCTGACCCGCCCTGTCTGTCTGTCATCTTTCACGGCTGTGGCTTTCCATTGGGGCCTTGCCGTCAGACATTCTTTAATTTGTCAGTGTCATCTGCAACATTTCTGGATGAGCCTTTTTATACTTAATGCGAGACTAATTGCTTGCTGGGAAGGAGGCCTGAGGTAAGATTGGAGAGAAATGTGAAGGCGGTGACGTCATTGTAAACACAGCGCGTGTGGCAAGTTGTGAGAGATTAAATGAGCTTGTTGTGGACAGGGATGGTCAGGGGCCATATGCACGAATCGGGGTTAGGGCCTTAACCGCGGTTTGGCTAGCTCCACACGGCTAAATGTGAGAAATCGGTATGCACCAATCTCTGCCAGCGCTAACCGCCGAGCGTAGCCTCGGCTAAGCTACCCCAGTTTCAAATCAGGTTTTACGTCTAGCCAGGGCGGTTAGTGTGCATGTGTGCCTCTCAATCTATTGAATGCGATCATATTTAACAGAATTACATATGCAATAAGTGAAATTTTATCAATTTAACCCTAAATGTGAAGCGTTATTAAGGCTACTGCCGCATTGGCGGCGATATTAATAGTTATATTTTCGAATCGACGAACGTAATGTAAACAAATCGCCGCCGCTGCCGCATCGACGTCACTTTCCATACTGACGGCAGCGGCGGTTTGTTTACTGTACCTTCGCCGATTCGAAAATATAACTATTAATATTGCCACCAATGCGGCGGTAGCCTTAATAACGCTTCGAATTTAGGGTTAAATTGATAAAATTTCACTTATTGTGTATGTAATTCTGTTAAATATGATCGCATTCAATAGATTTGAGCCTAATATATGGGTAAAAAACGCAGAGGGAATTCCCAAATCTATAAATAAACTCACGGTTAGCTATCCACAGCGGCTAAAACATTGGTGCATACCGATTCACACATTTCTCAAACCCCCCGCTACCCTGAGGTAGCTATCCGCGGCTAGTGTCTTAACTCCGGCTAAGCCTAATCCCGATTCGTGCATACGGCCCCAGGTGTCTACTCCAACAAAGTACTCCATCCATAATTCTCATCAGAGCCGGTGTTGGCAAATGTCACAACGCAAACTTCTAACATATTCTACATTCAGTTCTGAATCATTTGTTTGTTTCTTTTCTCAAGAATTGCTGAGAAATTGTTGGCATTGAGTTACCAGTGAGGCAGGCCTTTATTTCACAACAACACCCCTCCCTCCACCCTCCACCCCTGCATGGTGATACTTTGTACTTCTGGAGTTAAACTTCAGATTTGTTTTCAAAGTCATTTAAGCATTTGTGAGGAAACAGAATTGACCATCTTAATCATTGTCTATCATCTTTTAAATGTGAACAGGTAAATCCCAATCAAACTAATCAGTCTCATTTTTTAAATAGAGTATGTGTCATTATGTGTGTATCTGTGTGTCTGTGTGACTGTTGTGGCGGTGGTGGCGGGTAGCTAAAAACCTACATGATGCTATTACTTATGGCGGTTTTTGACGGTTGTATGTTAATGTCGAGTTACACACAAAACGTTGTTTGTAATACCTTACACGCGGAAGCACACCACATACAGATTGGCATCAGTAGTAGGTAGGCCTAGAGGCAGTCACTATCGCCGCACTTCATATGTTCACAACGATTTAAAATCCATATTTTAAAAATAAAAATAAACCAAATGGAAGATTAGGAACATTTTCTTTGCTGTTGGTAATGTGCTTGCCAAAATCATGATGCATGGCACTTATATAGATCTATTCTAATTTAAATAACCACACCACCTTCTGTGACAAGATTTCATCAGAATACATAAATTATCGAAACCTTTTCAACTGTGTTTGTGAAATGAAGTGGTTAATAATTCCGTGATCGTAGCGGTAGTTGTAGTGCTGACAAGATGGCGCGGTTAGTAGTAATTCGACATAGAAAAGCAGAGAACTACATTATCGGTCCGATTATTTTACTCGTGACAGCTTATGGTAAAAGAATGAATATATATGTACTATATAATTTATTATGTGCATATAAATAACCTCTTAATGTTTCTCTCTAACCACCTTAACCTCCACGATATTCACTGCGGAGTGGGCATTCTCTCCTCCCCGTTTCACTTTCAAAACTGTCTATATATAGCCAGTGACAAATACAGGATTTCTGGCAGGAACGATTCCTTAATAACATAATCGCTTAATATTATAACTCCAATAATCATTATTGCCACTCTTGATAAGTATAGACATATAAACTAATCAATACACATGTTAGGTCTAATCAATACACATGTATGTATCAAGTGTGTATGAATACAACATATAACTGCTATTTTTATATGTGAATGGTCAAACTATACCATTTGTAAGTCTTTGAATGTTTAATATTGTTATTTCAGCTGATTTGAGCTAGCTGCTGATGACAATATCAGACTACATTTACATATATTGTAAATAACTGTATTGTCACATGGCTGGAAGACCAGTGCCACAGTGCTGACAAAAGACTTTATTCAATGAATAAACTATATTAAAAAAACCAAAAAAACTGATAAAGATTTCTCCAAACTCTCCAGGAGGATTCAGACTTATTATTTTGTTTTATATTGCATTCCTTGATTCAGTGGAGGCAATTCCAATCACAGACAATTGGTCTTCCTCATCCCTCAACTCCTTGCCTTATCCTAGTAATGTTATTCACCAGACTACGTAGCGACAATGTATACATTTTTAAGTCATTGGTTTGAGTTGGCCGGATTCAAAGCCAATTGGTTAGAACCCCATGACTTGTCACACACGACTTGTCACACATGACATGGGCGCACAGCTTATTTGGCCGTGCTGCCAACTCTGGCCTTGTAGACAGCCTGTTACAAAATCTGTGTTCCCTTTTGATTTATTATTTACTTATTATTGTTCACAGCCGATCCACAAACTGCGATGGGCATCGAGTGTGATTCTGCTGATGTCGCGCGGAGTGCAGACAAAACGCCTGTACGTACCCCTACCAGAGTAGCATAATAGGGTTCGTTATGACTCATAATGAACCCTAGTATGCTACTCATCTGTGTGTTCAAACTAGCGCAGGCGAAGTGCTTGTATATGAACCTTCACCTAAGTAGTATAATAGGGTTCATTATGACTCATAATAAATCCTACTTCCATGAGTAGTATAGTACGGTTCATTATGACTCATTATGAACTCTATCCTGCTCACTTGTGTGTTCTTGGGAGTGCAGACAAAACGTACCCCCCTGAGTAGAATAGTAGGGTTCATTATGACTGGCATCATCATCATCATCATGCTGTTGGTCGCAATGTGACAACGACTGGTTTCATTACTTAACCGCCGCTCTCCATATAGCTCTCTGCCGTGAGAGTGATGTCCATGAGTCAGTCTTAATGTCTCTCAGCTTCAGGTTTCTCTTTATAGTATCCTGTCATCATAGACCCTACTATAATACTCACCTGTGCGTTCTCCAGAGTGTAGACAAAGCACCTGTATGTACCCACTGAGTAATACAGGAGGGTTCATTGTAACTCATAATAAACCCTGCTATACTACTCACCTGTGTGTTCTACGGAGTGCGGACAATCGACCCCTTTCAATGTTTATAAACATTGTGTATGCACATGCAGCTTGGCTGCAGAACGAAGGCACACTGCCTTTGAGTTTGCCGGTATGCGCAGTGCAAAACGTTTATTTTATTCAAAATTAATAGAAATGCAGAACCCTAACCATATAAATTTAATATAATCTGTTCGTTGAATATGTTTACTATATATGTTCCAAGCGGTTTGTTTCTAGGTGGTGTGGTTTTAGAGATATTTCACTTTTTCTGAATGAAGATTGCTCACAGCCATTGACAATGCATTGAGTTTGCCAGTATGCGCAGTGCAAAATGTCTATTTTATTCAAAATTAATAGAAATACAGAACCCAAACCTTATAAATTTAATATAACCTGTTCGTTGAATATGTTTTCTATATGTGTTCCAATCGGTTTGTTTCTAGGTGGTGTGGTTTTGGAGATATTTAACTTTTTCTGTATGAAGATCGCTCACAGCCATTGACAATGCATTGAGTTTGCCGGTATGAACATTGCAAAACGTCTATTTTATTCAAAATTAATAGAAATGCAGAACCCTAACCATATAAATTTGATATAATCTATTCGTTGAATATGTTTTCTATATGTGTTCCAAGCGGTTTGATTCCAGGTGGTGTGGTTCTAGAGATATTTCACTTGTTCTCTATGAAGATTGCTCATAGCCACTGAGTTTGCAGTGTGACAATGTGTCGTCCTGCAGCCAAAAGGCGCGCACTGACCTAGATACCTATGCTGACGTCATATGAAATAGGTCTATGCGCATGTCCGTACACCCACCTGAGTAGTATAATATGGTTTGTCATGACTCATCATGCACCCTACGCTTCTCACCTGTGCGTACCCTTGAGTAGTATAGTAGGGTCCATTATGACTCATAATAACCCCTACTATTCTACTCACCTGTGTGATGAAGCGCATGTATATACCCTGATCATGGGGCAGGCCCAAGGTCCACTAGTTGTTCACAAGTTTAGAGGGGCACACAAGAGTGTGGCTGTTGCTTTTCACCAAGCAAAATACCGACCACACATCAACCCAGAGAACTCGGCCCATGTTCCATCCTCGTTGTGAACCTACAACATTGTTTGTTTTTAAATAAGTGGTGTTAGGTAATCTGCCGTGTGTTGGTTCTGAAGTCTAACATTTGTTCTTCCCACTACTATCAGAAGGCAGGGTGGTAATGAGACTCATCTGTTCTAGATTTATTATTTGATTAAGCTTGCACTATATGATGTATTTTGCCAGTTACCAGTTAAACTAAATTTCATTTCTGATTTCAAACATATTGTTGTATTACTGAATGCTCGGCCACGTTTGGGACACCAGATAATACTACAAAAACTCTCCCCTTCATATCACTTATCTATCAACTCATTAACCAATACTAAGGAAGAATGAAGACAAGTCACACAGATAAACAGTGGAGAAGTTGTGCTTTAATAACACCAACTCCTGTCCACCTACCAGTGACCTAGCATCCACACCCCTTACCTATAGCCACACAAAATCTCATTCCTACTTTAGCCTGTATAGAAAGCAGTGCCTACAGCCCATGGGACAGGAGTCCTATGGCTGTGTACACACTTAATTGGAATAGATGAATTGTGATAGCATCAGACAGAGTGTCTGGGGTTCCTGCTCTAGAGTAGGTGTGCCTCACTCCAGAGCCAGGAGTAGAGTGATCTCTCTTCAGTGTGTCTGAATCAGAATCTAGAATAATGATCTCAGGTTTGAGGCTAGTGTGGTCAGAGGGTCAATGGGGTGCAGGTGACTGGGCAGTCCACAGCCAGCCAATCAGGCACCTCCACAGTCTGGGTGGGTGGCACTCCCCTCAGTAGGGGTGGCTGTCACTCAACCCAGTTGCAGGTGGTGCCCTGTGTGTATATGCAAATTAGGCTGGTGTGCCCACCCAGTAGTCATGTAGGGACAGGTAGCTGCATACAGTTACAATAGATCTTTGTTAAAATGGTCTTTTCTCCAATTGCACTCTTTATGGATGCATAGAGAAACATTTCAACAATCCTGTACTGAATCTTATATAGGAACATTTCTTCATTAATCTCAGGCATCCTGTATGAACATATATTTCACATAGCTTATATCATGTCATAATGGGAGTGGGGTATTATTGCTTTTAGATTACATAATCTTGTCCTCACTCCGTTGCCCAAGAATAATAATGCTCTCTGCCAATATATAATTCCGAACCGAAAATCTGTATATTTTTACAATATTATTGTATTTTAAGTCTTTAATAGATTTAATTACATTTTGGTATTCTTTAATTGCCGATTCGAATGAACCAGGTGTCTCTAATATTAATGACAGATATATCTAACGGACTCATTTCTATGTTACAGATGCAAATGTATAACAGATACAGGTGTGTTACATATACAGGTGTATAACAGATACAGGTGTATCTTACAGATACAGATGTATAACATATACAGGTGTGTTACAGATACAGGTGTGTTACAGATACATGTGTATAACAGATACAGGTGTGTTACAGATACATATGTCTAACTTATACATGCGTGTTACAGATACAGGTGTGTTACAGATACAGGTGTGTTACAGACAATGGTGTATAACATATACAGGTGTACCTTACATATACATATGTATAACAGATACAGGTGTATAACAGATACAGGTGTGTCTTACATATACATATGTATAACAGATACATGTGCGTTACATATACATATGTCTAACAGATACAGGTGTATCTTACATATACATATGTCTAACAGATACAGGTGTGTTACAGATACAGGTGTGTTACAGATACAGGTGTATAACAGATATAGGTGTATCTTACATATACATATGTCTAACAGATACAGGTGTGTTACAGATACAGGTGCATAACAGATACAGGTGTGTTACAGATACAAATGTATAACAGATACAGGTGTATCTTACATATACATATGTCTAACAGATACAGGTGTGTTACAGATACAGGTGTGTTACAGATACAGGTATGTCACATCTACAGGTGTATAACAGATACAGGTGTATCTTACAGATACATATGTATAACATATACAGGTGTGTTACAGATACAGGTGTGTTACAGATACAGGTGTCTCTTACAGGTACATCAACCAGAAGTCAGACATGGGGCAGATGAGGCGGAGACTGGACCCGGATGAGGAGGAGGCAGCGTCTGACCCTGGTATTCCCGACAAACCCAGCGTAGGTATTGTAGTCGTCACGAACGCGCCTCACTACCACGCACGGTGGTCGATTTGACTACCCACGACTCCCCTTCTCTGTAGCAACAAATGCTTAAAGGTGCATAATCCGATGAAAACATCAAAATGTCAAAACCAAAGTAATTACCCAGATTTGATTCTAAATATCTGATTTAGATACTGATGTACTTATTAAGCATTTGTTGCTACGTAGAAGGCAATACTGAGTTAATTTAATAGAATCCTTTTCTGCTGAACCCTATGGTGTCAGCGTTTCGGCATGCTTGCCAAAGTTATTGTTGCATGTTTGCGCTTCAAATATCTGTGTATACCTGTGTATACCTGTGTATATCTGTGTACACCTGCACACCTGTGTATACATGTGTAAACATGTGTACACCTATGTGTATACCTGTGTATACCTGTGTACACATGGATACAACTGCATACACCTGTGTAAACATGTGTATACCTGTGTATACCTGTGTATATCTGTGTACACCTGCACACCTGTGTATACATGTGTAAACATGTGTACACCTATGTATACCTGTGTATACCTGTGTACACATGGATACAACTGCATACACCTGTGTAAACATGTGTATACCTGTGTATACCTGTGTATATCTGTGTATATCTGTGTACACCTGCACACATGTGTATACATGTGTAAACATGTTTACACCTATGTATACCTGTGTATATCTGTGTACACATGAATACAACTGCATACACCTGTGTAACCTTTGTTGTTGTAGCTGGGGCTCGACCTGCTGCTGGCTTTGACGACTCAGCCTCATTTCCGGACACAGGCGACCGTCACCAGGGTGAGCCACAAGTCTCTACTGAAAACGGTCAAACATCTCCGCCGCTTCGCGCATTTCGATTTTATTATATTTACCGATTAATGTGAAACAAAATTCCAAGGAATCAGGATATATATGACATCAGTTGGGTAGTTTGGATCCCATTCTTATATGACCGTAGATATTGCTAGAACATAAAACCCAAACAAGAATGAGCTAGGTATGGGCGATAATACAGGCACAACAAGGATAGTTGAAACCTGAATTCTGGCATTTTTCCGCGATTCCCTGACAGTGGTAAGTCTATGGGAGAAGTTCCGCATTATCGCAGAAATTCGCAGTCGGTGTAATAATCTTGGCTTAATTTCCGCGTTTTTTGGAGGATACCACTTTCAAGTAGAACTATCTCCTTGATGTAGTAGCCTCTCCTTGATGTAATACCCTATCCGTCCTGTAGTCCCTCTCCGTCATGTAGTACCCTCTCCGTCATGTAGTACCCTCTCCATCATGTAGTCCCTCTCCGTCGTGTGGTAATTTCTCCCTCATGTAGTACCCTCTCCCTCATGTAGTAACCTCTCCCTCATGTAGTACCCTCTCCATCATGTAGTACCATCTCCCTCATGTAGTACCCTCTCACTCATATTGTACCATCTCCCTCATGTAATACCCTCTCCCTCATGTAGTCTCTCTCCCTCATGTAGTACCCTCTCCATCATGTAGTCCCTCTCCGTCATGTAGTATCATCTCCATCATGTAGTACCATCTCCCTCATGTAGTACCCTCTCACTCATATAGTACCCTCTCCCTCATGTAGTACCCTCTCCATCATGTAGTACCATCTCCCTCATGTAGTACCCTCTCACTCATATAGTACCCTCTCCCTCATGTAGTACCCTCTCCTTCATGTATTACCATCTGCTTCATGTAGTACCCTCTCCTTCATGTAGTACCCTCTCCCTCATGTAGTATCCTCTCCCTCATGTAGTTTCTCTCCTTCATGTAGTACCCTCTCCTTCATGTAGTACCCTCTCTGTCATGTAGTCCCTCTCCGTCACGTAGTCCCTCTCCTTCATGTAGTCCCTCTCCATCATGTAGTCCCTCTCCGTCATGTAGTACCCTCTCTGTCATGTAGTACCCTCTCCATCATGTAGTCTCTCTCATTCATGTAGTACCCCCTCCGTCATGTAGTACCCTCTCCTTCATGTAGTACCATCTGCTTCATGTAGTACCCTCTCCTTCATGTAGTCCCTCTCCCTCATGTAGTACCCTCTCTGTCATGTAGTCCCTCTCCATCATGTAGTACCTCTCCGTCATGTAGTACCCTCCGTCATGTAGTCCCTCTCCGTCATGTAGTACCCTCTCCTTCATGTAGTACCCTCTCCATCATGTAGTACCCTCTCCTTCATGTAGTACCATCTGCTTCATGTAGTACCCTCTCCGTCATGTGGTACCCTCTCCATCATGTAGTCCCTCTCCGTCATGTAGTACCCTCTCCGTCACGTAGTCCCTCTCCATCATGTAGTACCCTCTCCCTCATGTAGTACCCTCTCCCTCATGTAGTCCCTCTCCGCCATGCAGTCCCTCTCTGTCATGTAGTACTCTCTCCATCATGGAGTACCCTCTCCGTCATGTAGTCCCTCTCCGTCATGTAGTACCCTCTCTCTCATGTACTCCCTCTCCATTATGTAGTCTCCTTCCATCATGTAGTACCCTCTCCCTCATGTAGTACCCTCTCCATCATGTAGTCTCTCTCCATCATGTAGTACCCTCTCCTTAATGTAGTACCCTCTCCGTCCTGTAGTCCATCTCCATCATGTAGTACCCTCTCCCTCTTGTAGCACCCTCTCCCTCATGTAGTCCCTCTCCATCATGTGATACCCTCTCCCTCATGTAGTACCCTCTCCCTCATGTAGTCTCACTCCCTCATGTAGTACCCTCTCCCTCATGTAGTCTCTCCCTCATGTAGTACCCTCTCCTTCATGTAGCCCCTCTCCCTCATGTAGTACCCTCTCCATCATGTAGTCCCTCTCCCTCATATAGTCCCCTCTCCCTTATGTAGTCTCTCTCCCTCATGTAGTACCCTCTCCATCCTGTAGTCCATCTCCCTCATGTAGTACCCTCTCCCTCATGTAGTACCCTCTCCCTCATGTAGTCCCTCTCCATCATGTAATACCCTCTCCCTCATGTAGTACCCTCTCCTTCATGTAGCCCCTCTCCCTCATGTAGTACCCTCTCCCTCATGTAGTACCCTCTCCCTCATGTAGTCCCTCTCCATCATGTAGTATGCTACCGGGGCGGGGTGAGGGCATGGTTGGGACCAACACCCCACCGGCCGACACTCCCGGCAATACGGTAACTGCGCATGCTCACTCCACATGTTCACTGCGCTTCCTCACGGCGCAGATTCTGTGGCTGCTTCGGGCGACCAAGGCCTTCAAGAACCTCTTCCCGGCCGAGATGGAGATGGAGCTGGCGAAGGTGGTCGGGTACGAGAGGTGAGTTTGTCTGTCAGAGTTAGGAGGTGGTGTGGTAGAAGGCGTGTGCAGGTATGTGGGGGGTGTAAGGGCTAATGTCCTGAGCGTGACACCGGGTGGTCATGCCATGACCTACTTCGGGTGGTCATGACATGACCTACTTCGGCGTGACATAACTGGGAGACCAGATGAGGTGGCCGAATGAGTTGAGCGATCGTGCCCTGTTTTGGGAGATTGGGGGATCCAAATTCATGGGTTCGTGGTTTCGAACCCTGGTCGAGTCAAACCAATGACTTACAAATTGATACTTGTCACTTCTACAGTTCTAGCAAGGCGGTCGGAAATATTAGGAGAGGGCAAGGACTGGTTGGCTCAGTGTTAGGATAATGTGACTGAGTGGGATATCAGGTCATGGTGCTGGTGGCCTGGTCTCCCAGTGGGGCAGTACTATAAAGTCACCATGAGTGCACACTCTCACAAGTCAGTACCCATCCTGATATGACCTCAGATGTTGCTAGGACGTAAACAAACAAAACAAAAAACAAACATATCGGGGAAGAAACATGAAGTTTTCTTGTTTTGTTTTGTTAAACCCTCAAAATGAGAAGTCGAGGTCGGTTCAGGTGTTATCAGATTAGCCTCCATAGTGACACCAAACACTGTGTGACATGACTAAAACATTGTCCGACATCATCACTAAAACACTGTGTGACATCATGACTAAAACATTGTCTGACATCATGACTAAAACACTGACATCATGACTAAAACACTGTGTGACATGACTAAAACCTTGTGTGACATCATGAATAAAACACAGTATGACATCATGACTAAAACACTGTGTGACATCATATCTAAGACATTGCGTGACATCCTGACTAAAACACTTTGACATTCTGACTAAAACACTGATATTGTGACTAAAACATTGTGTGACATGATAACTAAGACATTGTCTGATATCATGACTAAAACACAGTATGCCATCATGACTAAAACACTGTGACATCATAACTAAGACATTGTATGACATCATGAATAGAACACAGTATGACATCATCACTAAGACATTGTGATATTATGACTAAACACTGTGTCATCATGACTAAAACATTGTGTGACATCATGACTAAACACCATGCAACATCCTGATTAAACACTGGGAAATCATGACTAAGACACGGTGTGACATCACTGCTAAAATACTGTGACATCATGACTAAAAAACTGTGACATAATGACTAAAACACTGAGATCTTCACTTCAAACTGTGACATCATGATTAAAGCACTGCATGACATCATGATTAAAACACAGTGTGATATCACACAAAAAGGATCATGATGAAGATTGTGTGATATCATGATGAAAACATTGACATCACGATCAAGACATTGTGTGACATCATGACTAAAATACTGTGTGACCTCATTATTAAAGCATTTATTTGATAACTAAGAACTGTGTGACATCATGATGGAAACACTGCCGTCTTGACTAGAAACTGTGGAATCGTGTTGAGAACGCTGCGCGTCATCGTGATTAAAACACAGTGTGACATCCCAACTAAAAGACTGTGTGACTTCATGGCGGGAACAGTGTGCGATGTCAGTACACTGTGCATGCTTCGTTGGAGAAGGCTTTCATCTAGTTATCAGGTTATCAGATTAGCTAGGTTTATCAGTTAGTAGAGTACACGTCTAGACGTGTCGGTAAGTACTTCGCCACAGTTTAGAGATTTATTGGTTTAAAATCAATAGCTCAAATAACACGCCTGCACTCTCATGGCATAGTTCCTTGTTTGTTAGAGTTTTACGTCCTGACAACGCCTAAGGGCATATAAGGACGAGTACCGACTTGGGACAATGCACACTCAGGCTGACTTTATAGTGTTGTCCCACTGGGAGACCAGGCCACCAGCACCATGACCCGATATCCCACACAGTCACATTATCCTCACACTGAGCCAACCAGTCCTTGCCCTATCCTATTAATGCCGAGCGCCAGGCTCGGTAGCAACAAGTATCAATTTTGTATGTCATTGGTTTGACTCTACCGGGAACCGAACTCCTGACCTCCCGCACGGGAAGGCTGAGCTCTACTGATTTGGCCACTGCCATTCTTAATCTCTGGTGGATGTTGCCAGGATGTAAAACTCCAACAACCATCCTTAATCTCTGGTGGATGTTGCCAGGACGTAAAAATCCAACAACCATCCTTAATCTCTGGGGGATGTTGCCAGGAACTAAAACTCCAACAACCATCCTTAGTCTCTGCTGGATGTTGCCAGGACCTAAAACTCCAACAACCATCCTTAATCTCTGCTGGATGTTGCCAGGACCTAAAACTCCAACAACCATCCTTAATCTCTGCTGGATGTTGCCAGGATGTAAAACTCCAACAACCATCCGTAATCTCTGGCGGATGTTGCCAGGACCTAAAACTCCAACAACCATCCTTAATCTCTGCTGGATGTTGCCAGGACCTAAAACTCCAACAACCATCCTTAATCTCTGCTGGATGTTGCCAGGACCTACAACTCCAACAACCATCCTTAATCTCTGCTGGATGTTGCCAGGATGTAAAACTCCAACAACCATCCTTAATCTCTGGGAGATGTTGCCAGGACGTAAAACTCCAACAACCATCCTTAATCTCTGGTGGATGTTGCCAGGACCTAAAACTCCAACAACCATCCTTAATCTCTGCTGGATGTTGCCAGGACCTAAAACTCCAACAATAATCCTTAATCTCTGCTGGATATTGCCAGGATGTAAAACTCCAACAACCATCCTTAATCTCTGGTGGATGTTGCCAGGCTGTAAAACTCCAACAATCATCCTTAATCTCTGGTGGATGTTGCCAGGCTGTAAAACTCCAACAACCATCCTTAATCTCTGGTGGATGTTGCCAGGATATAAAACTCCAACAACCATCCTTAATCTCTGGTGGATGTTGCCAGGTCGTAAAACTCCAACAACCATCCTTAATCTCTGGGGGATGTTGCCAGGACCTAAAACTCCAACAACCATCCTTAATCTCTGCTGGATGTTGCCAGGACCTAAAACTCCAACAACCATCCTTAATCTCTGCTGGATGTTGCCAGGACGTAAAACTCCAACAACCATCCTTAATCTCTGGTAGATGTTGCCAGGACGTAAAACTCCAACAACCATCCTTAATCTCTGGTGGATGTTGCCAGGACGTAAAACTCCAACAACCATCCTTAATCTCTGGTGGATGTTGCCAGGCTGTAAAACTCCAACAACCATCCTTAATCTCTGGTGGATGTTGCCAGGACATAAAACTCCAACAACCATCCTTAATCTCTGGTGGATGTTGCCAGGCTGTAAAACTCCAACAACCATCCTTAATCTCTGGTGGATGTTGCCAGGACCTAAAACTCCAACAACCATCCTTAATCTCTGGTGGATGTTGCCAGGACATAAAACTCCAACAACCATCCTTAATCTCTGGTGGATGTTGCCAGGACGTTAAACTCCAACAACCATCCTTAATCTCTGGTGGATGTTGCCAGGACGTTAAACTCCAACAACCATCCTTAATCTCTGGTGGTTGTTGCCAGGACGTTAAACTCCAACAACCATCCTTAATCTCTGGTGGATGTTGCCAGGACGTTAAACTCCAACAACCATCCTTAATCTCTGGTGGATGTTGCCAGGACGTTAAACTCCAACAACCATCCTTAATCTCTGGTGGATGTTGCCAGGCTGTAAAACTCCAACAACCATCCTTAATCTCTGGTGGATGTTGCCAGGACGTTAAACTCCAACAACCATCCTTAATCTCTGGTGGATGTTGCCAGGACGTTAAACTCCAACAACCATCCTTAATCTCTGGTGGATGTTGCCAGGCTGTAAAACTCCAACAACCATCCTTAATCTCTGGTGGATGTTGCCAGGACGTTAAACTCCAACAACCATCCTTAATCTCTGGTGGATGTTGCCAGGACGTTAAACTCCAACAACCATCCTTAATCTCTGGTGGATGTTGCCAGGACGTAAAACTCCAACAACCATCCTTAATCTCTGGTGGATGTTGCCAGGACGTTAAACTCCAACAACCATCCCTAATCTCTGGTGGACTGAGGGTTAATCTGCATCAAGGTCGTAAACCCTTCACTGCCGGGAACAAGTTTATAACTCACCAAGTGTAATCGCATCGTTCAAAGACTTTAAGCAGTTCTAAGAATCCCTAAGTTGGTTGTTGGAGTTTTGCGTCCTGGCAACATATAAGGGCATATCAAGTCGGGCAAATCCCAAAGTGATCTCAGTCAATAATCCTGTCGAATAGCATAGACAAAAGGCGCACTTGCAATCTTTTTAGTTTTGTTTGTAAATATTTATTCGCGTATTTTATCATGTGTCAACATCAAGGTGTCAAGTGTGGTGATAAAAAATGATCTGCTATATGATATGATGACATTACATTATTGGAGATTATTTCGGTGATTATTCACTATCTGTCATGTTGATTGTGATTACTTTTCCAATTATAGCCTTGCAGCTTAGCACCCAGGGCTGGTGTTAGGATATCACTCAAAATGGATTAAATATTAAAATTATATAGTCGGGTGGTTTTGAATTTCTGACATTTTTTTCCCAGTTTGAATTATTAAATTGATCGTTATATTCTACCAGTGTCGGCGCTAGGGTTGCTGCCCCCCCCCCCCCCACACACACACACGTAAAGCATGATATGGTATCACTCAAAATAAATTAAATATTAAAGTAACATATAGTCTGATGGTTTCGAGTTTCTGTCATTTTCTGAAATAAATAAAGTAGGTTGATGGGTGTAATCTATCTTAATCTAGTTTGAAGCAACTTTTATTTTAAATGACTAACGTTGGAGATATTTGAAGTTCAAACATGCAAAATTAGTTTTGGAAGGCATGCAAAAATTCCTACACCATAGGCTTAAAGTTGCATAGTCCGATGGTTTTGAATTTTTGTATTTTTGTCTGAGATAAATATATTAGATCGATCACTAGTATCTACTTTACATTAGTTCAAAGTTATTTTAATTTTATATGGTAACCACTGGTAACCTTTTTAGATATTTTGAGTGCAAACATGGAAAATTGGTTTTGGCAACCTTGCCAACACTCTGACACTATAGACTTCTACAGTAACAGGTTCTGTTAAATTGACTCAATATTGCCTTCCACGCAGAAACAAATGCTTAATAAGTGCATCAGTATCTACGTTAGATATGTCAAATCAAATCTAGATAATTGGTTTGGTTTTGAAAATTTGATATTTCATCGGACTATGCAGCTTTAAGCAGTAACAGGTTCCATTAAATTGACTCAGCATTCCCTTCTATGTGGCAACACATGTTGAATAAGTGCATCGGTATCGAAGTTAGATAATTATGTATAAGCAAATCTAGATAATTGTGTTGGTTTTGAAAATGTGCTGCTTTCATCGGACTGTGCGGCTTTAACGTAACAGCCTGATGGTTTTTATTTTCTGCCATGGTTTTCAGATTGATTTATTAAACTGATCATTCATTATTGTCTCCCAATGGTGGCCCTAGCGTTGCTGGAACCCTGGCAAAGCTGAATTCTGACACCCTTACACTTGTAAGGGTGTCAGAATTTCTAGAAATTACACTTGGCGCCCCCTAGCACATGGCGGCGAGCTACGACCCGAGTTGCTGGTATCTTCAGCCGGCCCTGTTTTCTACTTTACAGTTGATCCTATTTCACGTGACGTCAGCATAGATAATTAGGTGTGTGCGCGCGCAACTTGGCTGCAGAGCAACACCCATGTGCACTGTGAACTCAATGGCTAGCTGCAATCTTCACACAGGAAAAGTGAAATATCTCTAAAACCGCGCAACTTAGAAACAAACTGATTGGCACACAAACAGATCAAATGTTTAACAAACAGATTATATTAAATTTATATGCTTAGTCTTCTGTATTTCTATTAATTTTGAATAAAATAGACGTTTTGCACTGTACACATCGGTAAGCTCAATGGCCGTACGCATTTGTTTTGCAGCCAAGGTGCGCGCGCATACACGATGTTTGTAAACATTGAAAGGGGTCTATAGAGGGGGTGTAATGACGTCACGAGGCAACTTTCAGTGGCCATATTGGATTACATACAGAAGGCTGGCAACTGCCTACACTGTGCTTATTTACTGATTTGTTGGTTTATTTGTCACTGTTTTGAGCAGTTTGGCCTCAGAAGTTGTTGCTAAAGTGTTGTAAGTAAACAGATTGGATGTAAACTGCCCAGAGCCGCTCAGAACACAAGAAAACTCTGTTTTACTGCATCTGCATGCATTCACAACATGGCTAGGGAGGGTGCTCGTAATCCAAGATGGCTGGCCGCTGACCGCTGACCGCTAAGTGATGACGTCACGTGCACTCCCTCTATATGGTCTAAATGATTTGTTGCGGGGCTGTTACGTGTTTTGGCGCCATTATGCGGCTGCCTGGTCACGTGGTCGGTGCAGTGAGGTGGGTCGTCTGCTTTGTCGGCAGGTACGACGATGGGAGAGTGATCACGAAGCAGGGCCGCGCCCCGGACCGCTTTTACTACATCATCTCCGGCAAGAGTGAGTATGGAGGGCTGCCCCGCCCCGCCAAATGTCGTCTGCTGCTAACATAGTGGACGCACTGAGCCTAATGTCGTCTGCTGTTAACACAGGGGACACACTAACCGAAATGTTGTCTGCTGTTAACAAAGTGGACACTCTAATCCAAATGTTGTCTGCTGTTAACAAAGTGGACACACTCACCCAAATGTCGTCTGCTGTTAACACAGGGGATGCACTAACCCAAATGTTGTCTGCTGTTAACATAGTGGACACACTGATCCTAATGTCGTCTGCTGTTAACACAGGGGACACACTAACCCAAATGTCATCTGCTGTTAACACAGGGGACACACTAACCCAAATGTTGTCTGCTGCTAACATAGTGAACACAATAACCCAAATGTCATCTGCTGCTACCAGTGGACGCACTAACCCAAATGTCATCTGCTACTACCAGTGGACGCACTAACCCAAATGCCGTCTGCTGCTAACACAGTGTATGCAATAACCTAAGTGTCGTCTGTAGCTACCAGTGGATGCACTCACCTAAATGTTGTCTGCTGCTATCACACTGGATGCACTAACCCAAATGTTGCTGCTGCTAACAGAGCGGACGACCTAACCCAAATGTCTTCTGTTGCCAACATAGTGGATGCACTAATCCTAATATTGCTGCTGCTAACACAGCAGACGCACTAACCCAAGTGTCATCTGTTGCCAACATAGTGGATGGACTAATCTGAATGTCGTCTGCTGCAAACACAGCAGACGCACTAATCCTAATGTTGTCTGCTGCCAACACAGTGGATGCACTTCCCCAAATGTCGTCTGCTGCTGACATAGTGTACGCACTAATCCAAATGTCATCTGCCACCAACACAGTGGACACACTAACCCAAATTGTGTTGTATCTATATGTCGGGTTCCCTACCCTCTAACCAACATGTGATAGACAAAGTTTGTACAGGTCTTTGAAAACCTGGAAAGTCCTGGAATTTGATAATTCAGGATGCTAGGCCTGGAACGCCCTGGAATTTGTCTAAACATCCTTGAAAATCTTGGAAAACATGAAATCATGACCATTTTCTTAAAGCCTATATTATTATTTAATCATAAATTGTTGGGGTTTTATGGGAATATGTTCTTTATTCATTAAGGTTGCATAGTCCGATGATTTTGAGTTTCTGTCATTTTCTGAGATAAATATATTAGGTTGGTCGTTGTAATCTTTGAAGTAGCTTCGCTTTAATATGACTAACTTAAGAGATATTTGAAGTTAAAACATACTAATTAAATTTGGGCATGCTTGCCAAAACTCTAATCCCATAGGCTTCAGCAGTAAGAGGGTCTATTAAAGTGGCTTATAGTGCCCTTCTATGTAGCATCAAATTCTTAATAACTGTGCCAGTATCTAATTTAATATGGGTGCCAATTTTTTCCACAACCAAGCCCCCAAAAGTGGTCCAAAGTGAAATTTGGAAATTGGTGAACTTAAAGAAATTGTTATTTTGCGCATTTTTGAAGATGTATATCTTGAAATGTAACCACATCAGACCCCTGGATCTTTTTATTCTCATTGTATAGGCCATGGATTTGAAGGAAAAAATACAGGAAGTCTGATAGCGTGGTTACTTTTAATTTTTGGAGCCATCAAAAATGTTATCTTTTTAGTTTTGGGTGAGACCAATAAAGTAACAACCTAAAAAAGTCCATATCTTCTTTAATATTAAAGCGATTTTCACAAATGAGGTGTCATTTTATTTCAAATTCAATATACTAACAGGTGAAATGGATTAAATCAAACTCCAAACTATTTTTGAAAATCACTTGCGATACCTAATCTAAGTTGCGTATGTAGGTTCAAATCTCGATAAGTGTTTTGGTTTTGAAATGTTGATGTTTTTATCGGACAATGCAATTTTATGCTCCGGCGTTAGGGACCTATGTAATAGTAGTTCTTTCTTTAAGTTCACCGGTAGTCCAGTTTGTAAGGCTGATAGGTTTGATGTGTAGGTATGAAATGTGACCTGGTATGTTGCTAGGGTCTAAGACCTCCCTTACTCGCTTCCAGTTGGCTTGTTCCGGCAATATCAGCTGTCAACAGGACAAGTCACCAAAGGCATGGGCTTCCTGGTGAAGGGCATGACAACTGACGTGAGTTTGTTTGTAAATAATTAATACACCATTTGTGATTTTACCGCAGTCGTATGCTCTTCTGACATACATTTCTGTGCTCTATTTTACCTGTTTGAAATGTAATATTTTAGTCAGTTATGTTTAACCACCGTATGACCCCCAATAGCCGATGTTTACCTTTTGTGCTGGGGGGTCGTTAAACAAACAAACAAAAGTAAACAATTAAAGACTTGGAGATAAAATGCTGAAAGTTTCCATAATCCAATGGACTTCAGTTTCTGGTATATTTATTAGATAAATATATTAGGCTGATCATTATCGGTCAAAGTTGCACAGTCCGATAAGAACATCACATTTTCAAAAATCAAAACATTTATCTACATTTGAACCTAAATATCCAACTTGTACACTGGTGCATTTATTAAGTATTTGTTGCTACATAGACCGGCATACTAAGTCAATTTAATAGAACCTGTTACTGCTGAATCCTATGGAGTCAGAGTTTTGGCAAGGATGCCAAAATTAATTTAGCATGCTTACACTTCAAATATCTCATGAACTAGTCATTTCAAAGCAAAGTTACTTCAAATTGAAGGAAGGTACATTATAACGATCAACCTCATATATTAATCTCAGAAGATGACAGAAATTCAAAACCATCGGACTATGCAACTTAAAGTTTGGAGGAACCTTTATTTCAAAGGGTTAACTTCAGATATATTAGGATTAAAATACATGAAAAATTAATTTTGGTGTGCACATTTAAATTCTGAACTTTATGGACTTCCGGCAGTGACAGGTTCTATTAAATGTAATATTCCTTCTATGCAGTGATAGAAGAATAATAATAATAATACCAATAATAATAATAAGTATTAGTAATCCCTTCTATGCAACAATAAGTGCTTAATAACTGCACCAGTATCTAAGTTAGATATGTAATAGTAGTCCCTTCTATGCAACAATAAGTGCTTAATAAGCGCACCTGTATCTAAGTTAGATAGGTAATAGTAGTCCCTTCTATGCAACAATAAGTGCTTAATAAGCGCACCTGTATCTAAGTTAGATATGTAATAGTAGTCCCTTCTATGCAACAATAAGTGCTTAATAACTGCACCTGTATCTAAGTTAGATATGTAATAGTAGTCCCTTCTATGCAACAATAAGTGCTTAATAACTGCACCTGTATCTAAGGTAGATATGTAATAGTAGTCCCTTCTATGCAACAATAAGTGCTTAATAAGCGCACCTGTATCTAAGTTAGATATGTAATAGTAGTCCCTTCTATGCAACAATAAGTGCTTAATAAGCGCACCTGTATCTAAGGTAGATATGTAATAGTAGTCCCTTCTATGCAACAATAAGTGCTTAATAAGCGCACCTGTATCTAAGTTAGATATGTAATAGTAGTCCCTTCTATGCAACAATAAGTGCTTAATGAGCGCACCTGTATCTAATTAGATATGTAATAGTAGTCCCTTCTATGCAACAATAAGTGCTTAATAACTGCACCAGTATCTAAGTTAGATATGTAATAGTAGTCCCTTCTATGCAACAATAAGTGCTTAATAACTGCACCAGTATCTAAGTTAGATATGTAATAGTAATCCCTTCTATGCAACAATAAGTGCTTAATAACTGCACCTGTATCTAAGTTAGATATGTAATAGTAGTCCCTTCTATGCAACAATAAGTGCTTAATAACTGCACCTGTATCTAAGTTAGATATGTAATAGTAGTCCCTTCTATGCAACAATAAGTGCTTAATAACTGCACCAGTATCTAAGTTAGATATGTAATAGTAGTCCCTTCTATGCAACAATAAGTGCTTAATAACTGCACCTGTATCTAAGTTAGATATGTAATAGTAGTCCCTTCTATGCAACAATAAGTGCTTAATAAGCGCACCTGTATCTAAGTTAGATATGTAATAGTAGTCCCTTCTATGCAACAATAAGTGCTTAATAAGCGCACCAGTATCTAAGTTAGATATGTAATAGTAGTCCCTTCTATGCAACAATAAGTGCTTAATAAGCGCACCTGTATCTAAGTTAGATATGTTATAGTAGTCCCTTCTATGCAACAATAAGTGCTTAATAAGCGCACCTGTATCTAAGTTAGATATGTAATAGTAGTCCCTTCTATGCAACAATGAGTGCTTAATAACTGCACCTGTATCTAAGTTAGATATGTAATAGTAGTCCCTTCTATGCAACAATAAGTGCTTAATAAGCGCACCTGTATCTAAGTTAGATATGTAATAGTAGTCCCTTCTATGCAACAATAAGTGCTTAATAAGCGCACCTGTATCTAAGTTAGATATGTAATAGTAGTCCCTTCTATGCAACAATAAGTGCTTAATAAGCGCACCTGTATCTAAGTTAGATATGTAATAGTAGTCCCTTCTATGCAACAATAAGTGCTTAATAAGCGCACCTGTATCTAAGTTAGATATGTAATAGTAGTCCCTTCTATGCAACAATAAGTGCTTAATAACTGCACCTGTATCTAAGGTAGATATGTAATAGTAGTCCCTTCTATGCAAGAATAAGTGCTTAATAAGCACACCTGTATCTAAGTTAGATATGTAATAGTAGTCCCTTCTATGCAACAATAAGTGCTTAATAAGTGCACCTGTATCTAAGTTAGATATGTATTAGTAATCCCTTCTATGCAACAATAAGTGCTTAATAAGCGCACCTGTATCTAAGTTAGATATGTAATAGTAGTCCCTTCTATGCAACGATAAGTGCTTAATAAGTGCACCTGTATCTAAGTTAGATATGTAATAGTAGTCCCTTTTATGCAACAATAAGTGCTTAATAAGCGCACCAGTATCTAAGTTAGATATGTAATAGTAATCCCTTCTATGCAACAATAAGTGCTTAATAAGCGCACCTGTATCTAAGTTAGATATGTAATAGTAGTCCCTTCTATGCAACAATAAGTGCTTAATAAGTGCACCTGTATCTAAGTTAGATATGTAATAGTAATCCCTTCTATGCAACAATAAGTGCTTAATAAGCGCACCTGTATCTAAGTTAGATATGTAGGTTCAAATCTAGGTCAGTGGTGTGGTTTGGAAAGTGTGATGCGTTCATCAGACTATGCAGCTTGAAGTGTTTTGGTTTTAAAAGTTTGCGCTTTCATGTTGGATCCTGCTAATTTAACTGTGTGACGCTGCTGTCTTCTGATTGGCTGCAGCCGGAAATGATGGAGAAGCAGATCTGCAGAGAGGACAGCCTGGTGGCCAAGGGGCAGGTGGAGGTGCTCATCATTGACAAGGATGTAAGTGGCCCCACTCATCGCACACACCACGCGCGTCGCAGTGCATCATGGTATGTTAAGCCCCAGTCACACTAGGGCTAGCGACCACTGGCAACCACTTTGTGACAACATAAGTCACTGGTCGCCGACTAGTCACCAACCCATGAAAATGGTCGGTGACCTCCGGATGACCATTTTGGTCGCTAAGAGTTTTTTGTTGCAGCAGCTGTAACCTTGCAACTAAAATAGTCGCAAGGAGGTTAGCAACCACTGAGGACCACATTGCAACCACTTTGTGACCACTGTGTGACAACAAAGACCCTATAATACTAAGATGGCTCACTCAGCCTGTACTGTGTAATCAAAATGATCAAACCCACCACTTGGTGTGCTGGCTGTTCTCTTGGTTAAACAGGTACTATGTTATATGTATAAATGTATATATGAATATAAAGATGTGTGATGATGGCAATGCTGATGATGATGCTGATGATGATGGGTATTTGTTCATAGCAATTTCATATTGATGTGTATTCATACTTACCTATCTCATGTATAATATAATTGTATGTGTTTACATGTGAAACACCAACCAGTAGCCGGGCTGATCAAACCCACCACAAGGTGGCACTGCAAAATCTACATAGGGAGTGAGCCGTCTTAGTATCATAGGGTATTTGTTGACAACCATTTTGCAAGCATCTATTTTTGTATGGTCACAAATTGGTCGCAAGCATAGTGTGACTGGGGTATCAACGCCTGCACACTGCAGTTAGCTTGTTCCCTGCTGGTGTTGAGGCCGGAAGGGCAGTACACCCACTTCCTGTATTTTTAAATTTAATTTAATTTAATTTTACCTTGCCATCGATTGTGCTAGGGTCGATTTGGTCGGCATCCCCCTAGGGGGTGATCTCCCTCCCCGTAAACGCAAATGAATCTCTACAAATGAACTTGGGATTCAGCATAAGCTAGTGAACTGATGCATCCAAAGAACTTAACAGTTTAGCAAAATGCATCAAGCTAAACAACAATTTGTGAAGTGACATGGCACCTCGATGCTGAAAAAAGATATTATTCTACTGGAATAAAAATAATTTAACAAAGAAACCCCAGCATAACCTTGTCCACTGCAGAATGGCTACCATTATTTCTTACTAGTGAAGGTTTGGTAATTGCCATTTTATATCCTAGCGATATCAACTATCATATCAGGATGACAGTGTGCACAAATAGCGACGTTATAGTGTTGCCCATCTGTGAGACTAAGCCACTAGCACCATGACCAAATATCCCACTTAGTCACATCATCCTAATAATGGCCAAACCAGTCCTTGTCCTGTGTTAATAATGCTGAGCGCCAGGCTAGCTAGCGACAAGTATAAATTTGGTAATTGATTGGTCTGACTTGGTCACGATTAAAACGCACCACTTCCCAGATGGAAAGACAGCCAGTGCTCTTTCCCATTCTGTCATCCCATCCACCGCGGATTGGTGAGGGCGACTCATTTAAAACTTTCCGATTCGGTCATCCGGTCCACCCCGGATTGGTGAGGGTGACTCATTTAAAACTTTCCGATTCTGTCATCCCGTCCAGCCTGGATTAGTGAGGGTGACTCATTTAAAACTTTCCGATTCTGTCATCCCGTCCAGCCTGGATTAGTGAGGGTGACTCATTTAAAACTTTCCGATTCTGTCATCCCGTCCAGCCTGGATTAGTGAGGGTGACTCATTTAAAACTTTCCGATTCTGTCATCCCGTCCAGCCGGGATTAGTGAGGGTGACTCATTTAAAACTTCGATCTGTCATCCGTCCAGCCGATAGTGAGGTGTCATCTCCGTTCCATCGTCACCAGTGAGGGACTCATCTTCCGATTCTGTCATCCCGTCCACCCGATTAGTGAGGGTGACTCATTTAAAACTTTCCGATTCTGTCATCCCGTCCAGCCTGGATTGGTGAGGGTGACTCATTTAAAACTTTCCGATTCTGTCATCCCGTCCAGCCCGGATTAGTGAGGGTGACTCATTTAAAACTTTCCGATTCTGTCATCCCGTCCAGCCCGGATTAGTGAGGGTGACTCATTTAAAACTTTCCGATTCTGTCATCCCGTCCAGCCCGGATTAGTGAGGGTGACTCATTTAAAACTTTCCGATTCTGTCATCCCGTCCAGCCCGGATTGGTGAGGGTGACGCATTTAAAACTTTTCGATTCTGTCATCCCGTCCAGCCCGGATTAGTGAGGGTGACTCATTTAAAACTTTCCGATTCTGTCATCCCGTCCAGCCCGGATTAGTGAGGGTGACTCATTTAAAACTTTCCGATTCTGTCATCCCGTCCAGCCCTGGATTAGTGAGGGTGACTCATTTAAAACTTTCCGATTCTGTCATCCCGTCCAGCCCGGATTAGTGAGGGTGACTCATTTAAAACTTTCCGATTCTGTCATCCCGTCCAGCCCGGATTAGTGAGGGTGACTCATTGAAAACTTTCCGATTCTGTCATCCTGTCCACCCTGGATTGGTGAGGGTGACTCATTTAAAACTTACCGATTCTGTCAATCCGTCCAGCCCGGATTGGTGAGGGTGACTCATTTAAAACTTTCCGATTCTGTCATCCCGTCCAGCCCGGATTAGTGAGGGTGACTCATTTAAAACTTTCCGATTCTGTCATCCCGTCCAGCCCGGATTAGTGAGGGTGACTCATTTAAAACTTTCCGATTCTGTCATCCCGTCCAGCCCGGATTAGTGAGGGTGACTCATTTAAAACTTTCCGATTCTGTCATCCCGTCCAGCCCGGATTAGTGAGGGTGACTCATTTAAAACTTTCCGATTCTGTCAACCCGTCCAGCCCAGATTGGTGAGGGTGACTCATTTAAAACTTTCCGATTCTGTCATCCCGTCCAGCCCGGATTAGTGAGGGTGACTCATTTAAAACTTTCCGATTCTGTCATCCCGTCCAGCCTGGATTAGTGAGGGTGACTCATTTAAAACTTTCCGATTCTGTCATCCCGTCCACCCCGGATTGGTGAGGGTGACTCATTTAAAACTTTCCGATTCTGTCATCCCGTCCAGCCTGGATTAGTGAGGGTGACTCATTTAAAACTTTCCGATTCTGTCATCCCGTCCAGCCCGGATTGGTGAGGGTGACTCATTTAAAACTTTCCGATTCTGTCATCCCGTCCAGCCCGGATTGGTGAGGGTGACTCATTTAAAACTTTCCGATTCTGTCATCCCGTCCAGCCCGGATTGGTGAGGGTGACTCATTTAAAACTTTCGATTCTGTCATCCCGTCCAGCCCGGATTGGTGAGGGTGACTCATTTAAAACTTTCCGATTCTGTCATCCCGTCCAGCCCGGATTGGTGAGGGTGACTCATTTAAAACTTTCCGATTCTGTCATCCCGTCCAGCCCGGATTGGTGAGGGCGACTCATTTAAAACTTTCCGATTCTGTCATCCCGTCCACCCCGGATTGGTGAGGGCGACTCATTTAAAACTTTGCGATTCTGTCATCCCGTCCAGCCTGGATTGGTGAGGGTGACTCATTTAAAACTTTGCGATTCTGTCAACCCGTCCAGCCTGGATTGGTGAGGGCGACTCATTTAAAAGCAGACAAACACACAACCATGTCACGTGACTTATTTTTACTTTCAAGGCGTTCTCCTACCTGCAACACACGACTGTGGGCCCACCAATAGAGTTCATCAAGTAAGTCATGGCGCCAGTCATGTTTGTTTGTGTTTTATGTCCTAGCAACATCTCAGGTAATCAGGATGAGTACCAACCTCTATCAGTGTGCACTCATGCCAACTTTATAATGCTGCCCCACTGGGAGACCAGGGCACAGGCACCATGATGTGATATCCCACACAGTCACATTATCCTGACACTGAGCTAACCAGTCCTTGTCCTATCCTATTAATGCCGAGTGCCAGGCTAGGTAGTGACAAGTATCAATTTTGTAAGTCATTGGTTTGACTCGGCTGGGATTCGAGCTCCCAACCTTCGGCATGGGAAGCCTGCACTCTACCGATTCGGCCATCGCCCAGTGATATGGTACCTCAAGACACAGAATGGAACGTAATGCATAGTGGGTTCGAATCCTGATCTAGGCCAATACTTTCTATTTTCATTACCCCCATGACACTGATTTCTGTGACCTGGATCCATTACAAGATATGAGTGGTTTGGTTGTTGAACCTACCCTGTGCATGTATGCATATATAAGTGGATTCTCTGTATGGTTGTTGAACCTACCCTGTGTATGTATGCATATATAAGTGCATTGTCTGTTTGGTTGTTGAACCTACCCTGTGTATGTATGCATATATAAGTGTATTGTCTGTATGGTTGTTGAACCTATCCTGTGTATGTATGCATATATAAGTGCATTGTATGTTTGGTTGTTGAACCTACCCTGTGTATGTATGCATATATAAGTGTATTGTCTGTATGGTTGTTGAACCTATCCTGTGTATGTATGCATATATAAGTGCATTGTCTGTTTGGTTGTTGAACCTACCTGTGTATGTATGCATATATAAGTGCATTGTCTGTATGGTTGTTGAACCTACCCTGTGTATGTATGCATATATAAGTGCATTGTCTGTATGGTTGTTGAACCTACCCTGTGTATGTATGCATATATAAGTGTATTGTCTGTATGGTTGTTGAACCTACCCTGTGTATGTATGCATATATAAGTGCATTGTCTGTATGGTTGTTGAACTACCTTGTATGTAGCATATAAGTCATGTCTGTATGGTTGTTGAACCTACCTGTGTATGTATGCATATATAAGTGCATTGTCTGTATGGTTGTTGAACCTACCCTGTGTATGTATGCATATATAAGTACATTGTCTGTATGGTTGTTGAATTTACCTGTGTATGTATGCATATATAAGAGCATTGTCTGTATGGTTGTTGAACCTACCTGTGTATGTATGCATATATAAGTGCATTGTCTGTATGGTTGTTGAACCTACCCTGTGTATGTATGCATATATAAGTGCATTGTCTGTATAGTTGTTGCACCTACCCTGTGCATGTATGCATATATAAGAGCATTGTCTGTATGGTTGTTGAACCTATCCTGTGTATGTATGCATATATAAGTGCATTGTCTGTATGGTTGTTGAACCTACCCTGTGTATGTATGCATATATAAGTACATTGTCTGTATGGTTGTTGAACCTACCTGTGTATGTATGCATATATAAGTGCATTGTCTGTATAGTTGTTGCACCTACCCTGTGCATGTATGCATATATAAGAGCATTGTCTGTATGGTTGTTGAACCTACCCTGTGTATGTATGCATATATAAGTACATTGTCTGTATGGTTGTTGAACTTACCCTGTGTATGTATGCATATATAAGTGCATTGTCTGTATGGTTGTTGAACCTACCCTGTGTATGTATGCATATATAAGTGCATTGTCTGTTTGGTTGTTGAACCTACCCTGTGTATGTATGCATATATAAGTGCATTGTCTGTATGGTTGTTGAACCTACCCTGTGTATGTATGCATATATAAGTACATTGTCTGTATGGTTGTTGAACCTACCCTGTGTATGTATGCATATATAAGAGCATTGTCTGTATGGTTGTTGAACCTACCTGTGTATGTATGCATATATAAGTGTATTGTCTGTATGGTTGTTGAACCTACCTGTGTATGTATGCATATATAAGTGCATTGTCTGTATGGTTGTTGAACCTAGCTGTGTATGTATGCATATATAAGTACATTGTCTGTATGGTTGTTGAACCTACCCTGTGTATGTATGCATATATAAGAGCATTGTCTGTATGGTTGTTGAACCTACCTGTGTATGTATGCATATATAAGTGCATTGTCTGTATGGTTGTTGTACCTACCCTGTGCATGTATGCATATATAAGTACATTGTCTGTATGGTTGTTGAACTTACCCTGTGTATGTATGCATATATAAGTACATTGTCTGTATGGTTGTTGAACCTACCCTGTGCATGTATGCATATATAAGTACATTGTCTGTATGGTTGTTGAACTTACCCTGTGTATGTATGTATATATAAGTGCATTGTCTGTATGGTTGTTGAACCTATCCTGTGTATGTATGCATATATACGTGTATTGTCTGTATGGTTGTTGAACTTACCCTGTGTATGTATGCATATATAAGAGCAGTGTCTGTATGGTTGTTGAACCTACCTGTGTATGTATGCATATATAAGTGTATTGTCTGTACGGTTGTTGAACCTACCCTGTGTATGTATGCATATATAAGTGTATTGTCTGTATGGTTGTTGAACCTACCCTGTGTATGTATGAATGGACGTAAACAATTTAAAAGACTTACATTGTACTACACTTAGCCCCCTGGAATTGTGACTTACAATTCCAGGGGGCCGAGTGTCGTAGTTTGCATTGACCTCTCACGCAAGGAGCCACATAGACAGGTAAGTGTAGCTAGGGTGATTGCATCTGGGAGCACAGGTAGTGTAATGGTTAACACACCCGGAATAGCAAGAAGTGTCGTGTCGAAAACGGCTCTGGGGGCAATGTTTCGCATAAATTCTCCCACGACAGTAGTTACTATACACTGATGCAGTGAGACACATGAAAATTGTTAACCGCATACTCGTGGTGACAGACCAAACTTTGTTTCAGTGTTGTGTTTTTCTAATTTTGCAGGGCGCTCGATTTATTTGAAGAGTTTCCTGTGGAGAGGTTTGCGTACAACCACGATGCTATAGAGTACATATACTACGGGTTAGTGGACAGTTGTGAAATAATGTATATATAACACTGCAATAAAGTACATATACCACAGGATAGGGAACAGTTGTGTAATAATGTATATATAACAGTCAACAATCACACTTATATATAGTACATATACCATGGGATAGGGAACGGTTGTTTAATAATGTATATATAACGGTCCGCAATCACACTTATGTAAAGTACATATACCATGGGATAGGGAACGGTTGTATAATAATGTATGTATAACAGTCCACAATCACACTTATATAAAGTACATATACTACAGGTTAGTGAACGGTTGTATAATAATGTATGTATAACAGTCCACAATCACACTTATATAAAGTACATATACTACGGGTTAGTGAACGGTTGTGTAATAATGTACATATAACAGCCCACAATCACGTTGCTATCATCTTCATCATCATGCTATCGGTCGCGATGCGACAAAGACTGCTTTCATTACTTGACTGCCGCTCTCCATTTAGCTCTCTGCTGTGAGAGTCAGTCTTAATGTCTCACCGCTTCAGGTTTCTCTTGATGGTATCCTTGAATCAGAGACGAGGGCGCCCTCTCTTTCTGTAACCAGAAGACAGTTGAGAATAGAGGATCTGCTTTGGTAGCCTGTCTGATGACATCCTCATGAGGTGTCCAGTCCACCGGAGATTCTTTTTGATCAGAAGATCATATATAACTGTACACTGGGTTACTGAACTGTGTGTAATAACCCACAACCACTGCCGTAGCGTACAGACGAGCCTCGTCATAGAGCAGGGTTCCTTGTAGCGGACCACATGCCCATATAAGGAACCCTTCCATAGGTGGGGATAAAGAGTGACGTCACGGCTGTTATTTGCAGGACTGGGAAGGTGATCGTGCAGGACTCGAACAGAACACCCTGGCTACACATCGTCAAGTCGGTAAGTCTGCCTGCCTGATTGGGGTTTTACGTCCGAGAAACACATGAGGGCATATCAGGATGGGTGGACTTGTGAAAGTGCGAATTCGCGGTGACTTTATAGTGTTGTCCCACTGGGAGACTCATCCGATAGCCCATTCAGTCATATTATCCTGGGACCAAAGCGCTCAGTGCCCAGATGGGAAGCGAATGCTCTGCTCATTTCGCCATCTCCCCAAGTTGGACTCTCGGCGCAGATTCCCGTCCGATCTTGAGTGACCTTGACCTTGACATTTTCCGATTCGACTCACAGGGCGCGGTGAAGGTCATTCGCAGTCAGCTGGTGATAGATGCGCGCGCATCTAACGAGAGCAAGTTCGTGACCCCGCGGATCGAGTCTCTGGGCTGCGGCAAGCCCTTCAGCCACGCCAATGGTGAGCGGAACACGCTGACTCAGCATTTGTCGTCAGTCCCCAGGTCCCCTGCTTCAGTGTGTGCTGTACTATGTCCCTGTCTCTTCATGCCTCTGTACCTCTTCATGTGTCTTTGTCACTGTTTGTCTCTGTCTCTGTCCCTCTCTGTACCTCTCTGTCTCAGGACTCCTGCTTCTGTGTCACTGCCTGTCTCTCTGTCTCTGTCACTGTCTGTCTCAGGACTCCTGCTTCTGTGTCACTGCCTGTCTCTCTGTCTCTGTCACTGTCTGTCTCAGGACTCCTGCTTCTCTGTCACTGCCTGTCTCTCTGTCTCTGTCACTGTCTGTCTCAGGACTCCTGCTTTTCTGTCACTGCCTGTCTCTTTGTCACTGTCTGTCTCAGGACTCCTGCTTCTCTGTCACTGCCTGTCTCTTTGTCACTGTCTGTCTCAGGACTCCTGCTTCTCTGTCACTGCCTGTCTCTTTGTCACTGTCTGTCTCAGGACTCCTGCTTCTCTGTCACTGCCTGTCTCTCTGTCTCTGTCACTCTCTGTCTCATGACTCCTGTTTCTCTGTCACTGCCTGTATCTCTGTCACTGTCCCTCTCTGTCTCATGACTCCTGTTTCTCTGTCACTGCCTGTCTCTCTGTCACTCTCCCTCTCTGTCTCAGGAACCCTTATACAGGTGGCTTCGTCTATTTATAATACTCCCTAAGGCCATGAACCTACCCACGACGCCGGGACTTACCCGGTAGTGCAGTCGTGAGCCGCTAGGTGGCGTTGTCAATGGACTAATTAATTAATGCGCTTTAGTTTTCAGAAATTTGCCTTTTTTTAAAACCACAAAAACTTAGTTATTCCAGCAATGTTGGGAGTTCAGCCCAAATTGTAATAAATTTACATTAAAAAGAAATTGTATATATTTGTTATTACAGCAATGTTGGGAGTTCAGGCCAAACAGAAGAAACTTAAGGCGACTGCGCAGATCCAGCTTCCACAGGTAGAGTAAAGACTTCCAGCCTCCATGTAAAGAACTGCAACAAACACCAGTCTCTTCACCCTAATGAGGCTAATCAGGCTAATTACTCAGCCTACATAAAGGCTCTCAGGGCTACTTCAGCAAGTCAAGCTTCAAAATGATTTATTATCATAAAGTTCAAGACGAAAATTCACTTCTGCGAATAGAAAGTGTGCTTTTGGGTTATAATCACCATTTAATCCAGAAAGGATGGCTGCATGAGTTGAGTCTCCGCTTGCCATGTGGCAGGTCATACAATTCAAACTGCGGGTTTAACTGCCGGCCAAGTCAAACCCATGACTTAAAAATTTATACTTTTCGCTACCTAGCCTGGCAATTGGCATTACTAGGATAGGGAATGGAGAAGTACACTGAGGAAGACTAATTGTCTGCAATTGAAATCTCCTCCACTTAATCAATTAATCAAATACTGCATGTTTAAAAAAAAATGAATCTAACCTCATGTCTCTATAGGTTTTCACTGTTTGTTTACCTAATGAACTTAGCCTATTTTCTAATATTGATTACATTATCAGTGTTCAGAGTTATTTAATTCACTTGAAATGGTCTATGACAGCCAGTTGTGTACTCTGACAAATGCTCACCAATGGAGACTTGTATAACTCTCTTGTTTATATAACCAAATCTATGTTGGGAGACTGCTAAGAAGTTCAAAGGTATCACCATGCAGTTTTTGTTTTGCTTACTGTTGGTTTCGTAGTTGTGAGCGGCGTCTTTTAATTTAGTTCAGATGGGTCTATTTATATCACCGATATTTTAGGCATTCAAAGGTAAATCAACTATGACCCCGCTCAGAAGTATGGATGTGCAAAATGAATCAATAGAGAACTGAATGCTGTATGCATTTTGCTTTTGTTTTGTGCCACCTAAATGATATCGGCTATGCACACAATGTCAGAGAATATTTATTGGCGAACAGAACTGACCACCCGCGTCTACATACAGCATCTTTAGGGAGTTTAACATTGACTAATGTCACTTATTTGTCTCCGTTGCATTCTTCATTTTATTTTGGATTAATTTAATAATTTAAAGTCGTTCTTCCTCGTGAGAGGAGGTAAAACAAAGGTAGCAAAGAATGTAAGTAGGTCACAGGTAGCAAAGAATGTAAGTAGGTCACAGGTAGCAAAGAATGTCAGTAGGTCATGCAGAGTGTCATCAACGGCTTTGCGGGAGTCACGCAGTGTGTCACTGTTAGCGTACTTTAGTCATGTGGTGTGTTACTACGAGACTACTGGTTTAAAGTAGTCACATGATAGTTGTCACTGTTGGATAAAATAGAAGTAAAAAACTGTGTGTCATGGTGGCCTTACAGGAGTTTGCTGTTGACTGTATTAAGAATCAGGCATAGTGTGTCAGCGTTATCTTTGTAGGAGTCACATAGTGGCAATGTTGTCTTTTTAGCAGTCATGTAATGTCAGTGTTGTCATTGTTGGAGTCATATAGGGTCACTGATGGTTTTGTAGGAGTCACGTCGTGTCAGTGTTGTCTTTTTAGCAGTCACGTAGTGGTAGTGTTGTCATTGTTGGAGTCATGTAGGGTCACTGATGGTTTTGTAGGAGTCACGTCGTGTCAGTGTTGTCTTTTTAGCAGTCACGTAGTGGTAGTGTTGTCATTGTTGGAGTCATGTAGGGTCACTGATGGTTTTGTAGGAGTCACGTCGTGTCAGTGTTGTCTTTTTAGCAGTCACGTAGTGTCAGTGTTGTCATTGTTGGAGTCATGTAGGGTCAGTGATGGTTTTGTAGGAGTCACATAGTGTCAGTGTTGTCATTGTTGGAGTCATGTAGGGTCACTGATGGTTTTGTAGGAGTCACATAGTGTCAGTGTTGTCTTTTTAGCAGTCACGTAGTGGTAGTGTTGTCATTGTTGGAGTCATCTAGGGTCACTGATGGTTTTGTAGGAGTCACGTCGTGTCAGTGTTGTCTTTTTAGCAGTCACGTAGTGTCAGTGTTGTCATTGTTGGAGTCATGTAGGGTCAGTGATGGTTTTGTAGGAGTCACATAGTGTCAGTGTTGTCATTGTTGGAGTCATGTAGGGTCACTGATGATTTTGTAGGAGGTATGTAGTGTCACTGAGTCACATAGTATCACTGTTGGCTTTGTTGGAGTCACTTATTGTCACAATATACATTGTTAGAATCACATAGTGTCACAGTTGTCTTTGTTGGAGTCACTTAGTGTCACAGTTGTCTTTGTTGGAGTCACTTAGTATCACAGTTGTCTTTGTTGGAGTCACTTAGTGTCTCTGTTGGCTTTGTAAGAGTCACATAGTGTCACTGTTGGCCTTTGTTGGACCAGAAACTTAGTATCACAGTTGTCTTTGTTGGAGTCACTTAGTGTCACTGTTGGCTTTGTTGGAGTCACTTAGTATCACTGTTGGCTTTGTTGGAGTCACTTAGTATCACTGTTGGCTTTGTTGGAGTCACTTAGTGTCACTGTTGGCTTTGTTGGAGTCACTTAGTGTCACTGTTGGCTTTGTTGGAGTCACTTAGTGTCACTGTTGGCTTTGTTGGAGTCACTTAGTATCACTGTTGGCTTTGTTGGAGTCACTTAGTATCACTGTTGGCTTTGTTGGAGTCACTTAGTGTCACTGTTGGCTTTGTTGGAGTCACTTAGTATCACTGTTGGCTTTGTTGGAGTCATGTAGTGTCACTGTTGGCTTTGTAAGAGTCACATAGTATCACTGTTGGCTTTGTTGGAGTCACTTAGTATCACTGTTGGCTTTGTTGGAGTCACTTAGTGTTGTTGGAGTCATGTAGTGTCATGTAGTGTCACTGTTGGCTTTGTAAGAGTCACATAGTATCACTGTTGGCTTTGTTGGAGTCACTTAGTATCACTGTTGGCTTTGTTGGAGTCACTTAGTATCACTGTTGGCTTTGTTGGAGTCACTTAGTGTCACAATTGACATTGTTGGAGTCAATAGTGTCACTGTTGGCTTTGTGGATGTCACGGAGTGTGACTTCTGGCTAACACGTCTCACATAGTATCAGTGCTGTCATTATGTGAGTCATGTAGTACCACTGTTGACTAGATTAAAAGTCAATCATGGTGTATGTCGCAACACTTCATCTATGTGACAGAAGATGGCATCTCAGCCGAGGGTCCGCTTTCAGTGTCCCCACACCGTTACCATCCCATGTTATGTAACAAATGTTATTTAGCTGTTTCCGTTGACATGTAACTAACAAGCTAGAATATGATTGGTTGTAAGCAAAACCTCTGGCTAACCCCTTATTAACTACCCAAAATATAAAGATTTGGGCCCAAGTGAAAGTCAAGATCTGTTCTTGCATGTGCATGTGAACACCTCGAAGCTGTGGTTTGCTTCTGGAAGGTCAAGACCCATTCTTGTGTACACACGAGCACCTTGAAGCTGTGGTTTGACTTCTTGAATGTCCAGACCCATTCTTGTGTACACACTCAAGCACCTCGATGCCGTGGTTTGCATTCTTGAAGGTCGAGACCCATTCTTGTGTACACACATGAGCACCTCGAAGCTGTGGTTTGCATTCTTGAAGGTTGAGACCCATTCTTGTGTACACACATGAGCACCTCGAAGCTGTGGTTTGACTTCTTGAAGGTTAAGACCCATTCTTGTGTACACACGAGCACCTTGATGCTGTGGTTTGACTTCTTGAAGGTTAAGATCCATTCTTGTGTACACACGAGCACCTTGATGCTGTGGTTTGACTTCTTGAAGGTTAAGACCCATTCTTGTGTACACATGCGAGCACCTCGAAGCTGTGGTTTGACTTCTTGAAGGTCAAGAACCATTCTTGTGTACACACTCGAGCACCTCAAAGCTGTGGTTTGCTTCTGGAAGGTCAAGATCCATTCTTGTGTACACACACGAGCACCTTGAAACTGTGGTTTGCATTCTTGAAGGTTAAGACCCATTCTTGTGTACACATGCAGGCACATCAAAGCTGTGGTTTGCATTCTTGGGTGCAAACCAACTGAGTAGGTTAGGCGCTTACATGCAGGTACAAACACAGTAAACAAATCAACCCGTAGTAAGTAACGGTCGGAAGTACAAGCAGCAAATAAGCAAGATAACTTCGTCGTAAATGATATTGGCACAGTATCTTTATTCTGAGTTGCATCACATTATATATTTAAATGCACAAATCATGTAAGCCAAACTGTACGTGATGCTCCTTTTATGTATTCTAGTCACTAACCATGTGGACAATGACATTATTGGACAGTGATTTGGGCATTTTCACATTGCACATTCTAGGATGCATGTTCACACACAGGTATTTACACATAGAGATACAAACAATTCATGCGTACACAAAAATTCACAAATTCAGATTCAGACACAAAGATTCACACCTAATTCATTCACACACACACATTGAAACAGTCCATTGGCACGCAATGCATTAACACACAGACATTCACACATTCACATACATACATCCAACTACAAGCATTCACACTTATACATTCCCACACGCATATTCACATTAACACACAATCCATTAACATCAACATTTACACATGCAGATTCACACACAGACATTCACACACATTCACACTCACATTAACACACAATTCATTAACATCAACATTCACACATGCACATTCACACACAGACAGATGTTCACACACATTCACACTCACATTAACACACAATCCATTACCATCAACATTCACACAAACACATTCACACACAGACATACATTCACACTCATATTAACACATCAACATTCACACATGCACATTCACACACAGACATACATTCACACACATTCACACTCACATTAACACACAATCCATTACCATCAGCATTCACACATGCACATTCACACACAGACATACATTCACACTCATATTAACACATCAACATTCACACATGCGCATTCACACACAGACATACATTCACACACATTCACACTCACATTAACACACAATCCATTACCATCAGCATTCATACATGCACATTCACACACAGACATACATTCACACTCATATTAACACATCAACATTCATACATGCACATTCACACACATACAGACATTCACACATATTTATACTCACATTAACACACAATGCATTAACGTCAACATTCACAGATGCACATATCACACACATACAGGCATCCACGCTCGCTCATACATGCACCTTCACACATGAGGTGTTCACACACATTCACACTCGCATTAACACACAATCCATTAACATCAAATTTCATACATGCACATTCACACACAGACAGACAGTCACACTCATATTAACACATCAACATTCATACATGCACATTCACACACATACATACATTCAAACATACACATTCACACATGCACATTCACACTCACATTAACACACAATCCATTAACGTCAACATTCACACATGCACCTTCACACATACATTCACACATACGCATTCATACATGCACCTTCACACATGAGGTGTTCACACATTCACACATTCACACACATACATACATTCACACACATTCACACTCACATTAACACACAATTCATTAACATCAACATTCACACATGCACATTCACACACAGACAGATGTTCACACACATTCACACTCACATTAACACACAATCCATTACCATCAACATTCACACAAACACATTCACACATAGACAGACATTCACACTCATATTAACACATCAACATTCACACATGCACATTCACACACAGACATACCTTCACACACATTCCCACTCACATTAACACAATCCATTACCATCAGCATTCACACATGCACATTCACACACAGACATACATTCACACTCATATTAACACATCACCATTCACACATGCACATTCACACACAGACATACATTCACACACATTCACACTCACATTAACACACAATCCATTACCATCAGCATTCACACATGCACATTCACACACAGACATACATTCACACTCATATTACACATCAACATTCACACATGCACATTCACACACAGACATACATTCACACACATTCACACTCACATTAACACACAATCCATTACCATCAACATTCACACATGCACATTCACACACAGACATACATTCACACACATTCACACTCACATTAACACACAATCCATTACAATCAACATTCATACATGCACATTCACACACACACATACATTCACACTCATATTAACACATCACCATTCACACATGCGCATTCACACACATACATACATTCACACACATTCACACTCACATTAACACACAATCCATTACCATCAGCATTCACACATGCACATTCACACACAGACATACATTCACACTCATATTAACACATCAACTTTCACACATGCACATTCACACATACAGACATTCACACACATTTATACTCACATTAACACACAATCCATTAACGTCAACATTCACAGATGCACATATCACACACATACAGGCATTCACGCTCGCTCATACATGCACCTTCACACATGAGGCGCTCACACACATTGACACTTGCATTAACACACAATCCATTAACATCAAATTTCATACATGCACATTCACACACAGACAGACAGTCACACTCATATTAACACATCAACATTCATACATGCACATTCACACATACATACATTCACACACATTTATACTCACATTAACACACACTCCATTAACATCAACATTCACACATGCACATTCACACACACATACATTCAAACATACGCATTCACACATTCACACACAGACAGACGTTCACACACATTCACACTCACATTAACACACAATCCATTAACGTCAACATTCACACATGCACCTTCACACACATACATTCACACATACGCATTCATACGTGCACATTCACACACATACATCCGCACACACAGACAACCACACATTCACACACACACACACACTTCACACGTGCACATTTGCCCCACCACCCACCTCTGTTGCCTGCACCTGCTCACCGTGCACACTTGCCGCCTTGGTTCGCAGCTTCCCCACCAGGAGCCGCTAGTCACCAACCCGTTCTGCATCACACTCGGCGTCCCCTCCCCGGAGTCAACAGACCGTGACGGGCCGCCTGTCGGGGAGGGGCAGCACGGGCACGGGCACGTACGTTATCGCACCTGTGGTGTTCATGCTTCATGAGCCCTGAAGATTACAAAATTTTTTAAAGGAAGTAATATTTTATATTTTTTTTGATATATATTGTTTATATATGTGAAGCATAATCCATTACATGAGTATAAATAATGAAAGGGCGCATTCTTTGCTTTTCAGGGATCTAGCTTTTTTAAGAAGATTAAGATTTTGTTTAGATATCTATTGTTTATATATATATATATGATGTCATATGTCATTATGTGCGTATAAATAATGGAACGTTGCAGTCTTTGCTTTTCATAAGTTCTGCCAATTTAGGAAAAATTTAATTTTGTTTAGATATCTGTTGTTTATATATGTGTGATGCTATAAGCAATTGTGTGAGCATAAATAAATAATTAAATGTTACACACTTTGCATTACATGAGTTACACAAAGATTTAAATATTTAAATGTTATATATATATATATATATATATATATATATATATATATATATAATTTATGTATGTTTTTATAATATATTATGCGAGTATAAATAATGAAAGATTTCACTCTACGTTTGTGATGAGTCTCCAATTTTGTTTACAAATATTATAGTTTTGCTCTGACGTATATTGTTTATATATATATGTAAGTATAGATAACGAAAGGTTCGATTTTCTCCTTATCATGAGTGATGTCAAATTTGTTTAAATCTTGAACTGAAGTTCATAAAAAGAGTGGTTATATAAGTGATATATAATCCATTATGCGACTATGAATAAATAACGAAGGGTTACACTCATATGTTCTATTCATGCTTAATTAATTGATTTCTAATTAACCCTGTCTTATATTACTGTGTAATCGAATTAACATGGCATGTGTGTTATTGATATGCAATTGTTATTATTGAAAATAAATAAAAGCATGTTAAAATTCTATTTTATGACCGGTCTCCTTTCAAATACATCGAAGTAGCGATGCAGAGTGATCTGTTTTTAAACTAGATTTGTGACACATTTATTTTATTTAGTAAATATTTTATTCATCAGGATATGTCATTGGTCATTACCGAAGCACTGGTCTTCTGACCGTATGTGGTGACAATTACTTGGGTCATTCTCTGAAACTGGGCATCACATGGAAACCAAAAGTGAAAAACCTTTCAAATAATAGCAGAATCTGTGTTCCGATAAAGGTTTGCAGGCAGAGTTGGAAAAAAAAAAACTATTTCACTTTTTGATTTAGATCTTATTCAAATTAAGCAATGCATTAATATCACTCGTGTAACATGGAAATCAAGCACGCATCCAGAACATTATTTTAACATACACAACAAAATCAAATAGGATTCTATTGATTAAAGTTAAGCAAACAAGGTTATGTCGTACAAGAAAGAAAAAGAAGAAGAAAAAAAGAAAAACGGTTTGGGTAAACACAGGGTGTCGATGTGTAAATTTTCACTTTAGCACAAAATCATGCAAGCATACTTTTGATATCTTTTGTGGGCTAGATTAAATATATTTAATATTGCTAACATACCTAATACACAGAGGCAACAATAATTATTTGACTTGCTATCAATAAAATATAGAATTAATTATCAGTATCGGAACAGGGAAAGGAAATATGTGGGGCCCAGTTTTAAAGAATGACCTACATAGGCAATGCTTTTACAGTTGTTGATGATGATGATGATGATGACGACGATGACAATGGTGAATGTTTGTAATGGCTTGGTGTCCAAGAATGCGGAAGGTGTTGGAGATATTATGTATTGTATGCTTTATCTTTAATTTGCTTCGCTCTACTATATTTAATGGTTTTATGATGATTTTAGGAATCGCGTCCATCTGAGAAATCCAAGAACAGCCTCAAGACGAGGGAAGAGGAGGAGAACATGGAGGAAGGAGAGAAGAAGAAGAATGAAGAGAAGAAGGAGATGAAGGAGGTAGAGGAGGCTGAGCCAGCCACGAACGGATATGATGATGCTCAACCCCGCGGTTAGTGTTTCAGGCATCCCAGCGTGCATAGAGCCTCAAACACCATATTCGGACTGTAGACGAAAGTAGAATACAATTTCCCCAAATACTGAAGTTCGGCACTGTTTCGGCACACACACTGTTATTCAGATAAATAAATGTGCAACCGGAAGGTAGGGTAGGTAGGGTAGGGAGGGTAGGGGATAAGGAAATCAGAATACAGTATAACCCCGTTAAAGCAAACTTGAAGGGATCCTAGAAATATGTTTGTTTTAACTGATCATTGGTTTAACCGAGCTTTGGCTTCGACTTTGACTTTGAGTAAGCGTGTATTGCACATGTAATATACAATGTATATGGACACTTTGATTATTGTTTTTTATGTACATACAGTAAAATCCCGTTAAACCAAGGTCGGTTAAACCAAGGTCGGTTAAACCAAGCGATTGGTTAATCCAAACAAATTGCTAGGGTCCTTTCAAAATACTACCATTTATCATATAAAAAAGTCAGTGGGGTCTCAGATGACCTTATAACCACATCAAAGTTTGGTTTAACTGTACCGGAAGTGGCCTGAGGTCCGAACATTTTGTTTGGATTAACCGACTTTGGTTTAACTAACTTTTTTATATGATAAATGGTCGTATTTTGCCGGGCCACCAAAAAAAGTTTGGATTAACCGATCGTTTGTTTTAACCGAGCTTGGTTTAACGGGGTTATACTGTACTAGTTTTTAGTCTTCCTTTTCTCTACTTTCAAATTCACTGGATTCAATTTGACAAATTTACATAAGGTAATAGAAGTGGCATATTATATGATTTGTTGTAATTATGCCAAATATTAAAGAGGGGGCGTAACATGACAACAGTTATATTATGACATCTCAGGCAAGGAGCCACATAGACAGCTAGTCATGGATAGGGTGGTAATATCTGGGAGCCTGGGTAGTGAAATGGTTAGCACACTAGTGCCAGAATGGCATTAAGTGTGGGTTCGAATCCTTCTCTAGGCTCAATTTTCCACCATTTTTATCAACCCCATGACAATATCCACCCAAGCACTTGCTGTCATCACAAAAAGCCCTGTTAATGTATGGGTACTGTCTGCAACATGAGCTTCACTGACACATTTAAACACCAGGTGGCGCCAGGAGTACACCGCCAGAGGAGCCACCGGCAGACCAGCAGCAGGAGGCGGGGGACGGCTTGTTGCCACCAGACGGCGATACTGGGACTAACTCAGCAGCGCAGGTGAGTCGTGGCGCCCCCTGGTTTTACACGCGCGAACTACTGGTAATGCCTGCCGCTGCCTGCCCCGACTGGGGATGAAAGTTGAAACTAACGTTTCGATGTCCATTCTGGCACGCACAAGTTGGAGGGTTTGTGTTTGGTGTGCACTGCGTCTCTGACTGACTGGGAGGAGTTGGGAGGAGTTGTCGGTTTGTTTATAGTAAACCTGAATCAGGTGCTAAGTCATAACAATACTTGTTTACCATGTCTTAAGTGTTATTTTCATGCTTAAGTTCCTATATAATAATTGCATTATTACGAATGTTATTGAACCATACTTAATCCTGCTATGCCTATTTTCCGCGGTGCTTACCTTATATTTCTCAACATATGTACATTCAATCAATAAGCCATAGTGAAAAAGAAATCATAATATTGCATAGTAAGCGAATTGATTGAATTACAATTACGTTTCATTCTTGCAATTTTAATTGTCATTTCTTTGAGTCAATTTGTTTTTCTTTAGTGCTTTATTTTGTAAATTTATATCATTTGTCTTGTCTTCTTGTATCTTGGTGTATGTTCTTATCGCCCAGGCGGAAGTGAGTAGATCTTTGCTGTGAACACTTGGACAGTTTTGTGACTTGCAAAATGCTAAGCTGCACAATGGTGATGTTTGTTTTGTTGGATTGATGTTGATTCACTAAAAGTTGGTTTATATTCGTTGAACTAATAATTTACTTATTAAAACTCATTCATTGTTTCTCGTTTTCTCGACGTGTGCTTTAGCAATATTTGTGCACTTCTTTGATCACAAACAGTAATTCTTCACACCCACATAGAAAAGTGTCCACACCCACACATATAAATTAGCACACTGGCTCAGACAAAAGACATGACCATCCCGCTGTCAAGTTTTCACACTCATTGCACTCTTCACACCCTCATCACTTACACAAGTCCTCACACCACCAAACACAATCATTGCACTCTAAGCACACTCATCACTTACACAAGTCCTCACACCACCAAACACAATCATTGCACTCTTCACACCCTCATCACTTACACAAGTCCTCACACCATCAAACACAATCATTGCACCCTTCACACCCTCATTACTTACACAAGTCCTCACACCAAACACAATCATTGCACTCTTCACACACTCATCACTTACACAAGTCCTCACACCACCAAACACAATCATTGCACTCTTCACACACTCATCACTTACACAAGTCCTCACACCACCAAACACAATCATTGCACTCTTCACACACTCATCACTTACACAAGTCCTCACACCACCAAACACAATCATTGCACTCTTCACACCCGCATCACTTACACAAGTCCTCACACCACCAAACACAATCATTGCACTCTTCACACACTCATCACTTACACAAGTCCTCACACCACCAAACACAATCATTGCACTCTTCACACCCTCATCACTTACACAAGTCCTCACACCATCAAACACAATCATTGCACTCTTCACACACTCATCACTTACACAAGTCCTCACACCACCAAACACAATCATTGCACTCTTCACACCCTCATCACTTACACAAGTCCTCACACCACCAAACACAATCATTGCACTCTTCACACCGTCATCACTTACACAAGTCCTCACACCAAACACAATCATTGCACTCTTCACACCCTCATCACTTACACAAGTCCTCACACCATCAAACACAATCATTGCACTCTTCACACACTCATCACTTACACAAGTCCTCACACCACCAAACACAATCATTGCACTCTTCACACCCTCATCACTTACACAAGTCCTCACACCACCAAACACAATCATTGCACTCTTCACACCCTCATCACTTACACAAGTCCTCACACCAAACACAATCATTGCACTCTTCACACCTTCATCACTTACACAAGTCCTCACACCACCAAACACAATCATTGCACTCTTCACACCTTCATCACTTACACAAGTCCTCACACCACCAAACACAATCATTGCACTCTTCACACCCTCATCACTTACACAAGTCCTCACACCAAACACAATCATTGCACTCTTCACACCCTCATCACTTACACAAGTCCTCACACCACCAAACACAGTCATTGCACTCTTCACACCGTCATCACTTACACAAGTCCTCACACCACCAAACACAGTCATTGCACTCTTCACACACTCATCACTTACACAAGTCCTCACACCACCAAACACAATCATTGCACTCTTCACACCGTCATCACTTACACAAGTCCTCACACCACCAAACACAGTCATTGCACTCTTCACACACTCATCACTTACACAAGTCCTCACACCACCAAACACAATCATTGCACTCTTCACACCTTCATCACTTACACAAGTCCTCACACCACCAAACACAATCATTGCACCCTTCACACCCTCATCACTTACACAAGTCCTCACACCACCAAACACAATGATTGCACCCTTCACATCCTCATCACTTACACAAGTCACCACACCAAACACACTCATTGCACTCTTCACACCGTCATCACTTACACAAGTCCTCACACCAAACACAATCATTGCACTCTTCACACACTCATCACTTACACAAGTCATCACACCACCAAACACAATCATTGCACCCTTCACACCCTCATCACTTACACAAGTCCTCACACCACCAAACACAATCATTTCACTCTTCACACCCTCATCACTTACACAAGTCCTCACACCACCAAACACAATCATTGCACTCTTCACACACTCATCACTTACACAAGTCCTCACACCAAACACAATCATTGCACTCTTCACACCCGCATCACTTACACAAGTCCTCACACCACCAAACACAATTATTGCACTCTTCACACCCTCATTACTTACACAAGTCCTCACACCAAACACAATCATTGCACCTCACACACTCATCACTTACACAAGTCCTCACACCATCAAACACAATCATTGCACTCTTCACACTCTCATCACTTACACAAGTCCTCACACCACCAAACACAAGCATTGCACTCTTCACACCCTCATCACTTACACAAGTCCTCACACCACCAAACACAATCATTGCACTCTTCACACACTCATCACTTACACAAGTCCTCACACCACCAAACACAATCATTGCACTCTTCACACCCTCATCACTTACACAAGTCCTCACACCACCAAACACAATCATTGCACTCTTCACACCCTCATCACTTACACAAGTCCTCACACCAAACACACTCATTGCACTCTTCACACCCTCATCACTTACACAAGTCATCACACCACCAAACACAATCATTGCACTCTTCACACCCTCATCACTTACACAAGTCCTCACACCACCAAACACAATCATTGCACTCTTCACACCGTCATCACTTACACAAGTCCTCACACCACCAAACACAATCATTGCACTCTTCACACCCTCATCACTTACACAAGTCCTCACACCACCAAACACAATCATTGCACTCTTCACACCCTCATCACTTACACAAGTCCTCACACTAAACACACTCATTGCACTCTTCACACCTTCATCACTTACACAAGTCCTCACACCACCAAACACAATCATTGCATGCTTCACACCCTCATCACTTACACAAGTCCTCACACCAAACACACTCATTGCACTCTTCACACCTTCATCACTTACACAAGTCCTCACACCACCAAACACAATCATTGCACTCTTCACACCCTCATCACTTACACAAGTCCTCACACCAAACACAATCATTGCACTCTTCACACCCTCATCACTTACACAAGTCCTCACACCACCAAACACAATCATTGCACCCTTCACACCCTCATCACTTACACAAGTCCTCACACCACCAAACACAATCATTGCACCCTTCACACCCTCATCACTTACACAAGTCACCACACCAAACACACTCATTGCACTCTTCACACCCTCATCACTTACACAAGTCCTCACACCAAACACACTCATTGCACTCTTCACACCGTCATCACTTACACAAGTCCTCACACCACTAAACACAATCATTGCACTCTTCACACCCTCATCACTTACACAAGTCATCACACCACCAAACACAATCATTGCACCCTTCACACCCTCATCACTTACACAAGTCCTCACACCACCAAACACAATCATTGCACTCTTCACACCCTCATCACTTACACAAGTCCTCACACCACCAAACACAATCATTGCACTCTTCACACACTCATCACTTACACAAGCCCTCACACCAAACACAATCATTGCACTCTTCACACCCGCATCACTTACACAAGTCCTCACACCACCAACCAAATCATTGCACTCTTCACACCCTCATCACTTACACAAGTCCTCACACCATCAAACACAATCATTGCACTCTTCACACCTTCATCACTTACACAAGTCCTCACACCACCAAACACAATCATTGCACTCTTCACACCCTCATCACTTACACAAGTCCTCACACCACCAAACACAATCATTGCACCTCACACCCTCATCACTTACACAAGTCCTCACACCAAACACAATCATTGCACTCTTCACACCCTCATCACTTACACAAGTCCTCACACCACCAAACACAATCATTGCACCTCACACGTAGTCATCACACCGACAAATCAGCACACCTCACGTAAACCTTACAGATCACACCTCATACTGACAGCCACAGAACATGAGCACTGCAGTAGAAACTCATCACACTCACACCACACCCACACCATCCACACCATCCACACCACAGCGCCTAAGTAACGAGTGTCAGTCCTGCAGTGACACATCAGCACACCTCACGTAAACCTTACCCATCACACCTGATACTCACAGCCACAGAACATGAGTACTGCAGTAGAAACTCATCACACTCACATCACACCCACACCATCCACACTACAGCACCTAAGTAACGAGTGTCAGTTCTACAGTGACAAATGAGTACACCTCATGTAAACCTTACAGATCACACCTCATACTGACAGCCACAGAACATGTGCACTGCAGTAGAAACTCATCACACTCACACCACACCCACACCATCCACACTACAGCGCCTAAGTAACAAGTGTCAGTTCTACAGTGATAAATCAGCACACCTCACGTAAACCTTACACATCACACCTCATACTGACAGCCACAGAACATCAGCACTGCAGTAGAAACTCATCACACTCACACCACACCCACACCATCCACACCATCCACACCACAGCGCCTAAGTAATGAGTGTCAGTTCTACAGTGACAAATCAGCACACCTCACGTAAACCTTACAGATCACACTTCATACTGACAGGCACAGAACATGAGCACTGCAGTAGAAACTCATCACACTCACACCACACCCACACCATCCACACCACAGCGCCTAAGTAACGAGTGTCAGTCCTGCAGTGACAAATCAGCACACCTCACGTAAACCTTACACATCACACCTGATACTCACAGCCACAGAACATGAGTACTGCAGTAGAAACTCATCACACTCACACCACACCCACACCATCCACACTACAGCGCCTAAGTAATGAGTGTCAGTTCTACAGTGACAAATGAGCACACCTCACGTAAACCTTACAGATCACACCTCATACTGACAGCCACAGAACATGAGCACTGTAGTAGAAACTCATCAGACTCACACCACACCCACACCATCCACACTACAGCGCCTAAGTAACTAGTGTCAGTTCTACAGTGACAAATCAGCACACCTCACGTAACCCTAACCCATCACACCTCATACTGACAGCCACAGAACATGAGCACTGTAGTAGAAACTCATCACACTCACAGCCACAGAACATGAGCACGGCAGTAGGAACTCATCACACTCACACCACAGCCACAACACCCTCATCACACCCACATTCACACCACACCCACACCACACCAACACCACACCACCCACACCACCCTCATCACACCCACATTCACACCACACCCACACCCCACCAACACCACACCACCCACACCACCCTCATCACACCCACATTCACACCGCACCCACACCACACCAACACCACACCACACACATCACCCTCATCACACCCACATTCACACCACACCCACACCACACCAACACCACACCACCCACAACACCCTCATCACACCCACATTCACACCACACCCACACCACACCAGCACCACACCACCCACACCACCCTCATCACACCCACATTCACACCACACCCACACCACACCCACATCACAGCACACCCTCACCCTCACCACACCACACCACCTTCCAAACAGTCACACCGCCCCTACCCCACCCACACCACCTTCACCACCCTCACCACACCCACATTCACACCACACCACACCACCCGCACCACCCTCATCACAACCCCACCAACACCACACCACCCACACCACCCTGATCACACCCACATTCACACCACACCCACACCACACCAACAGCACACCACCCGCATCACCCTCATCACACCCACATTCACACCACACCCACACCACATCCACACCACACCACCCACCACACACCCTCATCACACCCACATTAACACCACACCCACACCCCACCAACACCACACCACCCACACCACCCTCATCACACCCACATTCACACCACACCCACACCACACCAACACCACACCACCCACACCACCCTCATCACACCCACATTCACACCACACCCACACCACACCACACCACACCACCCACATCACCCTCATCACACCCACATTCCACACCACACCCACACCACACCAACACACCCTCACCCACACACCACACCACACCAACCCTCACACACACCCACACCTCCACCCACACCACACACCACCCACACCACACCACCTCACACCACACCACACACCCACAACACCCACACCACACACCCCACCAACACCACACCACCCCACACCACCCTGATCACACCCACATTCACACCACACCCACACCACACCAACACCACACCACCCGCATCACCCTCATCACACCCACATTCACACCACACCCACACCACACCAACACCACACCACCCACAACACCCTCATCACACCCACATTCACACCACACCCACACCACACCAACACCACACCAACCACACCACCCTCATCACACCCACATTCACACCACACCACACCCACACCACACCCACATCACAGCACAGCACACCCTCACCCTCACCACACCACCTTCCAAACAGTCACACCGCCCCTACCCCACCCACACCACCCTCACCACACCCACATTCACACCACACCACCCACACCACACCACCCACACCACCCTCATCACAACCACACCAACACCACACCACCCACACCACCCTCATCACACCCACATTAACACCACACCCACAGCCCACCAACACCACACCACCCACACCACCCTCATCACACCCACATTCACACCACACCCACACCACACCAACACCACACCACCCACATCACCCTCATCACACCCACATTCACACCACACCCACACCACACCCATATAACACCACAACACCACCCTCACCACCCCACCTTCAAAACACTCACACCGCCCCTACCCCACCCACACCACCCTCATCACAGCCACATTCACACCACACCCACACCACACCAACACCACACCACCCACACCACCCACACCACCCTCATCACAGCCACATTCACACCACACCCACACCCACACCACCCCTACAGAATATCATTCCAACACCCAGCACCAGTTTGTAGTTCATTTGTTTTGTGTTTGTATTTTTGTCCAACATTTTTATTCCAGTTTAATAACATTTGTTTCAGTACCGAGGTACTCGTCTTCCCGCTTTAAATGATGATAGGGATAATGTAAGTGATGATAGTGTTAATAGTGTTAATGATGACAGTGATAGTCATTATAGTGTTAATGATGACAATGATGATGGTGATAGTGATTGTAGTGTTAATGATGACAGTGATAGTCATTATAGTGTTAATGATGACGATGATGATAGTCATAGTGATTATAATGACGATGATGAAGGCTATGGTGATTATAATGTTAATGATGAAGGTGGTAGTGTTTAGCGTGTTAATGATGACTATGATGGTTATAGTGATTATAGTGTTAATGATGACGATGATGATGGTGATACTTATTATAGTGTTAATGATGATGGTGATAGTGATTATAGTGTTAATGATGACGATGATTATAGTGGTAGTGATTATAGTGTTAATGATGACGATTATCATGGTGATAGTCATTATAGTTTTAATTAATGATGATGGTGATAGTGAATATGGTGTTACTGATGACGATGCTGATGATGATAATGTTAGTGATGTTGGTGTGAGTGATGATAGTGTTGTGGGGTGATGAAAATGGGAAATATTGCGCCTAGAGCGGGACTCGAACCCACATCTCTTTGCATTCAGGGCCAGTGTGCTAACCATTACACCACCTAGGCTCCCTGATATCACCACACTACCTATGCCTACCTGTCTATGTGGTTACTTGCTTGAGAGGTCAGTGCAGACTACTACAATAGTGATAATACTACTGATGATGATGATGATGATAACGTTGCACTCACTGCCCCCCTTCTGCTCGCCCGTAGAAACGTCGCCGGAAGGAGGCCGCGCTGCCCCTCATCAACATCCCGTCACGTGACCCCGACGAGACGCTGAGAGCCCACCCGCTGTGGCTGACGCGCGAGCGAACGGACGAGGCGGCCATCTTGGGGCCGGCTCCAAACCGGAACCGGAACAAGGAGCAGACGCAGCGGCGCGCGTTCCTGCAGCTGGGGCTGCTCACCCCGGGCGACGTGTTTGTACGTGTTTGTTCGTGTTTGTACGTGTTTGTACGTGTTTGTACGTGTTTGTACGTGTTTGTATGTGTTTGTACGTGTTTGTACGAGTTTGTACGTGTTTGTACGTGTTTGTTCGTGTTTGTACGTGTTTGTACGTGTTTGTTCGTGTTTGTACGTGTTTGTACGTGTTTGTACGTGTTTGTACGTGTTTGTAGGTGTTTGTACGTGTTGTTCCTGTATGTAAAGCTACATAGTCTGATGAAGGCGTCTCGCCGTCGAAACCAAACTCTTAGCGCGATTTGATCTCACAGAGTCAACTTAGATACCAGTGCGCTCAGTAAGAACATTCATTGCTGCATAGAAGGTGATACTAAAGCCCTGTTCACACACGGGCCTTAAGTCGCCTCAACCAGTTCGCCTCATCTAATCCACCTCGTGAAGCGGTCTACATGAGGCGAACTAGTTGAATCAAATCAGCCCTAATTTGCCTCAACGGCACGTTCAGACACCCATTTTGAGTCGACTTAGATGAGGTGAACTAGTTGAGGCGACTTAAGACCCGTGTGTGAACGGGGCTTAAGTCATTTTAAAGTTGCATGGTCCGATTAAATATAATTTTGCCAAAATTAAAACAACTACTTACATTTGATCCTATATATCCAACTTAGATACTGGTGTATTAGCTAATGATTTGGCACAGCATCTACAGAATAACCAGTGAATTTATAAGCTCACTTTGAAACAGCCATTATGCAAGGAGGCCATTAACCAACTAGGCCAATCTCGTGACCTCATTGCCCCCCCCCCCCACCCAACCAAGTAAGCCTACTGTGCAGGGCCATAGCGGGGAAGGGGAAATGAGGTGGATGTGTCTGTGTGTGTATGTGTCTGTGTGTTTTCTGACCTGACTTTACAGAGACAGACATACACACAGACATACACACACAGACAGACACACATAGATGTGTCACTCTCCTGAAAACTGGCCAGAAGTGTCATGTGGAGAGTTAAAATCTAATATTTGATTTTTTTTACATTTTTTGGTTGCAAATGAAAGCTGGAAATCTCCCCTTTACATCTATGTAAAATATAGATCGATGACATAAAAAATAAAGGTGTAGTCCATGATTAAGCTATGTGTTGCTCACATGTAACACATGTTTAGGACACCACACAGTCTGCTTAATTTAAATCTAAGCAGAATTAAATAATTTCATACTTAGAAGCATATTAATTATGGCATAATATACAGAAATATGTAGTGCATATATTGATAAAAAAAAGTAATTTCCAGCCATGCTTTATTCACTGAATAATTAGTGTACAATATTTGTGTGGCATCCAAACACCACAGTTACACATGTGATGGAAATTTGTAATGTTATTTCTGAAGACATCAACATTTTTATTTTTAAATTGAAGCATGCATACATGTTAATAAATACTTCCTTTTTGATTTGGGAACTGTTTTGTTTGATATATCAATGCAATACAATATGTTAATAAGGATTCAACCACGTCCCATATGTCATGTTACAAATGGCTGACTGTAAAATGTTTTTTTTGGTACAAAAACACTTCATAACTAGAAGGACCAAAGTTGCACAGGGTTTATTTTATTTCCCTTATTTCTTACATCAAATCTGAACATGAATATGAAAAGTATAAGGGAAAAAATAAGTAGGAAGTTTTTTTTATTGATGTTTTAAAATCCCATCCCATGCTGACCAGTTTTCAGGAGAGTGACCCATATAGACACACACAGACAGACATGCACAGACAGCACACACAGACACAGAAACACAGACATGCACACACTCGATATACACAGACACACATACTCCCGACCTGACATTGCACAGAGAGAGACACACACAGACAGAGACACATAGACAGACGAACACAGACAGAGGCAGACACACACATACATACATACACACACAGACACTCAGAGACAGACATACACAGACACACACACAGACAGACACACAGACAGACACACACACACATAGACACATACATACATACATACACAGAAACAGACATACACAGAAACATAGACAGAGACAGACACACACATACATACCCACACATACACAGAAACACACAGATAGACACACACATACATACAGACAGACACACACAGACAGACACACACAGACATACATAAACAGACAGACACAAGGAGACAACCGACACATTATATTTCGTTAAAATGTTCCCTTCCAAACAGAAATACCTACCTACAGTCCTGTCAGGTTCCAGGATTAGTAGGTCATCTCACATCATGTGGTCACCGCGACATGACCATCTGGGTCATAGCCACAGGACTTTTGGCAAGCTTGTCGAAATTATTGTTGGTTCTTTCAGCTCAAATTACTTCAAAACTAATCATCTTTAATCAAAATCACTCCAGACTAATGATTAGTAGCTCTTAATGATCAATTTGATATATGTATCTAAAAAATAAGACACAAATTCATATGCCATCGGACCGTGCAACTTTAATAGCACGTGTTACTGGTGTAGTCTATATGGCGGTCAGAGTTTTGAGAAGCGTGGCAAAGTTAATTTGGCATGTTTACACTTCTCCCGAGTTAGTCATTTTAAAGCGATGTTACTTCAAACTAAAAGTAAGGTAGATTATAATCCATTTTATCTCAGTAAATGGCAGAAACTCAAAACTATCGGACTATGCATCTTTAGCCTCGGCGCTGATAAAATATGTGTTTAGATGAATCAAATATTTACCACAGAAAAAAAAGCCACACAGTGCGATGGAAACATAACGTTCATAAGCTTTAGGAGGAAGTGAGAACCAACATACTGAGGCAGATTAAGCCATCCTTATTGCTTTAACTTTATTTATTTTTTATTTCATCCATTAATTAAGCAAGGAAAATTTCAATCGCAGACAATTGGGCTTCCGTATTCCACTGCTCCTTGCACTATCCTAGTAATACCAATTGCCAGGCTAGGTAGCGACAAGTATTAATTTTTTAAGTCATCGGTTTGACTTGACCAGGGTTCGAACCACCCGACCTGCCAAAACGGGAAGCATGCGTTATTACATCCCCTTGACGTTATATTATAGATATGACAATTTAAATTTGCATAACTCATTATAGAACGCATCAAATCTCCCAATAATCTATTGATGATGTTTCGATATAATGATGCCTGAATAGCTCAATTGTAATAGACGGGTTCGTAATTCCAGCCATGCGGTGCATTGTGGGATGTTTGGCAGCAAAGCAAACTCACGAGAAGCACATGGCTCATACTGAACTGTTGAATGCAGCAATTAACTCTGTTAGTTTCAGCTTATTTCAGCTAATGTTTGAAACATAGAATACCAACTAAAATATTACATATAATAAATTAAGATGTTAATCTTTTATCTAGCATTGCATTTACATCAATCTAATTAGCATATCTTATACCATCTGCATTTAGATCTAAACGGATCTGGTCACTCAGACTAGTGTTAGAGCCATAGCCAGAGTCAGTTTTACTTATTTTGTTCATGTTTTTATTTATATCCTATGGTTAATCACACCCGTAGGTGTAGGAAATGTGTAGGGTTGGTCAGACATTGGTTATATATTTCGTTGAAACAAGTTTCTGTTGACACACTTGATATTTTTTATTTAGAACAAGAATTCAAAATGGTGATGTGAACATGAGCCTGATTCAGTGATTGTTTTGTGGGGAATTGTATGTTTCTTAGCTCAAAATGATTAACTATGGCTAGTTGTGTCCTAAATATATTCATTATATTATTATATTGCAAGCATCAATGTTTATGCCAAATTGTTCTGTATTTCTATTAATTTTGAACAAAATCAAAGTTTTGCACTGCATCTATCGGCAAACTCAATGGCCGTGCACATTTGTTTTGCTGTCGACGCCATTTTCAGCACATGCGCAGTTGGAATTATGAAGCCGGCTATTGGGTTATTGCACCAGTCTGTGCAGCCTGCTTTCTTGCTCTGTGCATGCCTGTGTTCCTTCTGCCTTCTCCATGACAACACTGGCTGACCGACTTTTTCTTCGCGGGGACAGGGCCTGGACCACATGCAGCCTGCGTTAGCGTCAGAAGCTCAGGGAGTCAGCCTGGTAAGTGCACCGCATAGACCGCATACACCACATACACCGCATACACTGCATAAACCACATACAATGTATACACCGGATACACTGCATACACCGCATACACCACATACACTAGATACACCACATACACTGCATAAGCCACATACACTGCATACACCGGATACACTGCATACACCGCATACACCACATACACCGCATACACCGCATACACTACATAAACCACATACCCTGCATACACTGCATACACTGCATACACCAGATACACCACATACACTGCATACACTGCATACACCAGATACACTACATACACTGCATACACCGCATACACTGCATAAACCACATACCCTGCATACACCAGATACACCACATACACTGCATACACCGCATACACCAGATACACCAGATACACTGCATACAATGCATACACCACATACACCGCATAAACCACATACCCTGCATACACCAGATACACCACATACACTGCATACACCAGCTACACTGCATACACCGCATACACCAGATACACTGCATACACCACATACACTGCATACACTGCATAAACCACATACCCTGCATACACCAGATACACTGCATACACCGGCTACACTGCATACACCAGATACACCAAATACACTGCATACACCGGCTACACTGCATACACCGCATACACCAGATACACTGCATACACTGCATACACCACATACACCGCATACACTGCATAAACCACATACCCTGCATACACCAGATACACCACATACACTGCATACACCAGCTACACTGCATACACCGCATACACCAGATACACCACATACACTGCATACACCGGCTACACTGCATACACCGCATACACCAGATACACTGCATACACCGCATACACCACATGCACTGCATAAACCACATACCCTGCATACACCAGATACACCACATACACTGCATACACCGGCTACACTGCATATGCCGCATACACCAGATACACCACATACACTGCATACACCGGCTACACTGCATACACCGCATACACCAGATACACTGCATACACTGCATACACCACATACACCGCATACACTGCATAAACCACATACCCTGCATACACCAGATACACCAGATACACTGCATACATGGGCTACACTGCATACACGCATACGCACTACCCACAAACTGCATCACACCGATACACCGCATACCAGAACACCACATACACTGCATACACGGGTACACTGCATAAACCACATACACCACATACACCACATACACCACATACACTGCATGCACGGCTACACTGCATACACCAGATACACCAGATACACCAGATACACTGCATACACTGGCTACACTGCATAAACCACATACACTACATACAGTATATACAACACAGAGTCTGGTAGATGAAGGAGATGATGTTTTTCTCTGCTGACTCTTTTGTTTAGCTTGAGATATACGATCGGCTTAAAGGCTATATAACCCAACTGGTCTCTGCCACATCCCCCAGTGTATCTGGAAAATTAGCGGAGAACTGACTGGTTGTTCATCCTTATATTAGCGCTGTGTCTTTATAAACATGTGGTGCTCTGTGGTGGAGTGGTCTGGGGTATCATACCTTTTTCTAGGGCAGACTTCTAATTACAAGGTTGATGGTTCGATTCCCCATGCCATCAGCCCTGCGAGTTTAGACTTCCACCACTGTGTATAATTTACAGCATCACCAAAGCTTAATTGCTGTCACACCATGTCTATGTGGTATGGGTGGTTAAAAATTGCTTGCGTCGGTAAAAGTATATGCTCGGGCTTTCTATCGATGAACTGTCTAATGGTGAAAACAAGACTATTCAGACTTATCCATGATAGGCAGTATAAATCTTCACTAAAAACATTGACATTCAGTGCATTCGGTGATGCCTTTATTTCTTGTTTATGTAATTTCACGACATTCCTACAGGCGGCAGCACCATATGACCCTTTGCACGTTGTATACTACACATACAAATAGCGGCGTGTTTACAAACAGCTGTGTCGTCTGCTTCCAGCTCAGTGATGGAGCGGAAGTGATTCGCATCAGCAAACGCTTCTTCCTGCAGAACGCTGGCAACAACACCATGCTCAAAGTGGAAACCATGGTGAGTGGCGCAGTCGGCACGCCTAGCACGGCACTCGAACCCGCGTGTCTGCCATTCTGGGGCGAGCGTGTCTAACCTAACCATTGGTCGTGATGCCCGCATTGCGTTTGATTCGCGGCGGAGGAAGAGCCCCCCCTACCCCCACCCCCACCACCACCACCACATCTCTCCCTCGTTGGCTCCTCCCTTGCCCTGCCCCCCCCCCACCCTGCGTCTCGGGCTTACGCCTGTGGCGCCCCCTGCCCTGTTTGCTTCCTTTCGTCCTCGCCGCCTCCCATCGCCCCCAGAGTCACTCCTCCTCCGTCTCCCGTCCAGCACACACCCCCAGATTTTCCCACCCACCCACCCACACTTGCATCTGCTTCTTTTCCCCCTTTTTACTTGTTACTCTTCATATGGTGGAAGGCTCTTCGGGGCTCTCTTCCTCTTCAATTGCAATAAACCATGCTTGTTACTCCCAGCTCGCCTGTTTTCTTGCCTCGCCTCCCTAGTGCAATGAACCTAGCCGTATTTACCTGTGTATTGTTGCATTTCACCTGCGGTGGTGAGTGCACCTCATTACACTCCCTCCCCCTCACAATTGGAAGTCTCATATCATACTTTCAAGAGCATGCACACTTAAGCCCTGGTCAGATAGCCGTTAGTGGACGTAGGTGAACGAAGTGGAGGCTAACATAGTTGAAAGTAGTTGAACATAGGTGAACATACCGGCATTCATACTTGTCCTTGATATTAACTTGGTAATAACGTGGGTGAGCTGTGATGTCCGATTTGATTTTTGGACATGTTCAAAAGAGCGGTACATTAGAGGCTGAATTTCAAATGTAATAGGGCATACCTCTTAATGTACTCTAGCGTACTTTAGCATACTCTAGCGTACTTTGACCCAGACAAAACCATGGCCGTTCCACATCGCGCATGCCATGGTCACATAGCTGTTAGTGGAGGTAGTTGAACATAGTTGAACGCAGTGGAGACTGACGTAGTTGAAAGTAGTTGAACGTCCCGGCATCCGTACCGTAACGTATTTATCTGTATCATTCAGTGGCAAAAGGTGCCATACCTTAACATATTTCAACATAGTTTAACAGACTTACACCACGTTTGACCCACGTTAGCCTCCACTCCGTTCGCCTGCGTTCAACTACGTCCACTATCGGCTATGTGACTAGGGCTTTAGAATGCACACAAAGGGAAAGTTAAACACTATACAGTCCACAGCATGTGCATTGAATCCTGGTCACCGACCCAATGTGGATGTTGTTAAGCATTCATTTTTCTCCCTACGTCGACTTAAAGCTGCATAGTCCGATGAAAACATTTCAAAACCAAAGCAATTATCTAGATTTGATTCTAGATGTCTAATTTAGATAGTGGTGCATTTATTAAACATTTCCCACCACATTGAAGAGAACACTGAGGCAATGTTTAACTTGTTACTGCAGAAGCCTATGGTGGCAGAGTTTTGGCATGCATGCCAAAATTAATGTTGCATTAACCCGAATCCTACAACCCTCCCAGCTCAAACCCATCTCAGTGGTGTGGGTGGGTGGGGTAAATTTAAGGCGTGGTTGACTGGATGGCGGGTGGTCGCTGAGTGGCGAGCAGCTCAGTGCCCGTTGGGTCGCCGACTGGGGCGAGTCCAATATGGAGGGGTGGCCGGAGGTGAGTGGAGGAGGGGTGTGGGGAGCAGGGCGGTGCCCATCGTGGAGGGGTCCCGGGTTCGAACCCGGAATGGTGGTGGTGGAGGAGGCTTGCGCCTGCTAGCCCAGTGTCGCCGTCTCATCCCCGCCCGTGAATTACCCATGTTAAAATTTAACATGTACAATTATCTCAAAAGTTAGCCATATAAAATAAAGGTTACTTCAAATTAAAGTCAGGTAGATTATAACGGTCAACCTAATATATTTATCTAAGAAAATCACAGAAACTCAAAACCATCGGTCTCTACAACCTGTCATAACTGGAGCCCAGCGTCTATCATTTCGGTGTGAATGTCAAAATTAATTTGGCATGGTTCTCACTTCAAATATCTGCAAAGATGCCTTTCAATAATAAGAGTCACCACAAACTAAAGTAAGGTAGATTATACACCTCAATATCAACATCAACCTAATATGTCCTGATATGACCTTAGATGTTGCTAGGACGTAAAACAACAACAAACAAACAAACCTAATATGTTTATCGAAAAGATTGTTGTTTGTTTGTTTCTTTAACGACACCCCAAACTCGAAGCTATCAAACTGCGCAAATTGAGCTCATCATCGTGAAACAAAGAAGTGACATCCTGCCAGACCTTGTCTGACATCATCTGATATCAACACCGCTTCGATATATCACTACATTTATTCTGAAATCAGATCAATTCCAAATTCCGAAACAGAACTAGTCCCACCCCCGCCCAAGACTTTCGCGTAATGGAATATGGACCTTTATTAATTATATTCAAAGAAAAATGCCACTTCTTTTATTTCTAACTGACTTACTTTGTTTGGTGCCTTTTATTTTCAGTCCAACGAATACATTTCCGAGGGAGACGCTCAGAAGGTGCTCTTTGACAAGGAGACCTGGTCCCAGTACAAACACGCCCTCTGGGAGCGAATGACCGCCGAGCTGGAGGTCACCACCAGGTGATTGCCACCACCTCAAGGTCACCACAAGGTCATCGCCTAGGAAGTGAATCAGGAGGTCATGGGTTGCAATAGAACATGACCCCCGTGAAACGCGGGTGTAGTCCTGCCCGGTTTATCTAGTAAATGGGAAGATAGTTCAAGGTCAAGGTCAAGGTCGCTGCCGCTCATCTCAAGGTCATCGCAACCTGCGCTTACGTCTGTGATAAAATGATTGGGGTGACGTCCATGTTGGATTGTGGCGGTGATGGTTGGAAGGACGCGTCAATAAGACACAGTCAGCAGGGGCCTAGCTTGGGATTTTCAGGCGGTACGCAGATGAATAAAACACTATTAGAATCAAACGCAATGGAATAAAATGCTATAATATAGCATCATATAGATTTATCTTTTTAAAATTTGTAATCTCAGGTGGTACGCAGCTGTGTACCTGCGTATATGGAAGCTAGGCACCCAGGTCAGGTCTTTCAGTGTGGTGTGTGACACACAGACAGACTCAGTCGGGGTCACGTGACCGGGGACTAGACTAGTGCATGACAAGCCTGCGGCGGACACGGTACCTGCCGGGAACCGCTGACACTTTACAAATTACAGTCTCCACGGCCGTAATTGATTAACATGACCCGGGCGACTCTGGTCACCCGAGTCGTCAGAATTTCAAATAGAACACCGCGAGTGGAGTCGACAAATACACGTGCCGTGTGCAAAACAACCCGACCCCAGTAACCCACCTCTTGGCTGGGGTTTGCAAGGAGCGATGACGTCACATTAGCGCTGGTACCGTCCTGCAGGATAACAGCCACCGGTACCAGTCATACATATTTTTTTTGGATAATAACATAGATTAATGAAATGGAAATATCACTAAACTATGCCATCATAAAAATAGTTTAATCATATTTTGCTGTAATTATATCGGCTACTAAAAAAACTAATAAAACGGCGACCATTTTTGTCACCCGAGCACGGAGAAGCTTATTCGATTATTCGACCCGAGTCTGCAGGATGTGCGCATGCGCCAAAAAGTGGCTCGGGTGACCAGAGTCGATTAATCGATTACGCCCAACGATGCCATTCGAGTTAACGCCACCCCACAGCGCCACCTCTCGGCACACCACCGCATTAGCGCCACCACGTGATTCCCGCAAGTTCCACTAGAGGGCCGACTGTGTCGCTGTATAGTACTCTTTTTCGCGGTTAAAGCGAGTCAGACTTATTATTAATTTTAAGATAGAAATTATGATGAGATATTTTCTTTGACTGTTTAAGCTATTCTTTCGCTGCTTTTAATTCACAACTTGTGGTAATAATGTGCGTTTTTGTGTGTATAAAGTCAACACACTGTCTGCATAGATGCAGGTGACGTCCTGCTTTAGGGATACAATAATGCAGGTATTGTCCTGCTGTGATTCTACAGTAATGCAGGTGGCATCCTGCTTTTGGGATACAGTAATGCAGGTGGTACGGTGCTGTGATGCTACATGAATGCAGGTAGCAGCCTGCTGTGGGGATACATGAATGCAGGTTGCATCCTACTCTGCGGTTACATTAATGCAGGTGGTGTCCTGCTATGATGCTACATTAATGCAGGCGGTGTCCTGCTGTAGCACTACATTAATGCTGGTGGTGTCCTGCTGTGATGCTACATGAATACAGGTGGTGTCCTGCTGTGATGCTACATTAATGCAGGTGGTGTCCTGCTGTGATGCTACATTAATACAGGTGGTGCCCTGCTGTGATGCTACATTAATACAGGTGGTGTCCTCCTGTGATGCTACATTAATGCAGGTGGTGTCCTGCTGTGATGCTACATTAATGCAGGTGGTGTCCTGCTGTGATGCTACATTAATACAGGTGGTGTCCTGCTGTGATGCTACATTAATACAGGTGGTGTCCTGCTGTGATGCTACATTAATACAGGTGGTGTCCTCCTGTGATGCTACATTAATACAGGTGGTGTCCTCCTGTGATGCTACATTAATACAGGTGGTGTCCTGCTGTGATGCTACATTAATGCAGGTGGTGTCCTGCTGTGATGCTACATTAATACAGGTGGTGTCCTGCTGTGATGCTACATTAATACAGGTGGTGTCCTGCTGTGATGCTACATTAATGCAGGTGGTGTCCTGCTGTGATGCTACATTAATACAGGTGATGTCCTGCTCTGATGCTACATGAATACAGGTGGTGTGCTCCATGCGATGGAACTAACGGACATTAGACTCAGGTGTCAGTTTGTCTTGTCCTCCTGTACCGCAGACCGAACTGAAGCAGTGTGGCTACAGATAGTGGTGGGTACAGACATTGTGGTGATTTAGATCCTAATTGTGATAACTTTCTGACTATTATAAACTCCACACATTATTTCCATATGTAATACTGTATATAACTGTGTGACGCCATTTCTGACAGCCATGTAGAGACTAGGGTGGTCAGTTCTGTTCTCCGACACTGCTCTCCAGCATTGTGTGTATAGCTCGTATCATTTAAGGTCGCACAATGTAAATTCCGAATATATACTGAGCTCAGTTCTGAGTCGAATTCCCTTTTTTGCGTGTGCATAATTCTGAGTGGCGGCATAATTTATTTGTATTTGAATACTGAGCTAACGATGAAAGATCCATCCATCTGAACACTGTTAAAAGCAGACGCTACCAATAACTAGAAAATGCACAAGTCAAAATGAAACTGGATAGTGATACCTTTACATTTCCACTCACTTCCGGCCACATTTATGTTTCTATAAATAGGGAGGTTATGCAAAGATCTGTCGAAGAGCATTTGTCGGACTACAGAATTGACTGTCCTAGTCCACACCAAGCTCCTGTAAATTATGAATAAACATAGCTCAATTTTATTTACATTTTATTTCTTTGTCCACAGTATACATCACCAAAGTCCTGCTAGGCATGGCAACAAACAAGTCAGTGTAGCAAGTATTGAAATGGATCCTACACTTTTGGGGTCCATTTTTTTTAACAAGTCCTGTATTATGTAACATGTTATATTTATACAGATGTATGGTATCGCAGTTACAAACATATACTAGATATTCATGTGATCCAAAACGAGGCTTGCATAGTGTTCGCTCATTTAATTATCACACAATGACACTCTGTAACATGTATAACTAACCTGGTGTGGCGGCGCGGTAGATAATTGTTACACACCGAAACCAACCAAAGCACAGAAATACCGCCTAAGTCTAATTCATTGTTTTAAATAACAAATTCTATTTCCATTGTTGATTCAGAGTTTTCTTAAAATATACAACGAGGTTACCCAATGGAAAAAACTATAGCAACCTTGCATTCAACTACCATGTTTTAACACCAGGAGTTCAACGCTAAATAATACACAGCTACAATGAAAGAATTTTTTCAACTTTTTTTTTCAGTTGCTGTGCAAAATCTCATTTCGGTTTGTTTGCATAAATAAGTCCACAGCGGAGAAACAGCACAAGGGTTATGTTTGCAGAGAGTGAGTTCATCTGTAGTGGCGTGAATATTGCCACTACGGAATACCAGGTGGTAACTGCGAGTCGCCACCTTACCATAGCTAACACTATATAAACATACAAATACATTGCTGATATGGGACCATGGTTACTGTAGTCATCGATTTGTCCTGCGCAACAGGTTGCCACCATGCTGAGATGCACATGCGCGAACTGGCTGCTGGTGAAATGAATACCACTGACCTGGTACCAGCACCCCCTATAAAGCAGGACATGCACTAACCAAGTTTCAAAATAACATACTTTTCAAGAAATAAATGCAGACCATCATTGTGTGTATAGCCAGTGTCATCCAGGTGTACCAAAGGCAAAGCAAACGGAAACTCTGCACTCATGTTCAGTTTTCTACTGAATTACTCTTTGTACATTCATATTTCTAAGCAATATCCTAATTGATTTGTATTTGAATACTGAGCCAACAGTGAGATATTCATCCGTTTAAATACAATTAACAACAAATTTTACAGGCAAATACAAAAACGCACAAGTTAAAGAAAAAAAACTATAAAAAACAGGTAGGTGACGCAACACCTTTGTATCACTCTCCCAGCATATGCTTTGTTACACAAATAAGACAAGCACGGTGAAAGATCTGTATGGTGAATATATGTTGGCTTGCAGACCAGATGCAGCGCCTTTAAATGAAAACTGATGTTGTGGAAGCTGGTGTTGTGGAAGGTGGTATTGTGGAAGCTGGTATTGGGAAGCTGGTATATTGTGGAAGTTGGTATTGTGGAAGCTGGTATATTGTGGAAGTTGATATTGTGGAAGCTGGTATATTGTGGAAGTTGGTATTGTGGAAGCTGGTATATTGTGGAAGCTGGTATATTTTGGAAGTTGGTATTGTGGAAGCTGGTATATTGTGGAAGTTGATATTGTGGAAGCTGGCATTGTGGAAACTGGTATTGTGGAAGCTGGTATCATGGGAGCTGGTATGGTGGAAGCTGAAATTGTGGAAGCTGACATTGTGGAAGCTGACATTGTCAAAGCTGGTATTGTGGAAGCTGGTATTGTCAAAGCTGGCATAATGGAAGCACATATTGTGGAAGCTGCCATTGTGGAAGCTGGTAGTGTGGAAGCTGGCATTATTGAAGCCCAGATTGTGGAAGCTGATATGGTGAAAGCTGGTATTGTGGAAGCTGTCATTGTGGAAGCTGGCATTATGGAAGCTGGTATTGTGGAAGCTGGTATTGTGGAAGCTGGTATTGTGGAAGCTGGTATTGTGGAAGCTGGTATTGTGGAAGTACAGGTTTACAGGTTACTTGTAGAAAGGTGGATTTACGGGACCATTAGGCACGTTAAGTACAGCAGCCATGGCTGTGACACTACAATGGTCTCTTTGGTGGGGTGCAGGTCTCAGCAGATGTCAGTGTTGCATCTCAGTTTGCTCGGAGAGTGTAAAGACTTATGGCAGTAACAACCCGCTTTCAGACTGAACATGCAGTGTTGGTGCTCTCTAACCTGGCACATGAATCAGGGACTGCTGTTGTGAGGTGGCGTTTTGCCAAATGAAACTCTTCAGCATGCCTAGTGTGGGACTCGAACCCACATTGTGGTGTTCTCTGTGGCAGAGTGGTTAGAGTGTCTGACTTTTTCTAGGTCGGACTCCTAATCTGAAGGTTGGTGGTTCGATTCCCCATGCCCCCACCCCTGCCACTTTGGATTTCCACCACTGTGTAGAACTTACAGCGTCATCAAAGGCCGGTTGCTCTCATACCATGTCTATGTGGTGTGGGAGGTTAAAAATCCCTTGGGTTGGTAAAAGTGTAGGCTCGGGCTTTCTATCGACAAACTGTCTAATGGTGAAAACAAGTCTATTCAGACTTATCCATGATATTCAGTATAAATCTTCAATCAACACTTATGTCATCCGGGGCTAGCATCACAACCATTAGATTATCTAGGATGGAATCAACCTCCCGACACCCACCTGTGTATATAGCTGTTCATCTGGACAGGTGAGTGTACCTCACTACACTAACTCACCCCCCCCCCTCCCCGCTGGAATTGTCAGTTTCATGCTTACAATTACAAAAATCCAGTACACGCTCAATTTTAATGGAAGTTAAAAATGTAAACTGACTTAGGTACGTCAGGATAGATTTACAAGATTTCACATCTTCACAGGAGAGAAAATGCTGATCTTTGAAATGTGGTAAACATCAGTGTCAAGTTCAATAACGGTGGGTGGGATGTTGACAGTGAATTCTTGACAGTGAATTCTATTTTTAATGAGAAAACCAAAGACACATTTATTGAGTGAGGATGGGTGGGTGAACAAGTGGTAGGAGGAGTAAAAGCTATACTAATAACAGACACATTACATACTTAACAATATGCGTATAATTCTTATACCATACATAATCAACTAGGTGTTTCCCCCAAAACGCTCAGAGGCTTTGTATATGTTGCTAAAAGATATCAAATAACCACAGATTTTATTGGATAGTGTTAGTCCTTCTTGTCCCCCAACTCTCAACAGGAAAAGTGACAAGGAAGTTCAGGATATACAGATTGCATTGCAGCTTCACAAATGTATTAACTTTTAAGTAGAAAAACTAAATATTTAGATATGTACAGATGCAGTTAGTTTCAGCAGTGTAAACACAATCAGCCATGGTAGATGTACAAGTATATAAGCACAATTAAATTCCATTCTCACTTTTATATATAAATATATACACACAATCTTTTACAGTAATATGGAGTATTTATGTAAATTCAATTAAATGTTTAATTATATGTGATGTATAAAACTTATGCGAGTATAAAGGCGCGTAAGGGAATATTCCCTATTGGCCACCCTGATGTTGTGTACTACTTTATGGGTGACCCCTCTTCATGGTGGGACAGGTGGCGCCACCACCCCCCACCGCTACCAGTGCCGCGAATACTGTCACTTGCGCACTGGAATTTCGGTTTCATCTCAACCCACTTCCTTGTCTTGTCTCCTCATTGGTACTGTAGCAAAGACTTTATATATATATGGATAGTGATGAACCCGTTAGCGCATGTAATAAGACCTGGAGTGGGTTGCACCCCCCTTCCCCGGGGGGTTGGGTGTGAGTACCATCATGCACTTCTCCGGCTCCTGCGCGGGGCCTCTCCTCCACTAGCTCGGCGGTATGCAATAAACTAAAACTGTCAATTTCATAAAGCAGTTTGCAAAATATATGAATGCCAATTTCCATTTACGTATATATGCCTACATACATATATAATATATGCATATATATATATATATATATATCGGTAAGCCAAAGAAAAGGAAATGTATAGTTGTACATAAAAAGAAGCCACATGGCATTACGAATTAATAGAAAAAGTATGTAAATTAAATAAAATAACATTTCTACTTTCATATACATGTCTACAAATAAAATTAAATAGAAATGTCCAATTTTATCTGGATAGTGATAATCCCCTTTATCGGTGGAGGGAATATAATTGGAGAGTTGCAAGTGGCTCTTCCAGCACCCTCCCTACTCACCCCCCCCCCCTCCACACCTTATTGGCAGGGTGCCTTCCATTTAGGAGTCACACTCCCATCACCCACATCAGGTTCGCAGGCTGCGCAATATCCACACTTGAATTGTTTTTACTATAACATATTTTAATGACATTCAATTATATACACAATGTTCTGCATACAATTAAATGGAAATATAATAATTCTTTTTTTTTTAATGGGAAGCTTAGATCGCCGACATGTTGGACAAGTGTGACCTACATCTAACACTAACGGTCACGTGGCCTTGTGAAATCGCTGGCGCAATCAGATGCACCTTAGTTAATATAAATGCACAGGTAGAACTGCACAGGTGAGCTGAGAGATCTGCACGTTGCTGGTTACACCCATATACTGCGTTTATGTGTGGGATATTCTTTGGTGGTTTTTTTAAAATCTGAGCGAAACCCTGACCCAGTAACGACCAATTTACGGGTGGTTGTAGGATTTGTTCTCCCGGTTGGACTGTTACAGGCATATATGGCTGGTTTGTTGTTGGAGTTTTACGTGCTGGTAACATCTAAGGTCATATCAGGATGGGAACAGGCCTAGACGAATGGTTAGCGAGGTGGGCGCACATAGGAGGCGCCACCAGTCGAGTTGATAGAGGCAGAGCGATTCAGTCGAAGACTGAGGAATACGGTCAGAGCAGTTCTGGTATTTATGTGATGTATAACGAATTATGCGAGTATAAAGATATGTAAGGGAATTAGTATCATTATTGTTATACTCCGTAAGACCCAAAACTGTACCGATGGCGCCATCTTCGCCCTCCTCGCCTCCACCAGGTGTAGACTAGGGTCAGTCGCACTGGAGGTGTATAATTCTTATACACCACATATATCCCGTCCTGATATGACCTTAGATGTTGCCAGGATGTAAAACTCCAACAACCATAGATACCGGCATCCTGCCGAGTGAGTGACTCCGAGTGGCGGAAGTGGGCCACGATTACAGAACAACATTGTGCCACCGATCACGTGTGTGCGCTCAGGCAGGATTACAAGGATTCATTTCCCCTCTGGTGGTTTATACTCATATTATAACTTATACATCATATATATGTGTGTGTTGTATAAGTAATTATACGAGTATAATTATCTGGAAGTTCATATCAACTGACACTACACCAACTAATGACACTCATCTACTCAAGCGGCTGGTCAAATATTTTACATTCTGCCTCGCCTGGTGCTGCCACCTGGCTTCTTCCTCCTTGCCTGGTGCTGCCACCTATATATTCATTCCCAAAGCGCCTCAGTGAGACGTTAGTACTAGCTTTCCGCGACCGTGCAGCCCGTACGTAGTGCGCAGAACATCCGCCAGGGCGATGCACGTCATGAACCGGAAGAACATGGCGAGTGGTAGCGTCGTGTTGATGATGAGCACCCAGGGCAGCAGGCCGAACCGCACGTAGAACAGGTAGGAGCCGAACGCCGCCCGCCACTGGAAGCTCGTCACCAGCCACATGGACAGGTTTGCAAACACCAGGAAGCTGACGCAATCCCGCCCCGCCATGCACCGCGCGTCCGCGCGCCGCCGGCGCCGCGCTTCCACACTGAACGCCAACATGGCGCCGCTCTGCACCAGCCCCAGCACGCAGCCGGGTGCCGCCATCTTGGCCGGGACGCCATGCTGCGGGTCGGTGATGTACCAGAAGGAGGCAACGGCCATGAAGCTGAGCAGGACGTAGGTGCCGCCGAGAGTGGCCGCTAGGAGGTGGTCCATCCAGGCACCGCCGCACGCCACGTACTGATGGCGGTGCAGCGCGCGGAACGCAGGCACCAGCGTCACTAGTGTCGTCAGGTTCCAGAAGAGGTCGCAGGCGATGTGCACGTAGCCCTGCACGCGCAGGTGTTGCCGGTCGGAACGCCGCGTGTCGAGGAAGATGGCGTATCCGGTCAGCGCTAAGGTGAGGAGGAACAAAGGCACGCCCAGCAGCACGCCCATGTTCAGGCGGGCGCACGACCTGCCCGCGTCCGCAGTCACATGACCTATGCCCACAGCCCCACCCGTAGCCCCGCTCCCAGAACCATTCACACTCACATTATCGCTCACACCCCGAGTCCCGATCACACTCACATCCTCACTCACATCCCTACTCACATCCCCTCTGACACTCATATTTCCATTCACGTCACCCCTGTCTGCTACATTCCCACCCCCGCCTCCACCCCCTACCCCACTCCCTCCCCTACACCCTCCCCCACCCCCACCCCTACCCCTACCCTCAGCCCCGCTACCATACCCCTGCTCCCGCTTTTCTGCCTCAGTCTCGTTCTGGTCGTGGCGCTGGTGCTGCCCGTGCTGCCCGCGCTGCCCGTGCTGCCCATGCGGCGGGCGGAGGAAGGCCTCGGGCCCGACGTTGGTGTGCATCCGGTATGTGATGGTGGCCGCCAGGAGGCAGTAGCCGATGATGAGCGGCGCCAGGTGGCGCGACGCGGTGAAGGCGACGGTGCCCTGGTCCAGGCACAGTTGCAGCGCCAGTGTCGCCACTTCTGGAACACAGCCGGCATCAGAGATAAAAGATTCACCCCGTACTTATAGTACAGGGTTGAAAACCAACCCATTAGAAAAACTGGCGAAGAATTTTGACATGCTGGGGAAATTAACTGAGCTGGTAAATTCTTAATTTAAGAAGCACAATATATTCTTTATGTACGTCTTCATATTTACCCGCTACTTTTGAGTTGGAAAATATAATAAAACATATACTTTAATGCAATTTAAAAGTGAAATTGACGCCGTTCTATGGCCGCTATCTTGTCTTTTTGCATTCTCTCCCATTTCACCAACTCTGTGGCGATATAAATATCCATTTGATACTGGAGGCAGGCATTCTACTTCCTGTTCCATACTAAAGATATTTTCGCTTGTATTTATACTACGTTGTCGTTCACCCCTGTACTGGAAGTACGGGGTGAATCTTTTATCTACCGGCATCATTGCACATGCGCCATTCTGATACAGTGACGCTGTCTGCTTTCTGCTGGCCGAATGGCACTAGTACCATATGACGTCAGTAGACGATAACTTCCATAGTGATTCGTAAAATAGCTCTATACATGTGCGGTGATTAAGTGATCGACACAATTTCTACATTCTTGTAAGTATTGTAATCGTGGAGCGATTTCAAATAGGCCTCAAGTTCGGTTTTTATTGGACCCATTTGAAGTCATTCCACCCACACACACTATTTACGATTGAAGATGGCGACGTGTATCTAAAGTTGTGTCTTTTAATTATATTGCAATACTTTAACTCTATTTTTCGTTTTCCCCCTTTTTCTTTTCTTTCTTTTCTGTTCTTTTCTTTCTTTTCTTACTATTGTCAGGTTCTCTTGGCGGCGATAAACAATATTCTTCAATTTAAACTGTATATGGGGTTTGAGACCCAAGGAACTCCAGATGAGGATCGATATCGGCTAAACCTTAGGGAGTCTGCGAGTCTCAAACCCCATAACTGGGTAATAAAGCATTTACTACATGATTTTAACTTTCAAACTTTTACCAGAATCTGGAATTTAACTGTATTTTAGGAATAACTAGAATACTAACACTAATGCTGCCCAATCTGGTATCAGTCTTATCCTTAGGGATTTATTCTGGAAAATATGTACTTAATCTAAGGATTCGATGGGCTTCCACTTCTTTGGTGTTTGCACATAAAAAACTTCTTTGGATGTTAGGCGAGGTTGGGTGAGGAGAGAAATGCCTACCTGTGTTGTTGCCATGGTGACGTCTAGTTAGGTTACACGCTCACATATGTTGGTATGGTGAGTAACTATGCTGACCTGCTTACCTGTGTTGTTGCTATTGTGAGTAACCATGGTGACACACTCACCTGTGTTGTTGCTATGGTGCCTAACCATGATGCCACACTTACCTTTGTTGCTGCTATGGTGCGTAACCATGATGATGCACTCACCTGTGTCGCTGCTATGGTGCATAACCATGATGACACACATACCTGTGTAGTTGTTATGGTGCGTAACCATGATGACACACTCACCTGTGTCACTGCTATGTGTAAAGAACGTCTTCACACCATGAGTACTGTAATGTAACTGTCTTTATTTAGAACCTTCTGTAGTGACATCACTCTGTGCCACACTGGGGGTGTTCGGATAACAACACAACTGGAAGACACATACATTACATCTCCCTTTCAATGGAACAGAGGAACAAAATTCAATGGTAACATTTTGTATATATAAACTACCATCGATAGCAACAAGTCCTTCTCGTGTTATTATAACTAATGTCATAATGCCATATCCCCCTCTTTAAAATAATTCCTATCAATAACAGAATGGTACCAGGTATTGCAAAGATAAAATGCCATGCTCAAATTTACTAACATTCCAGAACAATGTAAATGGCATTGTACATGAATACCTAATACATATAGAGATATTATACATACTATGTTTAAGAAGAGAACCATGAAACATGTAAATGGGAAACTATCGAATGTAGCCCATCATACAAAAACACGACCCATAAAGTAATACAACGAATACATAGTCAGGGTCAGTTGTCACTTCTTAAATGTAGACTTATTTTGTCTCTTCTTCATATGACCTGAACAACGAGCGTATTATTACGTAACATTGTATGCAATTCATAACTGAACATAACAGGGCACTTGCTGGCAGAACAGAAAGTGGCATAGCAACAACAGTAAACGACTTATATAACATATGAGATTCAAATATTCAATATAGTATTTCATGAACAACATTTTCTAAAATGTTCAAATTAAACTCATGCTGCATATAACAATTTCATCCGTGAACATTTCTTCATATTTTGTTTGTTTGTTTATAAAAGCATTGAGTCAAAATTCATTTGATAACATCTTTGACATGCAAGACAACTTAAAAACATGTATAAACATAAACATACAAAATGCATACACAGCTGGCTGCATGTGTCGTTTCTTATGTTATCATGCGTTGTGTCTATTCATTGTTCAAACTCAAGTATGCAACGTTACCAATTATTGTACAGCTTTTCCAGCATGTTACTTATTTAACTATAACAATTTCAACCGTGAACATTCTTTTATATTTGCTTAATAAACATTGAGTCAACATATATAGTCAAGAACATCCATGACATGAAGAGCAACTAAACATAGCATTTATAAAAACATACAAAATGCATACTCAGTTGACTTCATGTGTCGTTTCTTATGTTTGCATGAGTTGTGTCCATTCTTTGTTTGACCTTAACTATGTGTAGTTATTAATTATTGTACTGCTTTTCTGGCATGTCAGTTATTTAATTATAACAATTGCATCAGTGAACATTTTTGTTTGTTTGTTTAATAAGTATTGAGTGAATATTTATTGGATAATATCTATGACATGTAAGACAATTTAAAGCATTTATACCAACACACAAAATGTATACTTAGTTAGCTTCATGTGTCGTTTCTTATCCATGCATGTGTTGTGTCCATTCTTTATTTGACCTTAATCATGTGTGGTGCGTAACCATGATGACACACTTACCTGTGTAGTTGTTATGGTGCATAACCATGATGACACACTCACCTGTGTTGCTGCTATGGTGCGTAACCATGATGACACACTCACCTGTGTCGCTGCTATGGTTCATACCGTTGATGACACACGTACCTGTGTAGTTGTTATGGTGCATAACCATGATGACACAATCAACTGTGTTGCTGCTATGGTGCGTAACCATGATGACACACTCACCTGTGTTGCTGCTATGGTGCATAACCATGATGACACAATCACCTATTTTGCTGCTATGGTGCATAACCATGATGCCACACTTACCTGTGTTGCTGCTATGGTGCGTAAACATGATGACGCACTCACTGTGTCACTGCTATAGTGCATAACCATGATGACATACTTACCTGTGTAGTTGTTATGGTGTGTAACCATGATGACACACTCAACCGTGTTGCTGCTATGGCGCATAGCCATGATGAAGCATTCACCTGGGTGGTTTCTGCTATGCTTGTGTTGCTGCTATTGTGTATAACCATGGCAACCTGCTCACCCATGTCATTGGTATGGTTTGAAACCATGGTGAAACACTCACTGATGTTGTTGTTATGGTGCATAACCATGATGAAGCCCTCACCCGTGTCATTGCTATGTTGCGTAACCATGATGAAGCACTCACCGATGTTGTTGCTATGGTGCATAACCATGGTGAAACAATGACCCATGTTGCTGCTATGGTGCATAGCCATGATGAAACCCGTGTTGTAGCTATGGTTGGTAACCATGGTGAATCACTCACCCATGTCGTTGCTATGGTGCGTAACCATGGCGACCTGCTCACCCGTGTTGTTGTTGTAGTAGAGCCGTGCGGAGATGTGGTCGAGGACGAGCGGGCGGGGGCTGAGCGCGTCGAGCATGATGACGTCAATGGCGCCGTGAGCAACCATCTTGATCCAGGCGACGATGTTGGCCGACACGAGGTGCATCAGCCCGATCTTCATGATGAGGTGGTGGAAGTTGAACACCACCTGCACAGGACAAGGGCTCGTCCGTCAGGCTGCAAGGTGGTGAAGGGGGGGGGGGGGGGGGGGGGGGGGGGGGGAGGGAGGGGGGGGGGTCCCTCCGGGACTTCCACGCAGTATCAGGGCCAGTTTTGTTCTTTCATATATTTAAATTATTCTTTTAAGTTTTGGTGATTGTTTGTTTATTCTGCTCATAACGGTTAAGTACATGCACTTGTGTTCAACATCTAAGGTCATGTCAGGTCGGGCACCGACTTGTGACAGTGCACACTCATGGCGACTTTATAGTGCTGCCCCACTGGGATAACAACCCGCCAGCAAACAACTAACAAACTGTAGAACTAACAAACTCACCGACGAGAGGGTAGGGAGATGTAGGAAAATATGCGTACAAACATAGAAAGAATGCATGCAGTAGAGAGCTACACAACAACTGAAAGTGATGAAACAAGGGGAACTACGAGACTATTACTGTCTATCGGCGAAAGCAAGTCATTGGACTTATTATCCATTATGAGCAGCATAAATACACGGTTACAAATTTAAAATGTTGGTTAAAGTTAGTTGTTCTGTCGATAGATGAGTGTGGCAGGTCATACAGAAACTTGGCGGGGGCAGGTGTGAGATGATTTGGTTGGTTGTTGGAGTTTTACGTCCTGGCAACATCTAAGGTCATATCAGGATGGGTACCGACTTGTGACAGTGCACACACATGGCGACTTTATAGTGCTGCCCCACTGACAGACCAGGTCACCAGCACCATGACCCGATATCCCACTCAAAAACAAGGGAAAACCACAAGACGATTACTGTCTAGCGGCGAAAACAAGTCATTAGACTTAACCATTATGGACATCATAAATACACCTTCACAATACACTTTTACACATTTTGTATCTAAAAAGAAAAGATAGTTGTTCTGACGGTAGATGAGTGTGGCAGGCCACACAGGCGTCCTGTGTGGGTGGATGGGGGGGGGGGGGTGAGGGGAGGGGGAGGCTGACCTTGTGGTGACTGAAGAGGAAGAGGCTCTGGGCGGTGAAGAAGAGGATGCGCACGACGGTGAGCACCTTGAGCACGTCCGTGTAGCAGGCGTAGTTACCGGGCAGCAGGTACTGCACGAGCCGGCACACCTCCAGCGTCACGGCACTCAGCCCGAACACTGCGGAGACAAGCAACGGGAACTGTGAGGGAGAGTGGAACAGTCACCAGCAGGCGCCAGCAGGCCGAGCAACACACAACGTATGGATATAGTCGAGACAATAAACATCAAATCCAACCACTAAGGAACACCAGAGCAAACAATGCACCACTACTAAGGTAGACCAGAAGCCAAATCAAAGCTCACGAAAGAAGCCCACTGGAAATGGCTGCCAAAGTATGGAACGTACAAACGGTAAAGGAAGGACAAATTTCTGAACTAAAAACATACAAAAAAATATCTGTGCAAAATAAAACCAGGAAACCCCCTCTAAGCTGTTCCACAATGAGGCATGTGATATGTTATGGCACACCAGCTGGACAGCCCATGAGAGGTAACCCCCTGCCAGAAAACAGCCAGATAACATCAAATCCAAACATAAACCAACTACCTGTTACGTACAAGCCTATAATATGTAAATACAGTAGGCTAGTCTAGAATTACTCTTACCAAGAAAATAAAAAAAACCTGATATAGATCACTAACCACAAATGATAATCTTAAGAAACACAGACCGATAACTGCCCAGCATTGAAAACAAGCTTGATCATCCGAGCTTATATGCTATGGACAGCATAAAAATCCCATAAATTTTTTTTTTTATAATATTTTTTTTTAAACAGGGGGCGCCACCTTCATTCAGACAGCGTCACACACAGGGGATGGGGGCACCACCTGTTTTAGGGTATTTCCTCACACAGGGGGCGCCACCTGCAGTCAGACTGCGCCACACACAGGGAATGCCACCTGTGTTAGTGTATCTCTACACACAGGGGGCGCCACCTGCTGTCAGACTGTGCCCCAAACAGGGGGCGCCACCTGTGTTAGTGCATCGCCACACACAGGGGGCGCCACCTGTAGTCAGACTGCGCCACACACAGGGGATGCCACCTGTGTTAGTGTATCTCTACACACAGGGGGCGCCACCTGCTGTCAGACTGTGCCCCACACAGGGGGCGCCACCTGTGTTAGTGCATCGCCACACACAGGGGGCACCACCTGCAGTCAGACTGCGCCACACACAGGGGATGCCACCTGTGTTAGTGTATCTCTACACACAGGGGGCGCCACCTGCTGTCAGACTGTGCCCCACACAGGGAATGCCACCTGTGTTAGTGTATCTCTACACACAGGGGGCGCCACCTGCAGTCAGACTGCGCCACACACAGGGAATGCCACCTGTGTTAGTGTATCTCTACACACAGGGGGCGCCACCTGCTGTAAGACTGTGCCCCACACAGGGGGCGCCACCTGTGTTAGTGCATCGCCACACACAGGGGGCACCACCTGCAGTCAGACTGCGCCACACACAGGGGATGCCACCTGTGTTAGTGCATCACCACACACAGAGGGCGCCACCTGCTGTCAGACTGCGCCACACACAGGGGATGCCACCTGTGTCAGTGCATCGCCACACACAGGGGGCGCCACCTGCAGTCAGACTGCGACACACACAGGGGGCACCACCTACAGTCAGACTGCGCCACACACAGGGTATGCCACCTGTGTTAGTGCATCACCACACACAGAGGGCACCACCTGCAGTCAGACTGCGACACACACAGGGGATTTCACCTGTGTTAGTGCATCGCCACACACAGGGGGCACCACCTGCAGTCAGACTGCGCCACACACAGGGGGCACCACCTGTGTTACTGTTAGTGCATCACCACACACAAGGGGCGCCACCTGCAGTCAGACTGCGCCACACACAGGGGATGCCACCTGTGTTAGTGCATCACCACACTCAGGGGGCACCACCTGCAGTCAGACTGCGACACACACAGGGGGCACCACCTGTGTTAGTGCATCACTACACACAGGGGGCGCCACCTGCAGTCAGACTGCGCCACACACAGGGGGCACCACCTGTGTTACTGTTAGTGCATCACCACACACAGAGGGCGCCACCTGTAGTCAGACTGCGACACACACAGGGGATGCCACCTGTGTTAGTGCATCGCCACACACAGGGGGCGCCACCTGCAGTCAGACTGCGCCACACACACACAGGGGGCACCACCTGTGTTACTGTTAGTGCATCGCCACACACAGGGGGCGCGACCTGCAGTCAGACTGCGCCACACACAGGGGATGCCACCTGTGTTAGTGCATCACCACACACAGGGGGCGCCACCTGCAGTCAGACTGTGCCACACACAGGGGATGCCACCTGTGTTAGTGCATCACCACACACAGAGGGCGCCACCTGTAGTCAGACTGCGACACACACAGGGGATGCCACCTGTGTTAGTGCATCGCCACACACAGGGGGCGCCACCTGCAGTCAGACTGCATCACACACAGGGGATGGGGGCACCACCTGTTTTAGGGTATTTCCTCACACAGGGGGCGCCACCTGCAGTCAGACTGCGACACACACAGGGGGCGCCACCTGTAGTCAGACTGCGCCACACACAGGGGATGCCACCTGTGTTAGTGCATCTCCACAGCAGGACGCTGCATGCATTCAGACAGCGCCACATGGTGGCGCCACCTATGTTAGTGCATCCCCACAGCAGGACGCTGCCTACATTTATGTTGTCAAGCCATTTTTGCTGTTTAACAACAGTCTACACCTACAGTCTATACCAACACCCTTTAACAACAGTCTATACCTACAGTCTATACCAACACGCTTAAACAATAGTCTATACCAACACCCTTTAACAACAGTCTATACCTACAGTCTATACCAACACCCTTTAACAACAGTCTATACCAACACCCTTTAACAACAGTCTATACTTACAGTCTATACCAACACCCTAAACAATAGTCTATACCAACACCCTTTAACAACAGTCTATACCTACAGTCTATACCAACACCCTTTAACAACAGTCTATACCAACACCCTTTAACAACAGTCTATACCTACAGTCTATACCAACACTCTTTAACAACTGTATATACCAACACCATTTAACAACAATCTATACCTACAGTCTATACCAACACTCTTTAACAACAGTCTATACCAACACCATTTAACAACAGTCTATACCTACAGTCTATACCAACACTCTTTAACAACAGCCTATACCTACAGTCTATACCAACACCCTTTAACAACTGCCTATACCTACAGTCTATACCAACACCCTTTAACAACAGTCTATACAAACAGTCTATACCAACACCATTTAACAACATTTTATACCAACACCCTTTAACAACAGTCTATACCTACAGTCTACACCTACACTCTTTAACAACAGTCTATACCTACAGTCTATAACAACACTCTTTAACAACAGTCTATACCTACAGTCTATACCAACAGCATTTAACAGCAGTCTATACCTACAGTCTATACCAACACTCTTTAACAACAGCCTATGCCAACACCCATTAACAACAGTGTACACCTACAGTCTATATCAACACTCTTTAACAACAGCCTATACCTACAGTCTATACCAACACTCTTTAACAACAGTCTATACCAACACCCTTTAACAACAGTGTACACCTACAGTCTATACCAACACTCTTTAACAACAGCCTATACACACAGTCTATACCAACACTCTTTAACAACAGCCTATGCAAACAGTCTATACCAACACTCTTTAACAAAAGCCTATACAGTCTATACCAACACTCTTTAACAACAGCCTATACAAACAGTCTATACCAACACTTTTTAACAACAGCCTATACAGTCTATACCAACACTCTTTAACAACAGCCTATACAAACAGTCTATACCAACACTCTTTAACAACAGCCTATACAAACAGTCTATACCAGCACTCTTTAACAACAGCGTATACAAACAGTCTATACCAACACTCTTTAACAACAGCCTATGCAAACAGTCTATACCAACACTCTTTAACAACAGGCTATACAGTCTATACCAACACTCTTTAACAACATCCTATACAGTCTATACCAACACTCTTTAACAACAGCCTATACAAACAGTCTATACCAACACTCTTTAACAACAGCCTATACAAACAGTCTATGCCAACACCCTTTAACAACAGCCTATGCAAACAGTCTATACCAACACTCTTTAACAACAGCCTATACAAACAGTCTATACCAACACTCTTTAACAAAAGCCTATACAGTCTATGCCAACACTCTTTAACAACAGCCTATACAAACAGTCTATACCAACACTTTTTAACAACAGCCTATACAGTCTATACCAACACTCTTTAACAACAGCCTATACAAACAGTCTATACCAACACTCTTTAACAACAGCCTATACAAACAGTCTATACCAACACTCTTTAACAACAGGCTATACAGTCTATACCAACACTCTTTAACAACATCCTATACAGTCTATACCAACACTCTTTAACAACAGCCTATACAAACAGTCTATACCAACACACTTTAACAACAGCCTATACAAACAGTCTATACCAACACCCTTTAACAACAGCCTATGCCTACAGTCTATACCAACACTCTTTAACAACAGCCTATGCCAACACCCTTTAACTACGTCACGGAATGTCGTCTGCTCACCAAGGATGCCGAAGCGACAGAAGATGTTGAATCCGTCCGGGGTCTCATAGACGGGCGGCGCGAGGCGGTGCCAGTAGTTCCACGGCACCTCCAGGTGACGGCCCGGCACACGGCCCGGCACTCGGCCCGGCACACGGCACGGCACACGGCCCGGCACACGGCCCGGAACGCCGCCCGGCACGCGGGCCGACTCGTTAATGACGTAAACATCGTCGCCACTTCCGGCGTTCCGCTGCCGGCGGTGCGTCCGGCCGAAGCTTGTCTCCAGTTCCGGTTCCGGTTCACCGGGCGGCGGCGCGCTGCTGCTGCTACTGCTGCTGGTGGTGGCGGTGGAGGTGTAGGTGGTGGTGGTGTAGGTAGTGGTGTAGGTGGGGGTGGAGGTGGAGCTGGAGGTGGAGGTGGCGGGTGGCGCCCCCGGGTGGCGCCACTTGTGCCGCCGCTGGTGCCGGACGGCGATGGTGATGTAGAGTTGGAAGACGAGGCTGATGGCGTACACGTACAAGGCGAACCCCTGCAGCGAGAGGTCAAGAGGTCAGGGAGGTAACGGTCGTCAGGGGATGGACTGCAGCAGGAAGTCAGGGAGGTAAAGGCTGTGAGGGGATGGACTGCAGCAGGAAGTCAGGGAGGTAAAGGAAGCCAGGGGATGGACTGCAGCAGGAAGTCAGGGAGGTAAAGGAAGCCAGGGGATGGACTGCAGCAGGAAGTCAGGGAGGTAAAGGCCGTGAGGGGATGGACTGCAGCAGGAAGTCAGGGAGGTAAAGGTAGCCAGGGTATGGACTGCAGCAGGAAGTCAGGGAGGTAAAGGCCGTGAGGGGATGGACTGCAGCAGGAAGTCAGGGAGGTAAAGGAAGCCAGGGTATGGACTGCAGCAGGAAGTCAGGGAGGTAAAGGAAGCCAGGGGGCGGACTACAACAGGAAGTCAGGGAGGTAAGGGCCGTGAGGGGATGGACTGCAACAGGAAGTCAGGGAGGTAAAGGCTGTGAGGGGATGGACTGCAGCAGGAAGTCAGGGAGGTAAAGGTCGTGACGGGATGGACTGCAGCAGGGAGTCAGGGAGGTAAAGGAAGCCATGGGGATGGACTGCAGCAGGAAGTCAGGGAGGTAAAGGAAGCCAGGGGATGGACTGCAGCAGGAAGTCAGGGAGGTAAAGGCCATGAGGGGATGGACTGCAGCAGGAAGTCAGGGAGGTAAAGGAAGCCAGGGGGCGGACTGCAGCAGGAAGTCAGGGAGGTAAAGGAAGCCAGGGGATGGACTGCAGCAGGAAGTCAGGGAGGTAAAGGAAGCCAGGGGGTGGACTGCAGCAGGAAGTCAGGGAGGTAAGGGCCACCAGGGGGCGGACTACAACAGGAAGGTAAAAGCCGTCAGGGGGAGAACTCAACAGAGGTCACAGAGTTAAAGGCCGCAATGGGGCAGACTGCAGCAGGAGGTCAGGGAGGTAAAGGGTGCCAGGGGGTGAACCGCAACAGAGGTCAGGGAGCAAAAGGCGCCCTGTATGGCCGCTAGGGGGCCAACAGAGGCCGACTAATGGTCGTCGTAAGGGAAGCTTCTAGTCGGGTACCAAAATCTGCGTCTGTTTGGAGAGTGAGAAGGGGAGAGTAGAATGGTGAGGGGTGTTTGATGTAGGTGGCTGGGTACGAGTTGGGAGAGGCGGAGGGGAGGGGGGAGAGGGGGGAGGGAGAGAGGAAGAAAGGGAGGGGAGAGAGGGAGAGAAGGAGCAGGGAGAGGGGGGGAGAGGGGGAGAGAGGGGGAGAGGGATAGAGGGAGAGAGGGAGAGAGGGAGAGAGGGAGAGTTGTTGTGGTGGCATGGTATTGTGGTTTTGTGTAGAGAGGGAGAGAGGGAGAGAAGGAGAGAGGGAAAGAGGGAGAGAGGGAGAGAGGGAGAGGGAAAGGGGGAGAGAGGGAGAGAGAGATGGAGAGAGGGAGAGATAATAATAGCTGACTGGATGATTGGAGAGCTTAGAATGACTGAGGAACACGCTGAAGGCTTAGTTCGTTCAACGGCCACCAGTCATCCGTGTCGAACGCATGAGGCGGGTAAGCGTGAATACACATCAATATCGGATTGCTATGAACAGGCACACATCATCGTCGCCATTGTCACACAGCTTTCACATTCATATATACATTTGTGCATATATTGTGGCATCTGTTTAGCCGGGGAGAACGGCCAGCGCACCACGTGGTGGGTTTGATCATTTTGATTACACAGTACAGGCTGAGTGAGCTGTCTTGGTATTATGGGGTCTTTGTACAAACATAGACACTAATAAAGTCTGTACTAGACTACTAAATGACTGAAACATACAATCCTCCAAGCATTGTTTATCCCATCATTACTAACAACCTACTTACTCAAACTACTTCATGTAGTCAAAAAACACACCGAGGTATTAACCTTTTAAGCATAACCCTATAAGCTAACCACACTCTATCTAACAGAATAAACAAACCATTCTACTAACACTCACTCCATCTCAAAATGTTAACTCCAACAACATGATAGTTTTGCAATTCACAACATAGTAGGCATACAAACCTATGAAGGAAAACTATGTACCTAACCACTCCGCAATGTAAAGGTCTAATCAATACACATGTATGTATCAAGTGTGTAGGAATACAACATATAACTGCTATTTTTGTATGTGAATTGTCAAACTATACCATATGTAAGTCTTTGAATGTTTGATATTGTTATTTCAGCTGATTTGGGCTAGCTGCATATATTGTAAATAACTGTATTGTCACATGGCTGGAAGACCAGTGCCACGGCGCTGACAAAAGACTTTATTCAATGAATAAACTATATTTACAACAACAACAAAAAACAACAACAAAACGCACCTCAATATCGCTCACTCTTAGATTAAAAGCCATGTCCGGACTTGTATGTCGGAAACCAGACTCCATGGTCGAGTGCATAGCGCGTCTAGTCCCCGTGCGGATGTTTCTAGGACACAAGACCCCAGTCAGTCCGCTATTTGAATGACACAGCATTTTGCTGTTTGTTTGTGGTGTTGTGATGGTGTGGTTGGTTGTTTGAGTTTTACGTCCTGGCAACATCTAAGGTCATATCAGGACGGGTACCAGTTGAGCAGCACTATAAAGTCACCATGAGTGTTGGGCACATGAGTGTGCCCAACTGGGAGACCAGACCACCAGCACCATGACCTGAGATCCCACTCGGTCACATTATCCTGACGCTGACCCTGCCCTTGCCATAATAATGCTGAGCACCTAGCTATGAAGCGACAAGTATACATTTTTAAGTCATTGGTTTGACTCGACCAGGGTAGTGTGGTGATGTGGTAGTGTGGTGTTATGGTGTTGTGATGCTGTAGTGAGTGGTGTGGTGATGTGGTGGTGTGTTGGTGTGGTAGTATGGTGTTATGGTCTTGCGGTGCTGTAGTGGTGTGGTGGTGTGGTGTGATGATGTGGTGTTGTGGTGTGGTGGTGCGGTGTTGTGGTGGCATGGTGTTGTGGTGTTGTGGTGCTGTGCTGTTGTCGTGTGGTGGTGTCGTGTGGTGGTAGTGTGGTGGTGAGGTGTGATGCTGTGGTGTTGTGGAGTTGTTGTGGTGTGTGTATTATGGTGTTGTGGTGGTTTGGTGGTGTGGTGTTGTGGTGTTGTGGTGGCATGGTATTGTGGTATTGTGTTGTTGTGGAGTTATGGTTGTGTTGTTGTGTGGTTGTGTTGTGGTGTTGTGGTGTTGTGGTGTTGTGGTGTTGTGGTGTTGTGGTGGTGTGGTGGTGTGGTGTTGTCGTGTGGTGATGTGGTGGTGTGGTGTTGTGGTGGCATGGTATTGTGGTATTGTGTTGTTGAGGTATTATGGTTGTGTGGTTGTGTGGTTGTGTGGTTGTGTGGTGTGGTGGTGTGGTGGTGTGGTGGTGTTGTGGTGGACCTTGGTGTGGTGGCGGATGTTTGTGTAAAATTGAGGTATCTCCAACATGTGACCTTGTTCACAAACTGCCTCCGGGGTCACTGTGGGGGCTGGGTCGCGGTCGGGGTCGGGGGTCAAATAGAACACCGCTAGTGGAACCTAAATCTACACGGGCGGGTGCAAACGACCGACCCAGTGCCCCACTTCTGGATGGGTGTGCTAGGAACATGTGTGGCTGGTCCTGGGTGTCATCTACTGCAAAGATACTTTTATTTTTGTAATGTAAAAGCCATCCAGATTAAAATGGTCATATATGTAAATTATGCAATCATAAATACTTTAAATTCTATTTGCTGTAGTTACATTGGCTTATTTAAAAAAGAAAAATGTTTGGATTAAGCCACCATTTTTCAACCGAGCTTTAATGCACCCGAGGTTTAGTTCGCATGTGTCCAAAGTGGTTCGGATGACCGAGTTGTTAATCGAAACGGCCGGCCCTGTCAAGTTGCGTTACAGAGGCGCTAAGTAGATACGAGTGAAGTAGGAGCTCCCTAATACACACCCACGTCTTCGACTCTGTCGAGTCAACCAATATAGAAACACGGATGCTCTGCCGCTGTGAGCACCCTATGTAATTACAAAACTCTCCCCCTCATTTCACCTGTGATGCAATCAGCCAATCAATTTAACCATGTCTGGAAAGAGGAAGGAAAACTAGTCACAAGGATGACAGTGAATAGTTGGCTTTATTGGCAGCAACTCCTGTCATCCCCCTTACATGTGACCTAACACCTATACTCCTCATATACTGCCCACACTATGTCTCATGGTCACATTAGCTGTATATTGAAACAGTGCCAACAACCCATGGGACAGGAGTCCTATGGCTGTGATGCACTCACTTTATAATGCTGCCCCACGGGGAGACCAGGCCGCCAGCACCATGTCCCGATTTCCCACTCAGTCACATTATCCTGATACTAAGTTAACCAGTCCTTACCCTATCCTAATAATGCTGAGTGCCAAGCTAGGAAGCAACAAGTATCAATTTCTAAAGTCATTGGTTTGACTCGACCAGGTTTCGAACCCACGACCCCACAGTGTACGAACACGGGAGACGGACGCTCTAACTCATTCGGCCATCCGCCATCGGTGGTAACTATGGCTGGTATCTGCTCGTCGTATCTGTATCTAGTATCTGCTTGTATCTGCTGGTATCTGACTGAGTACCTGACTGGTATCTGCAGGCTCTGCTTATCGCTCTATATGCTGGTGTACTCATGCTGGTATCTGCTGGTATCTGCTGGTATCTGCTGGTACCTGCTGGTACCTGCTGGTGTCTGCTGGAATCTGCTGGTGTCTGCTGGTGTCTGCTGGTATCTGCTGGTATCTGCTGGTATCTGCTGGTATCTGCTGGTGTCTGCTGGTACCTGCTGGTGTCTGCTGGTATCTGCTGGTGTCTGCTGGTGTCTGCTGGTATCTGCTGGTATCTGCTGGTTTCTGCTGGTATCTGCTGGTATCTGCTGGTATCTGCTGGTATCTGGTGGTATCTGCTGGTCTATGCTGGTATCTGCTGGTTTCTGCTGGTATCTGCTGGTATCTGCTGGTTTCTGCTGGTATCTGCTGGTATCTGCTGGTATCTGCTGGGACACATTTGTCTGAGTTCAGAACTGTCCAGTCCTAGTTCCTGCGAAGTAGAGTCCTCACCATCACCCTAAGGCCGTGTTCGATTATGACGCCCCGGCCGGACGATTCGGGTCATCCGAGTCGTTAGGATTTCAAATAGAACACCGCTAGTGGAACCTAAATCTACACGGGCCGTGTGCAAAACGACCCGACCCCAGTGCCCCACTTCTTGGATGGGTGTGCTAGGAACATGTGTGCTGGTACCTGTGTGTCATCTACTGCAAAGATACTTTTTTATTTTTGTAATGTAAAAGACCATCCAGATTAAAATGGACATATATCTAAATTATGCAATCATAAAATACTTTAAATTCTATTTTGCTGTAGTTACATTGGTTATTAAAAAAAGAAAAAGGTTTTGGATTAAGCCACCATTTTTCAACCCGAGCGTTAATGCAACCCGAGGTTGTAGGTTCTGCGCATGTGTCACAAAGTGGTTCGGATGACCCGAGTTGTTTAATCGAACACGGCCCGGCCCCTCTGTCCAAGTTGCGTTCACAGAGGCGCTAAGTAGATACGAGTGAGAGTAGGGAGATTTCCCTAATACACAACCCACGTCTTCGAACTCTGGTCGAGTCAAACCAATTATAGAAACACGGATGCTCTGCCGCTGTGAGCACCCTATGTAATTACAAAACTCTCCCCCTTCATTTCACCTGTGATGCAATCAGCCTAATCAATTTAACCATGTCTGGAAAGAGGAAGGAAAACTAGTCACAAGGATGAACAGTGAATAAGTTGTGCTTTATTGGCAGCAACTCCTGTCATCCCCCTTACATGTGACCTAACACCTATACTCCTCATATACTGCCCACACTATGTCTCATTGTCACTTTAGCCTGTATATTGAAACAGTGCCAACAACCCATGGGACAGGAGTCCTATGGCTGTGGATGCACTCAATTTGAATATCTGAATTTGGATAGCATCAGACAGAGTGTCCGGGGTCCTGCTCTAGAGTAGGTGTGTCTCACTCAAGAGCCAGGATGAGAGTGATTTTCCTTCAGTGTGTCTGAGGCAAAATCTTGAATAATTAATTAGTTGAGACGAGTGTGTGGTCAGGATAGGCCAAGGGAGTCAGGTGACCGGACATTCCCCAGCCAGCCAATGAGACACTCCCCACAGACTGGGTGGGTGACCACCCCATTAGGGGCTGTCACTCAAACCAGCTGCAGGTGGTGTACTCTATACATATGCAAATTAGGCAGGTGGGTCAGTCGGTGGTCTTGGGTGGACAGGATCTTGCAACAGTTACAGATATTGTATATAGTAAAATCATTCTTTTCCTCTTTTGTATTCTTTATGAACACATAGAGAACATTTCAATCATCATGTACTGTTTCTTGCAAAGGAGCTCTTTTCTTTAACTCCAAACATCATATATAACAGATAGTTTACATCATTCAGCATCATATACATTTCCATCAACTCCACTCATAATGTATAACATATAGTTTACCTCACTCCACATCATGTACCATGGGAGTGGAATTCTATTAGTTTTAGTTACTTTTAGTTTACATAACATAAGTCCCACTCCGACCTCTAAGAATAATAATGCTCTCTTGCCAATATATAATTCTTAACCGAAAATCCGTATATTTTTACACAATGACTTAAAATGTGATACTTGTCACTTCCTAGCCTGGCACTCGGCATTATTAGGATAGAGCAAGGACTCGCTGGCTCAATGTCGGGATAATGTGACTGAGTGGAATATCAGGTCATGGTGTCCCAGTTGGGCAGCACTATCAAGTCGCCATGATTGCACACTGTCACAAGTCGGTATCATCCTGATATGACCTTAGATGTTGCCAGGACGTAAAACTCCAATATCATCATCATCATCATCATGCTGTCGGTCGCGATGCGACAAAGACTGCTTTCATTACTTGACTGCCGCTCTCCATTTTTGTGTGCGGTTGTACATTTCATGAAAGCTGCCTGCAAAAGTGTTAAAGTGCTGCTGGCTTTTGCAAGTTACCAGCGGCACTCTCTCGGGGAGCAAATAGAGGTTTCACACCGGCAAGAACATGTCCAGACAGGCGCAAAACTATTTGTCCCTGCAGTGGCTGGTCGGGAGATGTTGGGAGTTCCATACATCAACCGCCCTTGATGCTGCCACAGTGACATGGTTTTCTGTTCAGGGTTTGCTCCCTTAGCCTTCGGTTCTGTTAAGAACCTGTACCACAAGGCAGTGGTTTACAACTCTGCAGGGCAGGGGCGTCAAACTCCCTGAGGTATTGCACTAACTCCAGTAACCAACCCTAATACACAAATAATAAATACGGAGAAATAGCATGGCCAAAGGGGGGGGGGGGCGGGAGGGGAGTTGGTCTCTCCCACCGGTGATGGGTGGCGGGGGGGGGGGTCTGGGGTGCCTCCACTGTAAACTTTTGAAAAAGTCGTACAAAGTTGCGCCTTTTAGTGCATTTTGGTGAAAATATGCGTTAAAAAAAAAGATTCTTTGATGGGAGATTACAAATTAAAAATGGGAAATCGCAAGATTCAGATTACTTTGCTATATTTGAGAGAGATCTTCCGCCAAATCGGGACACTTGGCACTTTTTTTGCATTCACAGTTTGCGTCCTGAAAACCAGTCACTGTCACAACTTCATACTTAAACAAATATATATATTGAAATTAAAGATGCATAATATAAACTTTCTGAGGGCATTTATTTTATTCGTCAACTGATTTTATTTTATTTGCTTATCTTGCACGACGTTGAAAGAGTCTGGATGTAAATTCTTTTTTCCCCTTTTTGGGGGGGGGGGTGGGTAAATGAATTTTATTCATGTAAATTTCTTGTCAATGGCGTCGCACTGGTTTTCCGACCACAAGTATTACATATAGATATGGGTCGTTTCATAGTAAATAGGGCCAATGTATTTTCCAGTATGTAATGGTCAAAAACAATGATGGAAAGAGTAGCTGAGTTATTGTCTTTATAGAACTGGTATTCTTACACCTTGGATGGATAGATTTAAACAAATTAAGACCCGAATGTGGCATAGTAAAAAGAGAAAAATAATGTTCATTCCAAAAATATGGTGTTTTAAAGGCATTAATTTGTTACATGGAGAATGTGGACTTTTCTACAGCCTACTAGACCTTTATTTTGCATAGGATATTGCCTGTTAGTCAATGAAATAATAAAAGGAGAATCTTACTTGAAATAGCCCAGCAGACCTTTATTTTGCATAGGATATTACCTGTGAGTCAATGAAATAATAAAAGAATCATCTTACTTGAAATAAATATTCATTTTGTATGCATATATATCTTTTTCTATCTAATATTCCAGGGTGATTAAACTGATTCTGGACGCAACCGTTGTGTCCCCTGCTTGTCCCATTGTTGTTAAATTAGGAAATATGTTATCCTGGGAATACCAGAGCTTCAGTAAAAAAAACAGTTGCTATTGTTGCATGTGTATGGCTATTTTCTAGTACCACGGCTAGTAATATAATCTTTCTACAAAGCTTTATGGGTATAAGAAGAAGTTGAAGTTTCATATTAATTTTGGTGTCCCCTTCTATTGTGTTACATCCACAACTCAAAATTGGGGGAAATATAATCATCCTATGCCGATTTCTTTACAGTGAATTTCAATACTTAGGGGGTCACAATGTAAAAATTATTTGTTTCGTGCAATAAATTGTTTTAAATAATTGCTTTGATTAATTAATCCGCACTTGTTAATTAATCAGTACACACTTGGGGCTGGCTACTCAATTAGTTCTTGTTTTTCTGACAAAATGGTAACCTCAACTATCTTTTCCTTCACGTTAACAATATATATATATTGATAAGATTTGACTACTCAGCAAAAAGATTAGGAAAATACACAATATTCATTTTTGACCCTCATGTAACACTTTGGCCCCATTTACCATGAACCGACCCGTATATGTATTTACACACATTTTAAGGGGAGAGAAGCTTTATCTAGCATTGCTGCAACGTGGTTTATATGTGAGGGCATGTCATAACACAATGAATGTGCATACATTAGTTAATGGCTGCCGTGGGAGCGTCTGAAACAGCCTAAAACCGCCTGAAACCGCCCCAGGAACCGCCTAAAACCGCCCCAGGATGTTTTGTTTGTTTGTTGTTATTTTACGTCCTAGCAACATCTAAGGTCATATCAGGATGGGTATCGATTTGTGGCAGAGCACACTCATGGCAACTTTATAGTGCTGCCCCACTGGGAGTCCAGGGCGCTGGCACCATGACCCGATATCCCACACAGTCACCTTATCCTGATACTGTGCTAACCAGTCCTTGTCCTATCCTTTTAATGCCGAGCGTCAGGCTAAGTAGCGACAAGTATCAATTTGATAAGTCAATGGTTTAACTCGGCTGGGATTCGAACCTCCGACCTTCCGCGCGGGAAGCCTGCGCTCTACTGATTCAGCCACCGCGTCCGATCCCTCCGCCTAAAACCGCCTAAAACTCACACAATCGCCTAGAACCGGCTAAAACCGCCTCGGGAATTGTCAAATCCCTTTCAATGCCGGACTGTGTTTCAAACTAGCAGTAGTTCCTTGTGTGGCCACAGGTAGCGCATGGTTGCGCAGTCGGCTGCCTTTGTCCGTCTGTTCTTTTATTGGCGCTGAGACGGATGAGGACCATGTTAGCTCAGAGGCAGTCACGTGACCAAACCAGCTTCAATTAGTCACAATTACCAGGCTCCAATATGATGAGTCATGATTTATATAATCTGTGAAATGACCTTATTCCCAAGGAGTTACTTAGGTCCCACCGAGCGCGGTGTCCCAATCTGTAGAGCGCGGTGTCCCAATCTGTAGAGCGTGGGCCTCGCGTGTGGAAGGGCGGGCTTTCGTTCGGTTCCCGGTCGAGTCAAACAAATGACTTATAAAATTGATATGTGTCACTACCTAGCCTGGCACTCGGCATTAATACGATAGGGTAAGGACTGGTTAGCTCAGTGTCGGGATAATGTAACTAAGTGGGATATTGGTTCATGCTGCTGGCGGCCTGAAATAGTTAAATGTGTTGTGAATGATTAAATAGTTAAATGTGATGTGGTGGTTAAATGGTTAAATGTGCTGTGAATGGTTAACATGGTTAAATGTGTTAAATGTGGTGTGATTGTTAAATGGTTAAATGTGCTGTGAATGATTAAATAGTTAAATGTGATGTGGTGGTGAAATGGTTAAATGTGCTGTGAATGGTTAACATGGTTAAATGGTTAAATGTGTTGCAAATGGTTAAATGGTTAAATGTGTTGTGAATGGTTAAATGGCTAAATGTGTTGCGAATGGTTAAATGGCTAAATGTGTTGTGATGGTTAAATGGTTAAATGTGTTGTGAATGGTTAAATGGTTAAATGTGTTATGAATGGTTAAATGGTGAAATGTGCTATGCATGGTTAAATGGTTAAATGTGTTGTGAATTGTTGAATCTCTAAATGTGCTATGCATGGTTAAATGGCTAAATGTGTTGTGATGGGTAAATGGTTAAACGTGTTATGATGGTTAAATGGTTAAACATGTTATGAATGGTTAGACTGTTAACTGTGTTGTGATGGGTAAATGGTTAAATGTGTTGTGAATGGTTAAATGGTTAAATGTGTTGTGATGGGTAAATGGTTAAATGTGTTGTGATGGTTAAATGGTTAAATGTGTTGTGATGGTTAAATGGTTAAATGTGTTGTGAATGGTTAAATGGTTAAATGTGTTGTGATGGGTAAATGGTTAAATGTGTTATGATAGTTAAATGGTTAAATGTGTTGTGATGGTTAAATGGTTAAATGTGTTGTGAATGGTTAAATGGTTAAATGTGCTATGAATGGTTAAATGGTTAAATGTGCTATGCATGGTTAAATGGTTAAATGTGTTGTGAATTGTTCAATCTCTAAATGTGTTATGATGGTTAAATGGCTAAATGTGTTATGATGGTTAAGTGACTAAATGTGTTGTGAATGGTTAAAAGCATTGTGAATGGTTAAATGTACTGTGAATGTTAAATGGCTAAATGTGTAGTGAATGGTTAAATCTGTTGTAAATGGTTATATGTGAATGTGTAGCTGTGTTGTGACTGGTTGAATGGTTAAATGTGTAATGAACGGCTGAATGTGTGCATGTGTCTGCTTGGTGTGTATGTTTAACAGGGAACGATGAGAAGCTGCTTTCCGTGGGCCTCCCCGCACCCACCCCCACCCCCCCGTAAGTACAATGTCGAACACGAGGCAGCCTTATTGAAGTTATACAAAGCCCCTCACACCGTCACAACAATCTGCTATGGCAAAGACTTTCCTAGAAACTGCATCCTCACTCCGGGATCATTTCAGTCTGCACCTGGCAGTGTACTTCAAGTGTTCCATGTGGGTATGGGTGTGGGGTGTGGGGTGTGGGTGTGTGTGGGTGTTGGTGTGTGGGGTGTGGGGTGTGGGGTGTGGGTGGGTGTGGGTGTTGGTGTGTGTGAGTGTGTGGTGGGTGTGGGAGTGGGTGTGGGTGTGGGTGTGGGTGTGGGTGTGGGTGTGGGTGTTGGTGTTGGTGTAGGTGAGGGGGGGGGGGTGGTGAGTGTCGGTGTGGGTGGTGGTGTTGTGGTGGGTGTGGGTATGAGTGTGTGGGGGGAGGGTGTTTGTGTGATGAGTGTGGGTGTTGGTGTGGGTGTGGGTGTGGGTGTGGGTGTAGGTGTGGGTGGGTATGAGTTTGGGTGGGTGTGGTTTGGGAGGGTGTTTGTGTGATGAGTGTGGGTGTGGGTGTGGGTGTGGGTATGAGTGTTTGTGGGTGAGTGTGTGTCTGTGGTGAGTGTGTGTGGGTGAGTGTGAGTGTGGGTGTTGGTGTGGGTGTGGGTGTGGGTATGAGTGTGGGTGTGGGTGTGGGTGTTGGTGTGGGTGTGGGTATGAGTGTGTGTGTGGGTGTGAGTGTGGGTGGCTGTGGGTGTGGGGAGGTTTGTGGGGTGAGTGTGGGTGAGTGTGGGTGTTGGTGTGGGTGTGGGTGTGGGTGTTGAAGTGGGTGTGGGTATGAGTGTATGTGTGGGTATGAGTTTGGGTGGCTGTGGGTGTGGGGAGGGTGTGGGTGTGGGTATGAGTGTGGGTGTGGGTGTGAGTGTGGGTGGCTGTGGGTGTGGGGAGGGTGTTTGTGTGGTGAGTGTGGGGGTCGGGGTAGGAGTGAGCTCGAGTGCGGAGACGACTGCGGGTGAAGTGTGTGAGAGGGGATGTGGGTTTTGAATGTGGTATGACTGTGGTTGTGATGTGAGACACTCAGGAACAGTACCACTGACAGCTAAGTGTAGTTTACGAGTAATACCGTAATACCGTAATATTGGAATACCGTAATACTGTATTATGAGTAATACAGTAATACGAGTAATACCGTAATACTGTAATACTGTAATACGAGTAATACCACCAGGGGGCAGCACGGCGGTAAGCAGCCCGCAACCAGCAGGGGGCAGCACGGTGGCAAACAGCTCGACACCACCAGGGGGCAGCACGGCGGTAAGCAGCCCGCCACCAGCAGGGGGCAGCACGGTGGCAAGCAGCCCGGCACCACCAGGGGGCAGCACGGCGGTAAGCAGCCCACCACCAGCAGGGGGCAGCACGGTGGCAAGCAGCCCGGCACCACCAGGGGGCAGCACGGCGGTAAGCAGCCCGCCACCAGCAGGGGGCAGCACGGTGGCAAGCAGCCCGGCACCACCAGGGGGCAGCACGGCGGCTTAGCCGTCGGCTCGGGCGGACCGGACCCTCCGGCGTCACTCACCATGTCGAACGTGTTGCGCATGCGCGCGTCTGCGCTTGATGACGTGTACTCGGAGACCGGAAACGCGATGCCGAGCGACACCAGCATCAACGCGTACATCCCACCCAGCGTGTCGGTGCCCGAGATCCTGCAAGGGTGGTCACGTGGTCAAACAGGGTCACTTAGAGTACACAGGAGCACTTAGAGTACACAGGGTCACGTGGTCAAACAGGGTCATTTAGAGTATACAGAGTCACGTGGGGTATACAGGAGAACTTGGAGTACACAAGGTCACGTGGTCAAACAGGGTCACTTAGAGTGCACAGGGTCACGTGGTCAAACAGGGTGACTTACAGTATACAGGGTAATGTGTGGCCCAGTATTACTTGGTCATACAGGGGCAGTCAGAGTACACAGGGTAATGTGGGGGCCCAGCATCACGTGGTCATACAGGGTCACTTAGACTACACAGGGTCACTAGGGGCCACAGAGAGTCACTTGGAGTACACTGGGTCACATGGTCAAACAGGGTCAGGTCGGGGAGACAAGGTCACTTAGAGATTGCAGGGTCACGGGACACAGTCACTTGGAGTATACAGGGTCACTTCCAGCTGCATAGTCCGATGAAGCATCAACATTTCAAAATCAAAACAATTATCTAGATTTGATTCTACATATCTAACTTAGATACTGATGCACTTATTAAGTATGTGTTGCCACATAGAAGGGAACACTGAGTCGATTTAATAGAACCTGTTACTGCAGAAGTCTATGGTATCAGAGTTTTGGCGTGCTTGCCAAAATTATTTTCCCATGTTTGAATTTCAAATATCTCAAAAGGTAGACGTTTCAATTAAAAGTTACTTCAAACTAAAGTAAGGTAGATTATATTGATCAATTTAATATACTTATCTTAGAAAAATGTCAGAAACTCAAAACCATCGGACTATGCAACTTCAAGTTCACAAGGTCACAGAGTCACATGGTTATAGAGGGTCACGTGGGGCCCACAGAGTCACTCCGGGTATACAGGGTTACGTGGATAATACAGGGTCACTTCAAGCTGCATAGCCCGATGAAGCATCACATTTTCAAAACCAACACAATTATCTAAGTTGATTCTATATATCTAACTTAGATACTGATACCCTTATAGACCCCTTTTAATGTTTGTAAACATTGTGTATGCGCGCGCAGCTTGGCTGCAGAACGAATACACACTGCCCTTGAGTTTGCCGATACGCGCAGTGCAAAACGTTAGTTTTATTCAAAGTTAATAGAAATCCAGAACCCGAACCTTATGAATTTAATATAATCTGTTTGGTAAGCATGTTATCTGTTTGTGTGCGAAACGGTTTTTTTCTAGGTGGTGTGGTTTTATAGATATTTCACTTTTTCTGTAAGAAGATTGCTCATGGCCATTGACAATACATTGAGTTTGCCGACACGCACTGCACAACGTTAGTTTGATTCAAAGTTAATAGAAATCCAGAACCCGAACCTTATGAATTTAATATAATCTGTTTGTTAAGCATGTTATATGTTTGTGTGCCAACCGGTTTTTTTCTATGTGGTGTAGTTTTAGAGATATTTCAATTTTTCTGTATGAAGATTCCTCACGGCCATTGATAATGCATTGAGTCTGCCGGTACGCAGTGCAAAACGTCAGTTTTACTCAAAATTAATAGAAATGCAGAACCATAATCATATACATTTAATATAATCTATTTGTTAAATATGTTTTCTATGTGTGCTCCAGGCGGTTTGTTTCTATGTGGTGTAGTTATAGAGATATTTAACTTTTTCTGTATGAAGATTGCTCACGGCCATTGACAATGCATTGAGTTTGCCGGTGTGTGCAGTGCAAAACATCAGTTTTATTCAAAATTAATAGAAATGCAGAACCCTAATCGTATAAATTTAATATAATCTATTTGCTAAATATATGTTCCAATCGGTTTGTTTCTAGGTGGTGTGGTTCTAGAGATATTTCACTTGTTCTCTATGAAGATTGCTCATAGCCATTGAGTTTGCAGTGTGACAGTGTGTCATCCTGCAGCCAAGCAGCGCTCACTGACCTAAATACCTATGCTGACGTCATATGAAATAGGTCTTTATTAAGCATTTGTTACCACATAGATGAGAATACCGACACAATTTAATAGAATCTTTTACTGCTGACGCGTATGGTGTGAGAGTTTTGGCTTTCTTTCCAAAACTAATTTGACATGTTTGCACTTCAAATATCTCAAAACACAAAAAAGTTACTTCAAACTAAAGTAAGGTATATTATAACAATCAATTTAATACTGAATATCACACGAGGTAATGTGGGTCACACAGTGCCACATGGTCACATAGTGTCACGTGATCACACAGTGTCATGTGGCACACAATGTCAGGTGGGGTACTGAGTATCACACGAGGTACACAGGTTAATGTGGGTCACACAGTGCCACATGGTCACTAGTGTCACGTGATCACACAGTGTCATGTGGCACACAATGTCATGTGGGCTACTGAGTATCACACGAGGTACACAGGGTAATGTGAGTCACACAGTGCCACATGGTCACATAGTGTCACGTGATCACACAGTGTAGGTGGCACACAGTCTGTGGACTACTGAGATACACGAGGTACCAGGTATGTGGGTCACCAGTGCCCATGGTCACATGTGTCATGTGATCACACAGGTCAGTGGCCACAGTCTGTGGGCTACTGAGTATCACACGAGGTACACAGGGTAATGTGGGTCACACAGTGCCACATGGTCACATAGTGTCACGTGATCACACAGTGTCAGGTGGCACACAGTGTCACGTGGGCTACTGAGTATCACACGAGGTACACAGGGTCATGTGGGTCACACAGTGCCACATGGTCACATAGTGTCACGTGATCACACAGTGTCATTTGGAACACAGTGTCATGTGGGGTACTGAGTATCACACGAGGTACACAGGTTAATGTGGGTCACACAGTGCCACATGGTCACTAGTGTCACGTGATCACACAGTGTCAGGTGGCACACAATGTCACGTGGGGTACTGAGTATCACACGAGGTACACAGGGTAATGTGGGTCACACAGTGCCACATGGTCACTAGTGTCACGTGATCACACAGTGTCAGGTGGCACACAGTGCTACGAAGGTTGTCATATTCCCGCTTATGGTCTGATTTACTTACTTTTAAATAATAATAATATTAATAATAATAATAATAACCAAGCCGCAAATGGTTTCTAATCTGAATGTTCCTTCAAGACTAGGCATGAGGTTTAATACCATACATGAGGTGTTATGAGTGCTGAGCCAGTTCATATATATATATATATATATATATATATATATATATATGTATATATATGTATATATATATATATATACACACAAGATCTTGATGCTCCCAACATCCTTCGTTGAAACACCTTAATACACATGAGCTCCACAACATAACTCACATTTATTAAACGACGCCTCTAGAGCACATTGATTTTTATCATTGACTATTGGACGCATCAGAGTGTGGGAAGATCGACTCTACATTATTCCGGTGGGGGGCGCTGTGAACATTATAAGACTACTAGCGCTCCAGGTGACTAATAAACGAGGGAGTCTGCATTCCCGTGCTTCTACAGCTCTGCGATCTTTACCATATCCGGTCACATAGTGACGCAGTGTCAGCTTCCCTGGTCGTGGGTTCGATCCATCACCGAAGTGAAGCAGAGACTTACAAAATTAGTATTTTGCCTGGTGTGGTACTCAGGATTAGGCAAGGGCTGGTTGGATCAGTGTCAGGATAATGTGATTGAGTGGGATATCAAATCAAAGCATTGTATCTCAATCGGGAGCACTAAAAAAAAGATTGTGTGACGGTGTATTTATGGTGTCCATAAGAGTTAAGTCTAATGGCTTAGTTTTGCCGATAGACAGTAATAGTCTTGTGGTTCCCCTTGTTTTGCCACTTTCAGTTGCTGTGTAGCTATCTATGGCATGAATTCTTTCTCTGTATGTAAGTATTCTCCCACATCTCATTACACTTTACGCTTCAACCATGAGTGTGCACTGTCACAAGTCGCTACCCATACTCATACAGTCTCAGATGTTGCTAGGATTATAAACCCAAATCACTGACTCAAATAGTAATGCTAACGAGAAGAATGTTACATCTACATGCAAACAAATCCCCACCTGCTGCTGATTCCCGGGAAGCTGGTATTAAACAACCATGCCCGCATCCATTAGGACAACAGTGGCCGATTCATCGCCGTTTGAAAAGACTGCGATTTGTCGTGATATTACCGAGGTGTGCTTTGTTTTCTGTCAGCCCGATATGACTGTGCATATTGTTTGTCATGCGTGACTCCCTCTGGCGGAATGTGTGGGAACCTGGAGGCATTTACGCGGCTAAAAACGCCCATAGACATGCACGCCAAGAAATGGCGCGAAAAATCCGGTTGTCGTCTGCTCTGACGAAACAGCGTCCACGAACGTTAAAGCTTTTACTCTTTTAGCCGATTAGGCACTGTGACTGTGTGAGGTTCGCAACGGCACTGAATGTCGTCTGTTGTGAGTTGTGTTGCAGCAGACGACACTGCATGTCGTCTGCTGTGAGTTGTGTTGCAGCAGACGGCACTGAATGTTGTCTGTTGTGCATTGTGTTGCAGCAAATGACACTAAGTGTCGTCTGTTGTGAGCTGTGGTGCAGCAGATGACACTAAATGTCGTCTGATATGAGCTGTGTTGCAGCAGACGAACTGAATGTCGTCTGCTGTGATTTGTGTTGCAGCAGATGAAACTGAATGTCGTCTGATGTGAGCTGTGTTGCACCAGATGACACTGAATGTCGTCTACTATTAGCTGTGTTGCAGCAGAGAGCTCTAAATGTTGTATGATGTGAGCTGTATTGCAGCAGACGACACTGAACGTCGTCTGATGTGTGTTGTGTTGCAGCAAGGGGCACTAAATGTCATATGTTGTGATCTGTATTGCAGGAGATGACACTAAATGTCATCTGATGTGTGTTGTGTTGCAGCAAACGTCATTGAATGTCATCTGATGTGTGCTGTGTTGCAGCAAACGACACTAAATGTCATATGTTGTGAGCTGTGTTGCAGCAAACGATACTAAATGTCGTCTGCTGTGAGTTGTGGTTCAGCAAACGACACTAAATGTCGTCTACTATGAGCGGTGTTGCCACAAATGACACTGAATGTCATCTGCTATGAGCTGTGTTCCAGCAGATGACATCTGCTGTGAGCTATGTTGCAGCAGATGACATTCGGTGCCTGCACCTGATGGCTGGAGGTGGTGGGGGTGGGGCTGGGAGTTGTGTGTGGAGGTTTTGATAGCCGGGTTTGTCAGTGTGTGACTGTAGTAGACCAACCGAAATGACACGGAATAAGTATCACTTGGATTGCAATCAAGGTAAAACAGAAAGGTGGTTTTCATTTTGTTGAATTATTGTTTCTGTTACATTGTTAATTATGAATATCTGACTTAGTTCACATCCCACTACCCCCTCTTCCAGTCACATACAGATCGCTAACTGGGTGTGGGTCAGGTGTGTGTAGCTTGCACACACCTGACCCAGGTGTGTGGAAGTGTGGAAGTGTGGAAGTGTGAAGGTGTTGAAAGAGCCATGCACTGAGACAGAGATGCTACAAATGGTACACAGCAGGGGCCGTATGCAGGAAACGGTGTTACGCGAGTTTGAGGTTAGCCGCTAAACGCGTATAGCTAACACCGACCGGGCGAAATATGTCAAGTGGTATGCAGGAGCGCCTAAACGGTCAGTGTTAGCTAAACGTGAAATTATTTATAGATTTGGGAAACCCCTTTTCGCTGATCCTGGCGAGCAGCGGTATTTGACAATATGGCCGCCGATCAAGCAGCGGCCTACTTCGTAGCGAGTTGGGGTTTGACCCATTTACGGCGGTTGCGTTATTACGGACTCCAAATCATTAGTAGTTGACCAAATCTGACTTATTTTGTATTTTGTTTGTTCGACAATGGACTTGCTAACCACCCCATACGCGTTGTTTGACGTCCACGAGTGTTTTTTAGTGTGCTTTTCGCTGTATATTGTTACCGGCGGTACCGCTGTACCTGAAATGTTCTCCGCTGGCACCACCGGCACTTCCGTGTGAGTGACACGAGCAAGTTGTCTGCAACACGTCGCAAAACCAGACGTAATAATTCTATAACTTCTCCCGATACAATTAACACGCATACTACTACTAAACTTCGACTACCACTTCTACTACGCATACTACTAATACTTCTACTACAACTACACAGGACTACTTGTACCTGCTACGTGATCTCTACACATAGCCAAGTGGTACCTACACGACCACTACAAAGCAGCGCCGCTAAAAGCCCAACACAGACACACGGAAGAAAAAACGTAAGAAAAACACAACTATCACCCATAGTACTACAGCTACGAATACAGCTACGACGATGGCTCATTCAGAAGGTTCTGCCGTGCCGGCCAAGCGCCAGAGGAAGGCGAATTACGCGGATCAGGAGATCCAAATCCTCCTGGACGAGGTAATGCTGGGCAGGGTGATGTTATTGTCGTGGGGGTGATGAAAATGGGAAATACTGTGCCTAGAGCGGGACTCGAACCCACATCTCTTTGCATTCCGGGCCAGTGTGCTAACCATTACACCACCTAGGCTCCCTGATATCAATACACTCCCCACGCCTACCTGTCTATGTGGTTACTTGCCTGAGAGGTCAGTGCAGACCACTAAACTCGTCCCCCTCGAATTGTAAGTCTTGTAATGCTTACAATTACATACAGGCAATGCACTAACACATACATACACAGGGTAGGTTCAACAACCATACAGCGCAAAGCTTGTACAGGATCCTGATCACGGCAACCAGTGTCGTGGGGGTGATGAAAATGGGAAATATTGCGCCTAGAGCGGGACTCGAACCCACATCTCTTTGCATTCCGGGCCAGTGTGCTAACCATTACACCACCTAGGCTCCCTGATATCAATACACTCCCCACGCCTACCTGTCTATGTGGTTACTTGCCTGAGAGGTCAGTGCAGACCACTACATTATTCTCATCCTTTAACAGTAAGGTAACACTCCCCGAAAAGAACAAGGCGTGGGACACGGTTGTCAATGCCATCAATGCGTGTGGGATAGCCAAACGTTCCCGCGCAGAAATAAAAGAAAAGTGGAAGGCGATGAAATCAGAGGTCCTAAACAGACAAAGAAGGGCAATGGAGACTGGAGGTGGCCCTCCCGACACAGCACCCCCCTACGAGGAGAGCGTCGCTAAGATAATAGGATTGGAGTCGAATCTATACACAGGCTTCACGGGTAAGTTTACATATATAACATAACAAGATTTCCTTTGTTACACTTTATTTTAAGTAACCAATTCCTGTTGGCAAAGGAACACTCTTACCTGGTAAATATTATTCCAGTAATCCGTTGTTCCTAACTTGAAATTCTTAAAAACTATATTTGCTGTATAGTCATATTCTTACGTCGTATCCTAATTCGCTTTCCCTCTATTCCCTCTATTCCCTCTATTCCAGCTCCCTGCCCGGTTAGCTTTCCCAGTGAGTACACTTGCCGTATATCCAGAAAACAGTCGTATATGTGTTGGTATATGCGAATTAGTTGGCCAGGCTCCTCAGGCCACTTGTAACAAAGGTGACCGGTGAATGTCTCATTTGGAGCACAGCATATCTTTAGCTTGATGAATACAAGTCACACAAAAAAAAAACGTTCAAATTTAACCTGTACTTTAGCGAACTTCATTTACGAGTAACAAATTTCTAGGGTCAATAGGCTTTATGGCCTCACATGTTAGCGCGCAAAAAAAGGCAGGTAACCATACACCATTCGCTTGACGTAATGAATACTTGTTCGATCTCACATTGCCATACATTCTTTTTGCAGGGCCCTCTACTATGCCTACCGCCAGCAATGTGCAGGTTATCGGTTTTGAGACGCAGCTAGAGGCGCCCGACAACACAACGGTAACAACGTTCACGCTCAGCCAGCCAGATTTCGTCTAGTCGATGCAGACGCCAACAACACCTGTCTCTACATCCATGCCCACGCCGTTATTTGTGCCATCAGGTAAATATAATCAGGGTTTGTATTTTATCTAAATGAGAATAGAGCACAAATTGTTTTCAAGGGCTGGTTTTGTTGTCAACATTTTACTTGACACAAAATCGAGAGTAATAAAGAAACAGTAGTTATAAGTGGATAATCACGGTAACACAATTGACCTTTCACGTTTACCGCATAGTATATGCGCATTTCGAGAGTAATAAAGAACACAGTAGTGGTAAGTGCTTAAGCACGATAAGACAAGTCAGTTTTCACATTTTCCGCGCGTGTCGAGAGTAATAAAGAACACAATAGTTATAAGTGGGTAATCATGGTAACACAATTGACCTTTCACATTTTCGGCATAGTGTATGCGCGTGTCGAGAGTAATAAAGAACACAATAGTTATAAGTGGTTAATCATGGTAACACAATTGACCTTTCACATTTTCCGCATAGTGTATGCGCGTGTCGAGAGTAATAAAGAGAGTAATAAAGAACACAGTTGTAACAAGTGGTTAATCACGGTAACAGAAGTCAGCTTTCACATTTTCTGCAGAGTGTATGCACGTTTCGATAGTAATATTGAACACAGTAGTACTAACTGCTTAATCACGGTAACACTAGTCACCTTTCACATTTTCCGCAGAGTGTAAGCACATTTCGATAGTAATATTGAACACAGTTGTGCTAAGTGCTGTAGCACGGTATCACAAGTCAGCTTTCACATTTCCCGCAGAGTGTATGCGCATTTCGCGACTAATAAAGAACACGGTTACACACTGTGCATATATTCATAATGTAGTCGATGTACATATAAAGCACCCGTAAAGTATGTTGCGATGAAAAATATCGGCGACATCTTATAGACAATTTCGTAAAATGAACTTATATTTACAGGCGGCCCCTCCGCTGGCAGTGGCGCCGACAGTCATGAGGTGCCTTCCACCCCTCTCACGGCCCGGGAAAGGCGGGCGCGCCGATGTGGCAGCTGCCGTGGCAGGACACAGGGAAACGTGTCAGTCGACAAAGAGGAGCAGGCAGCCTTGCTTGCTATGTTGAAAACTGGGGCCACGAAAAATGCGGCAAAGACTGCGCTGCTCGAAGCCCAGCTTGGGGCGCAGACGGCCCAGGCGGGAATACTCGAAGAGCAACAACGCGCCCTGCGGGCAAAGACAATGCTGCTCGAAGCGAAATATAGACGGGAACTGTTGGAAATAGCAAAGTTGGAGAGGGAGGTTGGGCCGTTGCAATACGCATAATACCATATTTCAACATCGTACAATAAAACAGACTCCCTCACAAAATCACTGTTTTCTCTATTTTCTTGCCACCTGTTTCCCCCTGTTTGCGCTGCATGCCACATTTAGAAAAAGTTGTTTACCATTCGCTGGCGAGCAGTTTTGCCTACCTGCGAACGGACGCGCTCAGATTGTCGATAGTTTAGCGGCCGGTCGGCTTCGATAGCTGCGTCCCCGTGTGCCTCATCTTCATTATCCGACTCAGAATCGGACGGGTCATCCAGGTTAAGATGGCGGGCTTTGTTGTGTAGAATTATACAGACCGTAATGACGTTGCACGCTTTTGCCGGTTCCAATCGAAGCCTACGCAGACAGTGCCAGCGTCTTTTCAGTACTCCTATTGAGCGTTCAACAAGAGACCTAGCTGCCTTGTGATGATTATTGTAGGCTTGCTGCTGTGGTGAGTTAGGATGGAGAAAAGGCGTGAAGAGCCAATCGCGCAGCATGTAACCACTATCACCAAGCAGGATGCCGTTCACTGGTTTATGGTCGCTCTCGAATGCCTCGTAAAGATAGGATTCCCGTAGAATGCATGCATCGTGGACGCTGCCAGGCCACTTTACGATACAATCGATGAAGCATAGGTCCGCATCACAAATCACCTGACAGAAAAAGGGAAAATATCCATGAAAAAAAATAAACAGAGTGAATGTTATGATTGGAAGAATGTGTGTATTGCGATTGTTTCTATATGGATGTGCTTTCACAGCATAGAAGAGAGACGTGCAATAGATGAAGGTTTGTAGTGAAAGGACATTAAGGCTAGTCTAGCAACGTACTAAGGCAGGACATCAAATAGTATGATTGACCATCCGTAATCCACAGCGTCACTAGGCGTTCGTAGCATGTAGGGCCACGAGTTAAAATTACACAATGACAATTATCAGCTGATGGTGAGTTGGCATAAATGTACTGGAACTGACAATGCTAGTATTGAGTATAGGAAAAATATATGTATAGTCAAATTTACCTGGACATTGAGTGAGTGATAATTTTTGTGGTTAACAAATTCGTGTTCATACTCCGAGGGGGCCTGTATGCGGATCTGCGTGCCGTCGATGCATCCAAACACATTTGGGAAGCCATGTGTGTTGAAGATTTTTATCTTCGAGCGGTCAGCTGCCTCCTGGGTGGGAAGCGTGACACTTTGGGGTAGTAGACGGAGTAGTGCTTCCATTACGCGTGGAATAGTGCGCGATACGGTTGATTGATCGACACCTATCAATTCTCCACACTCATCCTGGAAGCTGGAACTCGCGTAGAAGCGCAGGGCGATCATAACCTATTAGAAATGTGGAAAATAGTAGTTCCAGTAAGTTGATAAGAAAAAAACAATGAGCGGTACGCAAGATGTTCTTAGGTAAGTACGATGTTCATAGAGTGTAAGTGTATTGCGCAATGTAAAAAGGTGTTTCACATAAGATTTTAGTCACTTATATCAGCACAAATTTATTATATCAACACAAATTAATGATCAATGTCATAGGTGGAAAAGGCCATAACTTACTTAATAGTCAAACTATTCCGATACTATTGGTCTCATGTCAAATGCCGTGGCAACCTCTTTCCAGTGCCAACCTCTTTCCAGTGCTGCATTTTGATTTCATATGGATTGGGGTTTGCCAATTTTGCCCTCATACCAAAATTATTTGTGCACCGGTGTCTACGTAAGTCAGTCTGAACCTACGCCGTAGCGCATGGATAAAGTGATCGTTACTGTACATGTCACATACAACAAGCAATGCCCATTCCAAGCTCCTGTGTCACATAGTGTGGTCATCAATGAGGCATATCGACAATAGCAAACCAAACACAAGTGACATATAACAAATGACTTATAAAATTGTAACCAACGTAAACATGCATCTCTGCCTACCTGCAAGAGTGGTGGAACAGCTCCAAATCGGTTTGCCAGCTCTATATGCTGTGAAACTGAGTCGGTTAGGGCCAATATGTCGTGGCGATGAAATCAGAATTTTTTGAACAGCTCTACATCGTCAAACTTTTCGAAGGGATGCGTCCGATCACGCATAATGCGCTCTCTTCGCAAATTACGCCTCGCAACGTACCGCCGATATATAAACAAGTCCATCCTAACACCGGCGTAAACCTGCTATGAAACGGGTTTAGCATAAATGCGCGCGTTTAGCATAACACCGCCTCCTGCATACGGAATTTTTCCCGCTAAACTGGAAATCCTCCCGCTAAACGGGAAATCCCGCGCTAAATGCGTTTTGGATGCGTAACACCGACACCTGCATACGGCCCCAGGTTCCCGCTTTATCATCACCATGGTATCCATGTTCCACTTCATCAGGACCCTGATTACCAAGTTCCCACTTTATCAGCACCCTGGTTACCAAGTTCCCACTTTATCAGCACCCTGGTTACCAAGATCTTACTTTATCAGACCCTGATTACCAAGTTCTCACTTTATCAGGACCCTGGTTATCAAGTTCCTACTTTATCAATGGTTTGGTTCCTAAGTTTACACTTTACCAGCACCATCGTTACCAAGTTTCCACATTATGAGTGCCCTTGTTACCAAGCTCCAACTATATCAGCACCTTAGTTACTAATCTCCCACTTTATCACCACACTAGTTACCAAGTTCCCACTTTAATAGAATCAAATCTACTAAATTCCTACTTGATCAGTGCTCTGGTTTCTAATTTCCCACTTTATTAATGTCCTCACTTTATCAGTCCCCATTGCTACCAATTTCTCACTGTATTAGTGTCATTGTTACCAAGTACCCACTTTATCAGTGCCACTGCTACCAAGTAAGTTCCCTTGTACACACTCTGCATGAAAAGATGGGCTTTGTGGCATTACTTCTGATCGCCATCTGTTTATGAGTTTACATGCATTCTTGACGGTAAGTCGCCATTTACTCCATAATGTGTGTGCAAATAGGGCCTAACTCACACGACCGCTTCAACTGACGGCCTACGTGACCTTGACCTGTTCTGTGGTGAATCAGTCGGTCATTTAATGCGCGATCAATTCAATGCGCGAATCCCTTCTCAGACGGTATTCACCACAGGGTCTGGGAACCAGGCTAGTTGTTCCGTGACCTGCAGGTGCTAGCAGAGCCCCCCAATCACGCTCAGGTTGCAGGCTGGGATCCCTTGTCTTGGTGCCTGCGTCTACCCCTGTCTACTACGCGCACTATTGACACCACCATCTCGGCCTCATGAGGCGTCATGGTCCAGTGAACACAAACAACGGACAAGTGAAGGGATGACTGAACCGGGCTCACAACCACAGCACCTACCTGACATTTTTTTAATTATATTTTTTTATTGAGGCTGTATTTATTCTGTCCATAGCATGTAAGCCTGGGTACCCAGGCTTGTTTTCAATGCTGGCCAGCTGTAGTGTTGGTGTTGTCTTACCAAACAGTAGCTGCTGATAAGTTATTTGATTGTCTGCATTTCAGTAGCAGATAGATAGTCTGTTGGTACGTTTAGTAGTCTATGTTAGTAATTTTGGGCCCTCTTGGCATTGTATTTTTGTTCTATTCTTATTACTATGTTAGTTGTTTTCTTAAGGTTCTATGTTAGTGTTTTGGGGTTTTCTTGGGAAGAGTTTTCCGGTTTTTTCTACTTAATTCTATACTAGCCTATTTTATTTACATGTCCATAGGCTTGTACGTAATAGGTGGTTGAGTTATGTTTGTTTGAAATTGATTTGATTTATATTGTTGTTGGATATGTTATCTGGCTTTTATATTTCCGGTTATCCCGCCCTGGGCTGTCCAGTTGGTGGGCCGTGACATATCACCTGCCCCCTTGTGGTGCAGTTCAGTTGGGGTTCCCAGTTTTTATTTTGCACAGATATTTTTTGTACGTTTTTAGGTCAGGGATTTGTCTTTCTTTCACCATTTGCGCATTCCATGCCTTGGCGGCCATTTCCAGTGTGCTCCTTTCATGGGCTTTGATCTGGCTTCTGGTCTGTCGTAGTAGTGGTGCCTTGCTTGCTCTGGTGTCCCTTAGTGGTTGGGTTAGATGCTTAATGTCTTGGCTATATCCATATGCTAGTGTTTTTAGGTGGATTATCCTTCTGTTTTCTAGTAGCTTTACTTTAGTTCTTTTGTGTAGACATTGGGTCTGCCTGGTCACACCAAACCCAGCCTGTCACACCAAACCCGGCCTGTCACACCAAACCCAGCCTGTCAGGCCAAACCCAGCCTGTCACATCAAACACATTCTATCACATCAAACCCCGCCTGTCATATCAACCCCGCCTGCCATAGCAAACCCAGCATGTCACAGCAAACACAGTCTGTTATGCCAAATCCAGCCTGTCACATCAAACCCAGCATGTCATGCCAAACCCAGCCTGTCACATCAAACCCAGTCTGTCACATCAAACCCAGCCTGTCATGCCAAAGCCAGCCTGTCACATCAAACCCAGCCTGTCATGCCAAACCCAGCCTGTCACATCAAACCCAGCCTGTCACACCAAGCCCAGCCTGTCACACCAAACCCAGCCTGTCACACAAACCCAGCCTGTCATGCCAAAGCCAGCCTGTCATGCCAAACCCAGCCTGTCACACCAAACCCAGCCTGTCACACCAACCCAGCCTGTCACGCCAAACCCAGCCTGTCACATCAAACCCAGCCTGTCACACCAAACCCAGCATGCCACACCAAACACAGTCTGTGACAGCAAACCCAGCCTGTCACACCAAACCCAGCCTGTCACACCAAACCCAGTCTGTCACACCAAACCCAGCATGCCACACCAAACACAGTCTGTGACAGCAAACCCAGCCTGTCACACCAAACCCAGCCTCTCACATCAAACCCAGCCTGTCACACCAAAGCCAGCCTGTCACACCAAACCCAGCCTGTCACACCAAACCCAGTCTGTCACACCAAACCCAGCATGCCACACCAAACACAGTCTGTGACACCAAACCCAGTCTGTCACACCAAACCCAGCCTCTCACATCAAACCCAGCCTCTCACACCAACCCCGGCCTGTCATGCCAACCCCGGCCTGTCATGCCAACCCTGGCTTGGTCACACCAAACCCAGCCTGTCATGCCAACCCTGGCCTGTCACACCAAACCCAGCCAGTCACATCAAACCCAGCCAGTCACATCAAACCCAGCCTGTCACATCAAACACAGCCTGTCACATCAAACCCCGCCTGTCATATCAAACCCAGCCTGTCACACCAAACACAGTCTGTCTCATCAAACCCAGTCTGTCATGTCAAACCCAGCCTGTCACAGCAAACCCAGCCTGTCACATCAAACACAGCCGGTCACATCAAACCCAGCCTGTCATCCCAAACCCTGCCTGTCACATCAATCCACGCCTGTCATATCAAACCCAGCCTGTCATCCCAAACCCAGGCTGTCACATCAATCCATGCCTGTCATGCCAAACCCAGCCTGTCACATCAAACACAGCCTGTCACATCAAACCCATCCTGCCACACCAAACCCAGCCTGTCACGCCAAACACAGTCTGTCACATCAAACCCAGCCTGTCATGCCAAACCCAGCCTGTCACATCAAACACAGCCTGTCACATCAAACCTAGCCTGTCATGCCAAACCCAGGCTGTCACATCAAACACAGCTTGTCACATCAAACCCAGCCTGTCACGCCAAACACAGCCTGTCACATCAAACCACGCCTGTCATATCAAACCCAGCCTGTCACATCAAACACAGCCTCTCACATCAAACCCAGCCTGTCACATCAAACACAGTCTGTCACATCAAAGCCAGCCTCTCACATCAAACCCAGCCTGTCACATCAAAGCCAGTCTGTCACATGAAACACAGTCTGTCACATCAAACACAGCCTGTTCACGCCAAGCACAGCCTGTCACATCAAACCACGCCTGTCATATCAAACCCAGCCTATCACATCAAACACAGCCTCTCACATTAAACCCAGCCTGTCACATCAAACCCAGTCTGTCACATCAAACATAGCCTCTCACATCAAACCCAGCCTCTCACATCAAACCCAGCCTGCCACATCAAACCCAGCCTGCCACATCAAACCCAGCCTGCCACACAAAACCCAGTCTGTCACATCAAACCCAGCCTCTCATATCAAACCCAGCCTGTCACATCAAACCCAGCCTGTCACATCAAACCCAGTCTGTCACATCAAACACAGCCTCGCACATCAAATCCAGCCTGTCACATCAAACCCAGCCTGTCACATCAAACCCACCCTGTCACATCAAACCCAGCCTGCCACACCAAACCCAGTCTGTCATATCAAACACAGTCTGTCACATCAAACCCAGCCTGTCACATCAAACCCAGCCTGTCACATCAAACCCAGCCTGTCACATCAAGCACAACCTCTCACATCAAATCCAGCCTGTCACATCAAACCCAGCCTGTCACATCAAACACACGTACCACAGCCTTTGATGAACCAGTTGTGGGCCATTGGCTGGAACGGAAAATAGCCCAAACTGCAAATGTGTCCACTGAGCAGGATTGATCGGATGACCGACACTTTCACAAGTGGACACTCTACCCCCTGATCTACGTTCCGCTCCCCCATCTTCATATTAGCTACATGTGTTTATGAATAGTCAATATGTGCATATCGCTATGCGAAAGGAAATAATATGTTCACTAAGGGCAATAATTCATGGCTGTACATCATTTCAATCCAATTAAACAAAACTGTTGGAGCTAGTGATTGATAGATCAGTTACCATGGCAACTGTCAACTGTTCACTCTGTATTTTGTAAATAGCTACGAAATGGTTCCACTTAGTCAATATCATGATTAATGGGTACCGGTGAGGACCATAAACATCAACCCTGGAGGCCGCACCACGTGACCTCCTGAAGTAGGTCACCTGCCCCAAATAAGGTTAGGGCAGTGCCAGGGGCAGGGTGTGATCCTTTTGATCCAATCCAAAACTAGTTGTCAATTTTTTGTAAAGGGACCATTTTTTCCCATTAATTTGTTTTCCAGACGCGATGGCCGAATGAGTTGAGCATCCTCCTCCCGTTCTGGTAGGTCATGGGATTCAAACCCTTGGGTTCGAACCCTGGCCGAGTCAAACCAATGACTCAAAAAGTGATACTTGTTGCTGCCTGGCATGGCGCTCAGCATTTCTAGGATAGGGCAAGGAGCAGTGGAATGAGGAAGACCAGCGATTGAAATTTCCCCAGCTGAATCAACTAATTAATGTACAACAATTTTTTTTAATTGAATTTGGTATTACTATTTGCTCACTACTTAGTAGTTTTTTGTCATATCTTTATGCTTATATTGTTTGTTGTACTTCTTTGTGTTCTTGAAATATACATCGGTTGTTTGCATAGCTTTCTCACTAAGTTAGTTTTGTTACTATGTTTAACTTCTGTATGACGCCCCAATAGCCGATGTTTACTTTTTGTGCTGAGGGTTGGAGGTCGTTAATCAAACAAACAAAGGGTTCAGAGTTGATGCTGATGGTCCTTCTCCGTGCCCATTAATCAGGGCGTCAACTAACTGACACCACATGGTTTCTGCCACGTGGTGGCTATTTATCAACACTGAGTGGACAGTCGCCATGGAGACTGACCTGTCAATCACAAACTCCTCACACTTTTGTCTATGTGGATTGAAATAGTATACAGCCAGGATATATTTATTATGCAATGTGTTATTTCCCACTTAGCTCTATTTGTATTTATTGACTCTTCATAAACACATGGAGTTAATGTGACAATGAATAGCCTGTTAGTTCTAGTGTCATGTTCCCTCTTTTTTGCCACATTAATTGATTAAACAGGGGAATTTTCAATCATGAACAATTGATCTTCCTTATTCCACTGCTAGTTGCCCTATCCTAGTAGTGCTGAACGCCAGGCTAGGTAGTGACATCTCTCGATTTTAAGTAATTGGTTTGACTCGCCCAGGGTTCGAAGGATTTGAAGGGTTCGAAGGGTCCGAAGGGTTCAAAGGGTCCGAAGGGTTCGAAGGGTCCGAAGGGTTCGAAGGGTTCGAAGGGTCCAAAGGGTTCAAAGGGTTCAAGGGATTAGAGGGGTTCGAAGGGGTCGAGGGGTTCGAGGGGTTCGAGGGGTTCGACGGGTTCGACGGGTTCGAAGGGTTCGACGGGTTCGAAGGGTTCAAGGGGTTCGAGGGGTTCGAGGGGTTCGACGGGTTCGACGGGTTCGAAGGGTTCGAAGGGTTCAAAGGGTTCGAAGGGTTCGAAGGGTTCGAATACCATGACCTTCCAAAATGGGAGGCGGGCAGGCATTCAACTCATTCGGCCACCCCATCTGCATCCATATATACATTTGAAGGAGTGTCAAATACCACTTGAGTTTGAAGACCAAGATGTCGGCTATGTGTGTGTATCATTGGGGGGGGGGGGGGCGGGTATCAGACCGCGACAATTATATAGTGTGCGTCTGATCTTCAGCATGAGTCGGCTCCGACTAGTCGCACTCTGCGCACACCGCGCTGCCGACTGTCGGCGCCCGACCGAGCTGCGCACAGATCGGCCCGGTTAGAGCACCGTGCTATTCTGGCAGCCGGCAGAGGGCGCTGGCCTACCGGGACCCGGCTCCAGTTCCCAGGTTAAGGCTGTGATACACTGTCGCCGCTGACACTCAAACACATTTTACTAAGTTGTGTTGATTTTTTGGCCCTGCGCCAACAGTTCTACACTGCAGACAGTATGCATGACCTTTTTACTAAGGAAAAACAGGAAAACATTTGAGCCTTTTTGAGGGCAGCTGGACTGTACCACCTCATATAGTTTACTAAATAGATTCTATCAATTATTAATAAAACTTTTCTTTTTCTACGGGAATTTGTTTCCCTTGACCACAAATATATGATTGTGAGCTTTCTAATTTAATGAGTGTCTATTGGCACATAATTGATTGTCTGCCTTTACATGTAAAAGCGATGGTTTGAACAAAAAACAAACATTTCTCGCCATGAATATGGCCTATGCTGCCGACACGGGGTAAAGCAACCACCAATCAATCAATCAATCACTGTTGCACACAACCACGTCAGGGTGAGTGTGCACCTGAGGTTAACCGATGTGAATGGGTAGTTGGTTGGTTGTTGGGGTTCTATGTCCTAGCAACATCTATGGTCATATCAGGACGGGTACCGACTTGCGACAGTGCGCTCTCATGGCGACTTAATAGTCCATAATGCTTCCCCACTGGAAGATCAAGTCCAATATCCCACTCAGTCACATTATCCTGATACTGAGCTAACAGACTCTTGCCCTATCCTATTTTTGCCGAGTGCCAGGCTAGGTAGTGACAAGTATCAACTTTGTAAGTCATTGGTTTGACTCGGCTGGGATTCAAACTCCCGACCTTCTGCACAGGAAGCCTGCACTATACCGATTGGGGAACCATGTTCAGTCTCGATGCGAATGTGGCAAACCCGCGTGATAATGACACGGCAGCATTATGTCTCCCATCATCACCATCTTCATCATCAATCCCATAACCGCGAAGGTCTTCAGGCATCACAGATGACTTTGCAACCAGGTTCTCCATTTCCTCCTGTTCTCCACTGCCCTCTGGGTCTTGCTGAACTCCAGGGCTGTCCCGACTTGTGACAGTGAACACTCGTGGTGACATTATAGTGCTGTCTCACTGGGAGACCAGGCTGCCTGCACCATGACCCGATATCCCACGCAGTCACATTATCCTGAAACTGTGCTAATCAGTCCCTGTCATATCCTATTAATGCCCAGCAGCTATGTGCTTGGTTATAGCGTTGTGACATGACATAGCATATTCACTTGTTTATATATATATATACATACTGAATTTTATGACATGCATATGTCATCATCATCATCATGCTGTCGGTCATGATGCGACAAAGACTGGTTTCATTACTTGACTGCCGCTCTCCATTTAGCTCTCTACTGTGAGAGTAATGTCCATGAGTCGGTCTTAATGTCTCTCAGCTTCAGGTTTCTCTTGATGGTATCCTTGAACCGGAGACGAGGGCGCCCTCTCTTTCTGTAACCAGAAGACAGTTGAGAATAGAGGATCTGCTTTGGTAGCCTGTCTGATGACATCCTAATGAGGTGTCCAGTCCACCGGAGATTCTTTTTGATCAGAAGATCTTCCATAGAGGGCAGCCCTGTCCGTTCGAGTATTTCCTTATTTGTCACTTTGTCCTTCCAGGTTAGCCTCATGATTGAACGCAGATGTCACATCATGAAGGCATGCAGCTTTTTCACCTGTCGTCTGTACACTGTCCAGGCCTCGGCTCGGTATAGTAGTGTGGATAGCACGATTGCACGGTATGCGTATGTGATGCATAAATATAAGATGTACACATATAAAGAGTTAAGGCACAAAAACCAACAAAGCGCTTTCGAACTGAAATGAAAACATGAATACTACCAGGTTTAAGCTGAAGGTCCCATCATTCTGATAGTCAAACCTGTTTGTTCACTGAAGCTGTCGCATCCCCTATACAATGCACTACCCAATATGAAATTGACAGACTTTAGCTGGAAAGCACAACAATAAATTATATTAATTTTACAGAAAACAGCTCAAATGGATTTGTTGGTTTATCCACCTGAACTCTTCATTTATAACACATAAATCCTCCGGTGCGACTGACAATTTGGTGCATCCGTTAGTGACGAGGAAGCCTGGTGGCAGCGCCACCACTCACATGACTGGAGTCAAGGAGGCATAGTACAGAATAATAACATATAATAACAATAATTCCCTTCCGTGCCTTTATACTCGCATAATGCATTATGCCTCACATAGACACTGAGGTGAGTTTGTTAAGGACAAACCAACCTATAACTCATCATTTATGATGAGAAGAGTTGGTGAGTGCGAAAGACGTGGAAACTTGCTAGAGTGGCCATGTACCCGGATGTGGGGAGAAAAATGGGTGGTCGGGAAAAATTAGATGAGCCATTTATCACTCCCTTATTGCACTGCTCACTACCAGGGGCGCACCCAGGGGGGTTTCCTGGTTTCCAGGAACACCCCCCCCACCCCCATCCCCACCCCACAAAAAAATTGTTAAAAAAATTATATAAACGTGTATCTCAGGGACGCACATGAAAGGGGGTTTCCTGGTTGCCCAGTTGCTTCTTAACAGTTATCATTTTGTTGATTAAATATAGCATGCATTTGTGTTTATCAATTAAATTATAGTACTTATATATGTATGTTGCAACATAATTATCGTTCAAAGGGCGATGCTCTTCAACGCTCTATACTTCAAGGGGGAAGAGTGTTTAACACCTTTTTGTACTTCAGAGCAAAATGTAAATCACACCTCATCACCTATCATTATATCATATCGCACAGCATGTATTGCCAACTAGGTTGTGACCATTTGTAAATGTGATAATGATGAATGAGATTTCATTTACTGTGAAATATGATTGTAAAGCATTTTTATATTGTAAATAAAGATTAAGAAATACATGTACGCCTTAGTGTTTTTTTTCATAGAAATAATTTCATGAGTATTTTAAAACAAAATATAATTTCATGAATCATATAGACCTAAATTCTTGCATTAAATTTATTAAGGAACACTAGATTTAAGATTATGAGAAGAATTGCCCCAGAATGTGGGTTGTTGCACCAGAAAACCATGTAAAATATTGTGCTAAAATGGGTGTTGTTCCACCAACTCATGTGAAAAAAATTACCCTAAAATAGGGGTAGTTTCGATCCATATTTGGAAAACTCCCTAGCCAATTCCTGGGTGCCCCCCTGCACTACCCATGTGTATTTGATATGATATTATATAGTCAACGTTCCCCCCTACAGCAATATGATGAATATATTAATATATATATTTTTAATCAGTGTCCCCTCTCCTACACAAATATGCTATATATATGGATCATTCTCAGAAACTGTGTATCACATATTTGGCTTCTACGTTACATTATTAATGTACGCTTTGGGGGAGGGGAGGGGAGAATAGCAAATTAAATAGTCATTGTTGCCTCTGTGTATTAAGAATGTTAGCAATACTATATGTATATAAAGTTGCATTGTCCGATGAAATATCCAATTTTCAAAACGAAAACACTCACCTAGATTTGATTCTAAATATCTAACTTAGATACTGATACACTTATTAAGCGCTTGTTGCCACATAGAATGGCGCACGGAATCAATTTAATAGAATCTGTTAATGCATACTCCTATGGTGTCAGAGTTTTGGCATGCCTGCCAAAATTAATTTTGCATGTTTGCGCCTCAGGTTTCTCCAAAGTTAGCCATTTAAAATAAAAATTACCGCAAACCAAAGTAAGGTAGATTATAACCATCAACTTGATATATCAGTCTCAGAAAATGACCGAAACTCAAAACCATCGCACTACGCAACTTTAATGTATCCCACAAAATGTATCCAGAATATGCTGATATGATCTTGTGCTAAAGTGAAAAAATGAAAATTTACATATCACCACCATGCATCTACCCAATTTTGTTTCAAACTTGTTCGTGTAAGACTTAATTTTGCTTGCTTAACTGTAATATGAAAAGTACTTCGAATTTGTTTTGTGTGCTAAAATGATGTTATGGAGATGTGTTAAAATGATGTTATGGAGATGTGTTAGAATGATGCTATGGAGATGTGTTATAATGATATTATATAGATGCGTTAAAATGATGTATGGAGATCTGTTAAAATTATGTTATGGAGATATTTGGAATGTGTTCTGCTATTATTTGGAATATTTTCTGCAATTATTTGAAATGTTTTTACTGTTAGTTTCCATGTCACTAAAGTGGTACACGGTTTCTGACAATGACCCACATATGTATATAATCAACGTCTCACACATACAGCAATATGCTAGATATATATATATATATATATATATATATAATCAGCGTCTCACACATACAGCAACATGGTTTATATATATATATATAATCAATATCTCACACATACAGCAACATGATATAGATATATAATCAATGTCGCACACATACAGCAACATGATATATATATATATAATCAATGTCACACACATACGGCAACATGCTATATATATATATGTATGCATATAATCAACGTCTCACACACACAGCAACATGCTATATATTTATATATATATAATCAACGTCTCACACATACAGCAACATGCTATATATATATATAACCAACGTCTCACACATACAGCAACATGCTATATATATATAATCAACGTCACACACATACAGCAACATGCTATATATTTAATCAATGTCAGACACATACAGCAACATGCTATATATATATAATCAACGTAACACACTTACAGCAACATGCTATATATATATTGTCAACGTCACACACATCGAGCAACATGCTATATATATATATAATCAACGTCTCACACATACAGCAACATGCTAGGTATATATAATCAACGTCTCACACATACAACAACATGTTATATATATGTATGTATATAATCAATGTTTCATACATACAGCAACATGCTATATATTTATATATATATAATCAAAGTCTCACACATACAGTAACATGCTATGTATATATAATCAATGTCACACACATACAGCAACATGCTATACATATAATCAACATCACACACATACAGCAACATGCTATATATATAATCTACGTCTCGCACATACAGCAACATGCTATATATATGTATATAATCAACGTCTCACACACACAGCAACATGCTATATATATATATGTATATGAGACTGTCTCAAAAGGTGCGAAGCAATATGGGACAAAACTTTGTCCATTGTAACAACCAACCTACTATCTGCTTATGCATTTGCTCAGGATAAACTGATTTGTTTTTTACATGGTGTTTCATAATCCCAATAGAATACATATTGATTTGAAGCAAATGTTGTGTTTTCAATGTGACCGTTTCTGTGCTGTTTTGTGTCAATCATTACAATGGTGGGGAAAAAGAAGAGTTATCACCTTTTGAGACAGGCTCATATATATATGTATATAATCAACGTCTCACATATACAGCAACATGCTGTATATATATGTGTATATATGTATATAATCAATGTCTCACACATACAGCAACATGCTATATATATATATATGCATAATCAATATTCTACCCCTACAGCAATATGATATATACATTATGCTTTTACATCATATATATATATATATATAAATATATATATATATATATATATAAAGTTGGGCTACGGCAAGGAGAGAGACAAGAGGCGGTGATGGGTAGGAGACTTTATTTGCGTCAGGGCAGCAAAATATAGGCTACCGGTAAAAGAAAAAAATTGTCAAAGGCAGGAGAGAGACTGACAGCCCGGGCAAGTAGTGCCAGGAACCCACAGGTGGTGGCGCTGGGGTAGGCCAGGACCGGGGCAAATCCGGGCAAGTCAGCGATTGGACAATATAATAACAGAAGCATATCGTAATAATATTAAGATAACCAAGCGAGAGCTCCGCCCCTTTTATATACGTATAATACATTATACTCTCTATAAAGTTGGGCTACGGCAAGGAGAGAGACAAGAGGCGGTGATGGGTAGGAGACTTTATTTGCGTCAGGGCAGCAAAATATAGGCCAAGGAGACGCCTAAGCGTCTCCCCCCAACCCAACGCCAGCCTGACTCGAACATAGCGCCACCCCGACCCTCATGTCGTTCACAATCCTTGTGCCGAGCGGTGTCTTGAGATATGAATAGACAGTTTCGGACGCCCAGTCGCCCCGGACCTTCAGCTCCTCTATGGTGGCTCCGCACATGGAAAGGAAGGTGCAACCCCCCCTCCTAAGTGAGTGGGACGAGAGGGAGGCGGCATCGAGCCCAGCCCTGGCTGAAAAAAATGTTAGGGTCTCCTGATAGGCCGAGTAAGGAAAGGGGGCGGAACTCCCGCCGCCGCATGGAATGCGGAAGGCTGCCTGAGATGGTTTGGCGGCAATCTGGCTGAAATGCAGCTCGGTCCAGTAAACCGCACACATGTCAGTCTCAAGACACCTAGATATCGGGATCTCGAGGACCCTTTCGTTAAACTGGATCGTCTTGGAGCGACTGACAGTCAAAATCAGCCCCCAGTCATAAAACTGGAAGTCCGATCTCAATAAGGAGGAATCCGACAAGGTGACCTGGGACTTACGCAACAGCCCTCGGAATGAGCAGAGGACTGCTGCGCGCCAGGCGACGTGGCCGGGGTTATTAGTTAACAAGGCGAAGATCTTGCGAAGCATATGGGGAAGGAGAGGCATAGCGCGCCTCGGGATATCCGACTTAGCTCTACGAATACCTTTGAGCGTAGAAGAAAGGACAAAGTTTGTGTAGTCTATAGGCCTTTCGCCGTTTTGCTTAAGGAAGTAATTTAGGCCACTGAGGTAGTTAATGACCGATACATACTTGAGGTCCCTTGCCAACCAGGCGGCATATAGGGCCACCTGCTCCTCGGAGCATGGTATGGGGGACCTAGAAGAATGGAAGAGATCAGCATATCTTAAATATTTCTTGATCTGCGTGGCCCTCGCTATTGTTGAGTTCTGAGCGTATGCTTGATGCTGGTACTGCTGCTGCTCGGCTCTCAGGGCTGCCCTCACTGAAAGAGACGAGCGATCGGTCAAAAGTGTCGCTGCAACAGAGCATTCTGGCACCATCGACACTCCTGATTCTAGCGGCACTATCCTTGTCACACAGTCTACTTAAGGCATCACATACTACATTAACAGCACTACGTATATAAACAGAAGTAAAGGTAAAATTGTATTTAACCGAGAACCAAAATATTCTGCGCAAGAAGTGCATGATTTCGGCACTCCTAGACCTGCCAGTATTAAGGGCTGCCTGCACAACAGAGCTATCGGTGACGAAAATGACCGCAGTATCGCCCCAGCCCGAACTCCAACGGACGCAGGATGCGTAGACCGCCCACATCTCCTGAACGTTGATGTGGGCGGTCCAGACATCCTCCGGAGGACGGAAGTGGTGATGACCAACGTAATCGTCAAGGATGTCTTCCGTCGAGTCTGTGTATGCACCGACAGTCCAATCGCTGCCATGCAGGGCACCGAAGCCCCACTTGGAAGAGTCGCTGTAACAGGATATAACTGGGGCAAATTTACCGAGAATCTTGGCTTTCCCGTTAAAGTTACTTGCAAAATTCAACCACCAGTCGAGGTCTTCCCTAACTCCAGTGCCTAGCCTCGTTCTATGGAAAGGTTGCTTGAGTTTAGACATGAGATCATAGATCCGCCTAGAGAAGGTCCGCCCGCCCCGGACGACCTTGGCACAGTGAGCGAGCAACCCGCCCACCTGCTCCAGCTCCTTTCTGCTGGCCTTCTTGCGCCCGCGTAGTTTGCGGAGGATCTCTAATGTTCTCTCTAATTTATCCGGAGGAAGGCTAAGCTCGAGGCGTACCGAATCTATGAATATGCCAAGGAACCTAACCTTGGTCTCGACACCACTGACCTTCTTGAAGTTAACAAAAAAACCCAGTCTTCTCAAGATATGGATGAGGGTTCTCTGAGCGCCCTGGACCTCCGAACGCGTCCCACCGACTAGACAGAAGTCATCAAGGTAGTTTACGACTCTGGCCAAGCCTTCGCGAACACCGCATCTCACGATGAAGTCCGAAATCTTGGAAAAAATAAAGGGGCTCGATGACAGGCCCATGCTCAACCGATTATCCAGAAAGTAATCGAGGTTCTCATCGCCATGGCGAAGGCCTTGACGCTGGCGGTCATCCGGGTGGATGGGAACTGCACGATAGGCGTCCTTTATGTCTATCGTACCCATATAGTCACCCCTCTCGAGCATCTCGGTTACATCATCGAGGCCCTTATAGGAGAATTTGGTCCGGACTTCATCAGTGAAGTTGTTCACGGATTCGTTCGAAGGCATACTGCAGTCGATAACAACCCGACCTCCGCCATCGTCTTTAGGAACGACGAAGGCCTCGTGCGTGCAGAGAGGGGGGGCATCTACCCTAGAAATGAGGCCCTCCCGTTCCTCCTCGAGGAATTTCTTAGCAATTATGTCACGCTCCCACTTAGCCTTCCTCCTGGGCTTGTCTGGAATATAGGAGACCTCAACCCCTGGGTTAATCACCCTAAAACCAAAAGTGACCCCTATCAACAGATAAACCCAATCTGGGTCCCAATCGCCCCGAAGACATATTTCAGCGAACCACCTGCAAGGTTTAAATTGGCTCGGCTTGCCCGCTATCAAGTGGCTACAAGTGCAGATCCCGTCCACACAGGTGCGAGATACCTGAAAACTCTTTGGAGGCGCCCCCTTGGTTTCACTAACGTAGACTAGCAGGCCGCCCGATGCGGTCTGCTCTACAAATAGGCGATCCGCCTTGCTGGCGCCCTCAGGCTGCTCCCAGCGCAAGACCTTACTCCGATTATGAGTAAGACTGACCTCAACCCCCCCCGCACCGTCACAGATCTCGACCCCAGCTGAAAGATTTAGACATGGCATGCAATCATTATCAGAGAAGTTGCGATGTTCAGTCCGGTTAGGGTTGACAGTCCTAGAATCAATGCTATCTTTAGGATGATCACTGCTGCAAAGAAATTCAACATTGTGGCTATAGCCAGTAACGACCTCCGAATTGCGATTATTATCACCGATCCGGCAATCCCTCCCCAATTCAATCTTTGAGTCTCTTTCCCAATCCACTTATAAGAACACGGGTCTCTGCCGCTGTGAGAACCCTATGTGATTACAAAACTCTCCCCCTTCATTTCACCTGTGATGCCATTAGCCTAGTCAATTTAACCATGTCTGGAAAGAGGAAGGAAAACTAGTCACAAGGATGAACAGTGAATAAGTTGTGCTTTATTGGCAGCAACTCCTGTCATCCCCCTTTCATGTGACCTAGCACCTGTACTCCTCATATACTGCCCACACTATGTCTCATTGCCACTTTAGCCTGTATATTGAAACAGTGCCAACAACCCATGGGACAGGAGTCCTATGGCTGTGGATGCACTCAATTTGAATATCTGAATTTGGATAGCATCAGACAGAGTGTCTGGGGTCCTGCTCTAGAGTAGGTCTGTCTCACTCAAGAGCCAGGATGAGAGTGATTTTCCTTCAGTGTGTCTGAGGCAAAATCTTGAATAATTAATTAGTTGAGACTAGTGTGTGGTCAGGATAGGACAAGGGAGTCAGGTGACCGGACATTCCCCAGCCAGCCAATGAGACACTCCCCCACAGACTGGGTGGGTGACCACCCCATTAGGGGCTGTCACTCAAACCAGCTGCAGGTGGTGTACTCTATACATATGCAAATCAGGCAGGTGGGTCAGTCGGTGGTCTTGGGTGGACAGGATCTTGCAACAGTTACAGATATTGTATATAGTAAATCATTCTTTTCCTCTTTTGTATTCTTTATGAACACATAGAGAACATTTCAATCATCATGTACTGTTTCTTGCAAAGGAGCTCTTTTCATTAACTCCAAACATCATATATAACAGATAGTTTACATCATTCAGCATCATATACATTTCCATCAACTCCACTCATAATGTATAACATATAGTTTACCTCACTCAGCATCATGTACCATGGGAGTGGAATTCTATTAGTTTTAGTTACTTTTAGTTTACATAACATAAGTCCCACTCCGACATCCAAGAATACTAATGCTCTCTGCCAATATATAATTCTTAACCGAAAATCCGTATATTTTTACAACGTCCCTCTTCCATTTCTACTTGTGCAAAACCATCAAGAAAAATGGAAGCCCTTAAACATTACGTTGTTTTCGGTTTAAGCCAGAGCGAGTGCCATACAGTGGAGCAATTATGAGTGATCGATAGAGTTGTACCTTCTGTACCACTTATGAGTGTCAATAGATTTTTGCATTTTACTTAGGTAGATTCTCCACTGTATTGGCTACTCCTCCCTTAGTCACTGTTAAGTTTTTCTTTCAAGTTTTCTGTCTTTTTCCCAGTTCTCCACCACCTTGAGGACCATTCCTATCTACTTGTTTACACTAATTGTTTTTAGACAAGAACAGCCTCAAAATCTACAGTTAGAGTGGTGGTCCCAAAGTAGACGGTGGCTTTGACCCGGCTAGTTTGCTACCTATCTACACTAGTACTACTCCCCCCTTAATTAACATTGTTTTTATATTTAACCAGATGTCCTTTTATCCTCCCGTCATTGCCCAGGCTGTGTCAGACAATTCTCTTGCGCGCCCATGCCCCCTTTAAAACTCATGATAAAAAAAAATAAAAGAATTAGTTTTAAAAATAGGGTAAGCAGGACAGAATAATGACACCAGCAGGGAACCATGACGGGTCAGATCTTGTGTAAGACAATCCGGTCAAATACTTTCAGCAGTGATTGATCCCATCAACCAATGCCGATTACCACACAAGATAATCAAATCAACTCTTTCTCCACCATGATTGCTTCCCTCAATCATCGACCACTTGGTCCATCGATCCTCCATCACTTGAATGGCCCGAATCAACCAGATGACTCGCATCAATCAACCGACTTGAATCCTCGCCTCCCTTAATGGTCCATGACCTTCTTAATCTATTGATCCCATCGATCATTGATCCTAGCTCAATCAACTGACCCGGATCACTCAGATGACCCGAATCAATCAACCGCCTAGAATCCCTCAAATGAACTCAATCATTTTTCTTCCCTCCATGGTCCATTGACCCTCCTAACTTATTTGATCCCGTCGATCATCGATCCCAGCTCAATCAAATGACCCGGATCAATCAGATGACCCGAATCAATCAACCGCCTAGAATCCCTCAAATGAACTCAATCATTTTTCTTCCCTCACTGGTCCATCGACCCTCCTACTTATTGACCCCGTCAATTCCGGACCCGAAGGTCAATCAACCGACCCGAGTCAATCAGCTGACTCGAATCAATCAACTGCCCCGAATCACTCAAACGTGGCACCCGCCGCCGATGCCCACACCCGTGGTGTGCACATCGTCGTGAGCCCACTCCTGTCCGCAGCCTGTCCAGCACCGCATACCACCGATTGGACGCACGGATGCGACTAACGGATCCGGGCCCCAATCATGGCAATACGTGTACCGCGATCAGCGCCTGCACTTATTGTATTTATCCAGAACCCCCTTGGATTCTTACACAAACAACATCTGACTGGTGCTCGGATTACGTCCCTGTCGCACACTAACCCACGAGTACATGTTACTGGAGGGATTCGGTGGACACGCATCGCGTCATCGCACCGTCCGTCCTACCCTAGGCCGTCTCTTTCTCCCTTATCTAACCATTACATCCTTGGTTTTAACACACAACCCAAAAACAGTCTGACTGGTGCTTGGACCCCGTCCCTGTTGCACACTAACCCACGAGTACATGTAATTGGAGGGAATCAGTGGGCACGCATCGCGTCACCGCACCGTCCGTCCTACCCTAGGCCGTCTTTTCTTCCTTATCTAACAACCACCTCCCTGGTTTCCACAATTCTGACTGGTGCTCGGACTACGTCCCTGCCGCACACTAACCTACGAGTGTACCTGGAGCGAGGCGGTGCGCACACAGCGCGTCACCGCAGCGTCCGTCCTACCCTAGGTCGTCTTTCTCTCTTATCTCTTATTGTCGTACACGCGGACTCGTCCCTGTCGGACAGCATCGTCCGGTTCGATCATGGGAGCAGCCCGAGGCGCGAACTCGTCTATGGCTCAACCTGTGCCTGATGGGTCAGGTGGCCGCTAGGACCTTCCCATGGCTATACCACGCCAGCTTTATGCAAGCAGGAATCAGAGAGGCGCATAATGTTACATTAAATCCTCCCCCCCTTACTTCGCGACTGCGGGTTTATTGCAAGCAGGAAACCGAGGAAAGACCAATTGCTATAATTAGCTTCCCCCCCCTATACTTGTATCTTACGAGCAGGGATCAGAGAGGCATATAATATTTAATTAAATCCTCCCCCCCTTACTCGTTCATTGTGGGTTGGGCGGGGAGCCTAATTTCCCGTTATTCCCAATTACCCCGAGCAACTACCAGGAACCCGGTTAGCTATCCGTCGCCCGACCGAAAGGCTTGGGAAGGGTTTGGGAGTAGGTGGCTGGAAATCCTTTTATGGCAAGCTCCAGCGGTTCCGAGCAACTCTCACTCCATTTACCATACAACTCGGTCACTTTCGACCCGTTAAATTATGTCGGAATGAGTAACTCCGTCTGTCTTGACATTTATACAACGTCCCTGCTCATCCCCCTCAATTTGGGTTCCGACGCACGAGACGTGCATACCCTCTGTACCCTTAATAGACAGCTCGGAAACGTATACATAACTACGCAACTTATACAATGTCCCCGCTCCTCCCCAACTTTATGGTTCAGACGCACCAGAGTGCATACACCTGCGTAATACATATTACCCTTTACCAAAAACAGCTCGGAAAAACCTGTCAATAACCACCCAGGTTATACAGCGTCCCTGCCCGTCCCCAAACTTTATGGTTCCGTGCACCGGCACTGTACACCCCTGTTGGTACCCTTTTACTGCCCTTGATATGGGAGCGTACCCAGCTCCAACACTGAGCCCTGCGCCCTATACCGCGCAACCGGATCCTTCTGGATCATCGACGGGGAAGGGGCGGTTAGTTCTTTGGACTCATAGACCACCCCCTCCCTGCACCTCGTCATTTTACCGTTACCTTTTCTTGAGCGTCTGCATCTTTTACAACGAGCTTGGCATCTGTAATGACAATACGCGGCACCACACAACACTACTATACCAGCTGCTGCCAACAAACAATACCACAGTATACTAAAATGTTCAACACGGACATAGTCGTCCGGCACCTGCACCAGACCGTCCATCGACATCAGGGGGACCCGTAACTCGGGAAGGCGCCTGAGCTGCTCTCTCATTACTCGGTGGAGGACGGGAGGCCATGAGACATTCAAGGCTGGTAGATCCAGCCTTGGCGGCATCCGTCGTATGTTCACGGTCTCATGTTTCACTGTCAATGTTCGCAGAAGCCAACCTCTGCCCTCCACCAAGCACGCCTCCGGCACTTGCAGCAATGCCGGGCCGGTGATCCTCTGGTCGTTTTGCGGCATTCCCGTACAACGAACCGTCACGTCAACATACGGTCCGTGGGGCGCAACGCATATGTCCCCCATGCCCTCTACCGGTGCCACTACGGTGGCCGACACAGTCTTTTGGATCTTCGTGATCCGCAGCTCGCAGTCCTCCGGTTTCGTCCCCGTCACCAGCGCCACTTCGCAGGTCTGGTAGGTCATCTCCCTGGCGGGATAGCACACCATGGGCCGCTTGCCCATGCAAGCTTCTGGATAGAAGCTCGCTTTCCGTCCTGTGCTCACCGCGATCCTGGCCTTCCCCACCACGGTCCTCAAGTGTTCGTTGTCCAGCACCACTGGCAGGTATGTTAAGTGGTACGCCGAATACCTCTCCGGGCCAACCATTTGCAGTCCCATGCGGAAGGCGATCGACGCGTCCGGACCCCACACGGCCTCTATCCTTGTATTGCGATAGTACCAGTGCAGGTCGAGACCGCGAAAGCCTATCTCCCTCGCCGCCTTCTTCACCAGTGTCAGCTGCGCCGGCCTCAGTAATGTCTCTGTTAACATGCCGCGCTCCAGCTGGATCACCATGCGGTGGTACAGGGCCTGCTTCGTCACATAATTGCCCACTACGCTCTCCAGCTCCTCCACCGCCAGCCTTACTCGTTGCAGCAACACTAAATCATTGGCGCCTGCCGTCATGTTCTCCGCTTCGTCCCTCACCAAGGCTATCATTGATTCGACTATAGAAACATGCTTCGCTAATTGCAGCTGGATACTTCGTGTTCTATTCATCATGGAAATCATGTGCAAATGGTTATGCCTCAGGGCCTGCGTCTGTAGTCTGTGGGCAGAAATAGCCAGTTGCACCCTTTTCAGTTGTGCTTGACTTACCGTACCGAACAACCACGACGCTGCCTCCCCTATCGCATTAACCAGTCCCCGCTTAGGCCGTTTAGTTACCAACTGTAGGATATCTACAGGGTCATGTTTTACTTTGGCCTGCAGGACTTCGAGCTTCATGTTCCAATGATGAATATTCACCGACCATCGGTTCGCAGTCAGCTTCCCCATATAGCCCCGTACTTGCGAGACCCAGTGATCCACCGGCGGCCGGCTAGGTGGCGTGATCAGCACCACCAGCTGCCACACCGCAGATACCGTCCTCACTTCTCCTTGGCTACGTACTAGGACGCCATCATCTTTAAATAGGTCGGTGCTGCCGACCAGAGGTGGGCAGCACAAGATGACGCCCACGTGCCAGTACAGAGACCACATGGTCGGAACGACTGAGGTATATATTTGCAGTCCTTGGGGTGATATCCCTCGAGGAGATCGTGTCCCGCAGCACTATATTAACAGTGAAACCGGACAGATCCTGATATCAGTCCTGACCGCTATACCCAACGAACCTTGATGGTATATATCGAACACCCCCACACTGCCGCAATCAACTGGACAACTCCTGACTGCAAACTCGTTGCACCCCGGAGGTTCCCGAAGCCAAAAAAAAAATTTAAAAGATTTTTAGTCTTAAGAACACGCCTTGGTCTTCAGGACAATTGTCTCTCACTGCTTCTTTACCAATATTGTTCAAAATATTTTCGGTTGCTGCTGATCGACAATGGGTAACGGTTCGATCCTGGCGTGTCAATTCGTGCCACACCGGGCGATGTCCGCTCGCCGTCCGTCCCTGTGCTTCGATCCTTGCTACACCGGCGTCGCTCGGTCCACTTCCTTATCGCACACTCACCGTCTCGGTACTTTTATCTGCGCTACACCGGCGTCGCTCGGTCCACGATTTATCGCACGCTTCACCGTCTCGGTATTTTTATCTGTGCTACACCGGCGTCGCTCGGTCCACGATTTATCGCACACTCACCGTCTCGGTCTTTTTATCTGTGCTACACCGGCGTCGCTCGGTCCACGATTTATCGCACACTCACCGTCTCGGTACTTTTATCTGTGCTACACCGGCGTCGCTCGGTCCACGATTTATCGCACGCTTCACCGTCTCGGTATTTTTATCTGTGCTACACCGGCGTCGCTCGGTCCACGATTTATCGCACACTCACCGTCTCGGTCTTTTTATCTGTGCTACACCGGCGTCGCTCGGTCCACGATTTATCGCACGCTTCACCGTCTCGGTATTTTTATCTGTGCTACACCGGCGTCGCTCGGTCCACGATTTATCGCACACTCACCGTCTCGGTCTTTTTATCTGTGCTACACCGGGTGGTGTATATCAAGTCGTCGGCAGTGTATACATGTACACGCCTCACCGCCCCTGAGGTCAGCCACTTATCTCCCTTACCACTCACCACCCCCCTGCTGCTATACTGGTCACCGTTGCTCTACTGATTCAATGTCTTTAGTAGCATTTACACCAATGTCTGTGTTTTTGACCTATCAGCGGGTGAGGGTGGAGAGAATCCTTCCCACTTAGCACTGACCTCCACACAATGTTCATGTAAATCTATTATATCAGCACCGAATGTCTGTGGAAATTATGCCCTCCAGTGGCAATTATCAATAAAGTTTCCCAATTTCCTCTGGCTAACTTGGAGGCTCCCCGATGTCGGCGCCGTGTCCTCCTTATGGCCTGTAGTGTGTGTTATGGGGTTTCAGGTTCTAACCACACCTCAGGTCGACAAATAATGAGACTTTTTAAATTCCGACCAGTGCCGGACAAAAAACCACACAATGTTCATGTACCTTTCTCCGTGGAGGTGGGTTGGGGTTTTTCGTCCTAGGCACCCCACAGGCACCGGGCGACCTGTATACGATAAAACACACAACTCCGTCGCCCACACGTCCTATTGGGAGGGAAAATTACACAATGTTCGTGCTGTGTCTTACCGTTCATACAAGGTCGTCGGCCTGCGGTGGTTGCACGTCCTAGCAACATCCACGGTACTGCAAACCACACAACAATGTTTATATAGAAAAATAAATAAATAAACTCACTCGATCAACAACTACACCAATGTTCGCGCTCCGCTTACCAGCAGGTGATGCATGTAACTGATTACACTTGGTGCCGAATTCCACACAATGTTTGTGCAAATGTCTGTCAACACAATGTCTGTGGCAATCACCTCCGATCTGTTATCATGTGCCTATGTATAGAACGACACACTGCTAGAAGCAAACAAAATACTAAAAGTCAGAGTTTCAATGTTTTTGTCCCAACAAAAAAATTCTTATATATGCACGATCTCGTGAATATATATATATAATATTCAGAATACACACAGACTACTGCTTTTTCCTCAAACCTCCACAGAACACCTCCACACACGCTATACAGGCGCGCTTCGCGATGTGCTGCTCCTGTGGATCCGGGATAGCCTCAATCAGTCTGGTTTTCTCCCGGGTGTGAGAACGCAGCACACGGGTGTCGTAACACTCTGGGCTGGGTGTGGGTGGTGGGGGGCGCTTGACTGCACCGGTGACAGTCAGCCTATGTCCCAACTCACGTGTCGTGTCAGGCGATGTCCTGGCAGATGGAGTCCCGACAGGTGGAGTCCCAACAGATGGAGTCCCGACAGATGGAGTCCCGACAGATGGAGTCCCCAGGCGATATGCACCACTGGTCGCTGTGTCCGAGCCCGGCGTGCAGGGGGTGGGTGTATAGTGGTTGGGTGAGTGGAGGGTGGGTGTGTGCTGGGTGGGTGCGTCCCACCGTATTTCACGCCACGCCGCTCTCACCTCCTCCGCCGTCTCCGGCGCGTGGGGGAGGGGTGTGCGGGGCGGGGGGAGGGTGGGTTGAGTCTCATCCAAGGCCCCGCCTCCTCGCTTGCACCCGCGTCGTGGGTCGACCTCCATCACTGGGTTGCGTTCCGGGGTGCGTTCCGGGTTGCGTTCCGGGTTGCGTTCCGGGTCGCTGCTCACCGTGGGAGGGCATGTCGGGTCCATTGTCGTCCCTCGGCCGGGTTCGTTCCGCTCCACCACCTGTTCAGGGGACCGGGGGTCAGAACAAGGGAAAGACACGCCAGCACTACCACTCAGTCCCCCATCACACGGATCTGCATGCACACACTCATGTCCTTTCCCATGCACACATTCAGCATTTTTATCACCCCTGGCATCCTGCACGCATGTACTACCATTTTTATCACCCCTGACTTTATGCACGCATGCACCACCTGAGGTCTCACCACGCACATACCTTTTACCACTCTTTATTACCCCAATGTCAGTGGATGCCCGCCTTTTGTTGTGGACCCTGTCCTGCATGTTTTGTCCCTCGCCATGCACTTCCTGGCCCTTCGCATGCATTGCTTCCCCCATGCTGTCAGGTCGTTTACAGCCCATAATTGGAGAACCCTTGGTTACTTCTGCTGGCCCGGACTCCACACGCCATCCCCCACGTGTCTGCATCGCATGCGTGCCCGGTACCCATGCCCTCTCACACTCCCGGTTCATGACCCTTGGTTCTGGGGATGGTCCTTGACATCGCCCACCTGTCTGGTCATAGCCAGTGTCGTGTCTTTTTTGTACTTTCTTTCTTTGTGCCCGGGTTAGTCTAGAGTTTATCAAGTCCCATTGCATCTCCCCATCTGCCAACTTTACTTGGTCTCTATTCACTACCCTTTTTCTACTTTCTGGGCCCACCACAGTAACCACTGCCCCCCTCACACCAGTCACTATGAACCCGGGGTCGAACTGCCTATCCAATGGGCCCGGTTCATTAACTAATAATAACACTGCATCCCCAACTTTCAACTGCACTGCATTCGCCCTGTTTACTGCCCTGGCTGTATTATATTGTCTACTAATGGCTCTGTTTCTTACTGCCTCTTGGAGTGAGTCTGCCAGCTCATCAATGCGCCTTGCTGCATTAGATGAAACCTCTCCAGTTTGTCTGTATAACAACTGGGACTGGGGTTTGTTGGGATGTCTGCCAAACTGTAAATAGAAAGGTGAGAACCCTGTGGGTCCCAGAGGTGTGCATCTATATGCTAATAGTGCATCCCCCAGATATTCCTCCCACTCAGAAGCCCTAGCATTAACCAATTTGGCTAACATGCTTTTCAGTGTTCTGTGGAAACGTTCCACCATGCCATTTGATTGGGGATGGTATGGGGTGGTGTGTCTTACTTCCACACCCAGTTCTTCTAAATATCCCACAATAAGTTTGTTCTTAAATTCCAGCCCATTATCACTCAGAAATACTTCTGGTGCTGAATATCTTGGTATGTACTCCCTTACCAAATAATCATAGATGCCTTGTGCTGATTTGCTGGGGAGGGGTTTTACTTCTACCCAGCCCGTGCAGTGGTCTATTATGGATAACAGATATTTATTGCCTTCCTTACTTTCTGGGAATGGCCCTGTCAGGTCTGCTGCTATCAGCAGTCCTGGAGCTACTGGGAGTGGCATTTCAGTGGGCAGTGGATACTCCCTTTTGACCCGGTTTAGTGAGCATGGTGGGCACTTGGATATAAATCTTGCCACATCAAATCTCATTCCTGGCCACCTGAAATGCTCTTGCACCCTTTGTAGTGTCTTCTGCATAGCCATATGTCCCACATCTTTATGAGCCCTCTCTATTACTTGCTCCCTATATTCTACTGGCAACATTAACCGGGGATAGACCTTTCCCCCTGCTGGTGGAATTAGTGAATAAACCAACCCATCCATTAGAATATACTCATCCTGCTCTTTTTCGGCCAGCTCCGCCTGTGCAGTGTCTGCCTGCCCCCTGCCAATGGCCTGCCTGTCTAATTGATAATAATCAAAGGGGATCTCCTCCTCTAGACCTGCCATTTCCACCACTGACATCTCTTCTGGCTCCTCGGCCATGGCAACCGGTCTCAGCCTAGATAGCATGTCTGCCCACACATTAGATGCACCTGCAAAATACTGGATTGGAGCTGAATATTCAGCTAGCAGTACTGCCCACCGCTGTAGGCGGCTGTTTCGCATTTCTTTCTGAAACAGACATTTTAGGGGTTTGTGATCAGTGTAGATCACAAACTCAGCACCATACAGATACGGTCTCAACTTTATGAGTGCAAAAATCATGGCATAAGCCTCTTTCTCAATAGTTGGATAGTTTAATTGGGCTGCATTTAACCTACCACTAATCAGGTGCACCGGTCTTTCTACCCCATTTTCATCTTCTTGTACTAGGATAGCACCTATGCTGTAGTCTGATGCATCCGTATACAGTTTATAGGGTTTGGTGGGGTCTGGGAACTTAAGTATGACACAATCCAAAAGAAGCTGCTTTAATTCTTTCCAAGCTCTTTTGCATTCAGGTCCCCATTCAAATGCCACTGCCTTTTTAGTCAGATTAGTCAGTGGTGCCACTACATCTGCATAATTCACCATTAGCTGTCGATAGTAGTTGGCAGATCCCAACACTCGACGCACTCCCTTTTTATCTGTGGGGGGGGCCATATCCCGGATGGCAGCTACTTTATCCGGATCTGCTTTCAGACCCTCAGCACATACCACAAAACCCAACAATTTGACCTCTCTCAGGCCGAATGAGCATTTGGATTCTTTAATGACTAGGCCAGCCTCCCCCAGGGTGGCCAAGACCTCAGCCACATGATATTGGTGCTGGTTCTCATTATGGGAGTAGATGACTATGTCATCCAGGTAGATCAAGCATGACTTCCCCAGATATTTGGCTAATACTGAGTTCATCATGCGTTGGAAGACTGCAGGTGCATTAGTCAGCCCAAACTGCATTCGTTTAAACTGGAACAACCCCCTGTGGGTGCTGATGGCAGTCTTTTCCCTGCTGTCTGGGTGCATTTTCACCTGCCAATAGCCTGATTTTAGGTCTATTGTGGTGAAGACTTTTGCACCTGTGAGTTGATCAAAGATGTCTTGGATCCGGGGTAGTGGGTAGGCATCTTTATGGGTTACCTCATTCAACCGCCTATAGTCCCCACATAATCTAATAGAACCGTCCTTTTTGGGCACCACTGTTACAGGACTTGCCCAGGCACTTCGACTTGGCTCTATTATATCCTCCCTTAACATCTTCTCTAACTCTTCCTCTACCAATTTCATCTTTGAGAGTGGAATCCGGTAGGGTCTCTGATTAATTGGGCGGGCATCTCCTGTATCTATTTTCATTTCCACCACATCTGCAGTGCTCAGGGCAGCCCCCTGGATGGGGAACACTGCGGGGAATTTCTTCCTCCAGTACTCCACCTCCGAGACTATCCCCGACACACTGGCACATGCAGCTTCTGTGCCCACCCACCTGTGCTCTTCCCCATTTAGGATAATGCTCATATCCGTATAGGATAGCACAGCATCACACTGCTGCATGACATCCGTCCCAATCAGGATATCATGCTGCAACTCACCCACTACACAAAACTCACACTCTACTCCCACCATGATCACTCTACCCACCCCTTTGGTAGGAATTAAGTGCCCTGAGAGCGATCTGAGCCTCAAGCCCTGTTGGAGCCCCCCACTGGCATATCCCCTTGCTTTTAGTGCATTATATACCTTGCTCTTAATCATACTTCTGCTGGCACCAGTATCGACCAACCCTGCATATGAGACTCCACCAAAGTCCACTTGGATGCACGGTCTTCGATCCGATGCCTGCCCTAGTTTCCCGACTGCATAGGCCCATACTGTCTTTGATCTGCCCTTGGGGGGACCCTTGTCCTTACTTGTCTGCACTTTGTTTCATGGCTATCTATATAATGATAGTGATATGTTTGTGCACAGTACCTACACCTCATCATCTCCCTTTCTTCCATCCGTGGAGCTACTCTCGGTCCTCGCCCTCTGACTTGGCGTGGCATCCTCCTTCTATCTTCCCTAATATTATTACCATGCCCTGGTGCTGTTTGTACCACCACAGTAGAGGGTGGTGCTGGTGCTATGGCTAACTGGGCAGCCTGTACTGGCCGCTCGGTGCGTTCTGCTACCAGCTTCCGGAGGCTTTTAATCTCCCCCTGGAGCATCTTAAATGCTGCCCTATCTTCTCCAGCATCTGCCTTGGTGTGAGTCTCCATGGCTCCTACCTCCATGGGTTCCTCCATCCTATGGGCCCCAGTCATCCTTCCCCCTGGACCGGCCAGTCCTTCTTCGTTTTCCCTGGCTACTGACATGGCTGTTTCCAGACTCACTGCCCTGGCCAGGCGTACATTCAGCCTGACCACTGGTTCAATCAATGAATCTTCAAATTTTTTAATCACCATGCCCTGAACTGCCCCCAGCCTGAGTAGCCCTTTCTCTGGCCATGCCCTCTGCACTGCTGTACTGTATCGCATACAGTATGCCGACATTAGCTCCCCTTTCTCCTGTTTGAGTGAGAATACAATGTCTATAAGTGCAGTGGCCTCCCTGGCTGTTAAGAACAGCCCAACCAGACGTTCCCGGACCGCCTCCCAGGAGCTGTGTGCATCATCCTCATAGACTGAGTAGATCACTTCATGTAGGTTGCCCTTGGAATGACTAAGTGCAAATTTCACTACATCTTCTCCCTTTGCCTCTGACACTCTACCTGCCCTGCCTACCTGCTCCACCCATGTCCTCAAGGCCCCCAGATCCGACCCATCCACAGTGGCTATCTGTCTTCCCTGGTCCTTTAGATCCCGTACTGCTCTCTCCTCTATTTTTACTAGATCCCTACTTAATGCCAGGTGCTCCTGTCTAGCTGCTCTCTCTTCTATCACCCTGGCCTGCTCCTGGCTAGGTCCAGCCCCCTGCTCCCTATTTTCTCTGAGCGCCCTGGCCTGGGCTTCCAACTGTCCTGCTGCATATTTAGTTAAATATACAAGCCGGTCTGCATCTGTGGGTATCTCCCCTGAGGCTACCCCAAGTGTAAACCAGTCAGCAAACCCCCTAGTCAACTCAGCTTCTGCCATTGTGATAACTGTACTGTTATCTGGCACAATACCTCCTTCTATCTGCTGATATGTATTACAATATAATATATATCAACCACCTGTATCAACAATGAGATGTATCAATGTACAGTCATACAGTATTTATCAGTATATGTCCCACACAACTCTACTCAATTCAAACACCCGACAGATTTAAAACACCCGACAGATTTCCTGCCTGCTGGGTTCATCTCAGGTCACAGGCATCTGGACACACCCCCTACTTACTCCCCCACTACACACAGACCCCTGCCGGCGCGTCGCCGCTGCCTGCTGCTTCCCTACACACACACACCGACCCCTGCCGGTCTGCTATACACTGTGTGCGGTGTGCGCCTGGTGAGCGCGGCCTCCCTACACAGTCAGGGTGGGTCGCCTTTCTACTGGGACAGCCCCCACTCTGTTAAAGTTGCACACTTTAGTGAAGTCACCCACTTTGTACACCACTAGATTTGCTCCCCACACATATATGTTACCTCATTGTGTTCTTACCAAACCTTTCGTCGTCGACTGAAATTGAATATCAATTCAATTTATCAGGGCCCACTTTCTGAAATGACAAGACTCCAGCCCTTGGACTATGCCCCTTTAATTTAGGGTGGGTGTGCACTATGCTGCTTGCGACCTCTCACACTCACCTCCACACACACACACACACACAGTCCCTTTGAGTCCTGCCGGCTGCTTATACACTTCGGTGGGTGGCGTGACTTGTGGTTGCAGTCTCTCAGCTCACCCCCACACCCACACACACAGACCCCTGTGGGTTGTTTATGCAGACAGTGGGTTGTGTTACTACTGGGCACCCTCCTTATAGCCTAGTCAAAGGAGTGCGAATACTAATATTCTATTAGTTACAGCCCCCTCGCCACTCCTATTTACTAGCTACCTTGCTATAGTATCCAGAAAATACGTTATTTTTAATTAAAATACGTTAATTTTACATTAAAATACGTTAATTTTCATTAAAATACGTTAATTTTCATTAAAATACGTTAATTTCCATTAAAATACGTTAATTTTCATTAAAATACGTTAATTCCCATTAAAATACGTTAATTTTCATTAAAATACGTTAATTTACCCAAGAACCAGTCAGAAACGGACAGAGCAGACTTCAAACGGATAACAACCGTATCTAAGCCGTACACCGCCGTATTTCACCGGACACGAAATCGGATACAACCACATATGTATCAACGTTCACACCTTCACAGCACTCACACACAGAACACTCATTACAACGAACAGCGGTACACAGTGTCTCACCCCGCCTCGGCGCCCCAGCACCCAAAACAAGTGATAAAACAAAACTGAACCCTACCTGGTGGCTGCCCTCGCGGTGTTCGCCCACGCGGTGTTCGCCCACACGGTGTTCGCCCACGCGGTGTTCGCCGTTCATCGCTGGTGTGTCTGTCATCGCCATCGCCTCACCGAGTTCTCGCGTCATCACGGGCGTCATCGCGGCACTCTTCACTTCACCACGGCACATCTCTTCAAGTTCTTCAGTCATCTGTCTGAACTTCAGACAATCGTCATGGTCGCCAGTTATAAGAACACGGGTCTCTGCCGCTGTGAGAACCCTATGTGATTACAAAACTCTCCCCCTTCATTTCACCTGTGATGCAATTAGCCTAGTCAATTTAACCATGTCTGGAAAGAGGAAGGAAAACTAGTCACAAGGATGAACAGTGAATAAGTTGTGCTTTATTGGCAGCAACTCCTGTCATCCCCCTTTCATGTGACCTAGCACCTGTACTCCTCATATACTGCCCACACTATGTCTCATTGCCACTTTAGCCTGTATATTGAAACAGTGCCAACAACCCATGGGACAGGAGTCCTATGGCTGTGGATGCACTCAATTTGAATATCTGAATTTGGATAGCATCAGACAGAGTGTCTGGGGTCCTGCTCTAGAGTAGGTCTGTCTCACTCAAGAGCCAGGATGAGAGTGATTTTCCTTCAGTGTGTCTGAGGCAAAATCTTGAATAATTAATTAGTTGAGACTAGTGTGTGGTCAGGATAGGACAAGGGAGTCAGGTGACCGGACATTCCCCAGCCAGCCAATGAGACACTCCCCCACAGACTGGGTGGGTGACCACCCCATTAGGGGCTGTCACTCAAACCAGCTGCAGGTGGTGTACTCTATACATATGCAAATCAGGCAGGTGGGTCAGTCGGTGGTCTTGGGTGGACAGGATCTTGCAACAGTTACAGATATTGTATATAGTAAAATCATTCTTTTCCTCTTTTGTATTCTTTATGAACACATAGAGAACATTTCAATCATCATGTACTGTTTCTTGCAAAGGAGCTCTTTTCATTAACTCCAAACATCATATATAACAGATAGTTTACATCATTCAGCATCATATACATTTCCATCAACTCCACTCATAATGTATAACATATAGTTTACCTCACTCAGCATCATGTACCATGGGAGTGGAATTCTATTAGTTTTAGTTACTTTTAGTTTACATAACATAAGTCCCACTCCGACATCCAAGAATACTAATGCTCTCTGCCAATATATAATTCTTAACCGAAAATCCGTATATTTTTACACACTGTTCTGACCGGAGCGGAGCGGGGACGGGTCCGAATTGATGCCGGAAGGACCGTTGTAGTCGGGGGGCTATACTTGTTGAAGGTCCGACCACGTCAATCTTTACATTTTGACCTTTTGTGCGATTTAGCACCACATCTTGAACAAGCGTGGGCGAAGCGGCACTCGTCGTCCGATCTTAGGCAGCCTGAATCGCCATTCCAGGCGTAACAGGCCTTCTTCGAGTTGTTGCCCGGTGATCTTCTCCGAGCACTGTATGTATTAGTCGCTTGTCTCTTGATCTTCATATTGTGTGGGCCGTAGTGTTCAATACTTTCATCTTGGTGTGCTTTGGAAAATGCCGCGAACCCGATGCTTTCCCCGAGCTTGCGAATGGCAAGCACATGGTTGACATGGGCAACGTCCTTGTAATGATCTTCCCGCGCCCGCGTTGATATGAAACCGATATGTTGGATAAATGATCTGTAGTCAGATTTTGTGAGGGAAGTAATGTTCAGGCACCAGTCGCATGAAGCCTTAACAAGTTCATGGGGGTTCATCTTCCTGACTTTCGGTGTCAGAAATTTTTCAAAGGCAGGAGAGAGACTGACAGCCCGGGCAAGTAGTGCCAGGAACCCACAGGTGGTGGCGCTGGGGTAGGCCAGGACCGGGGCAAATCCGGGCAAGTCAGCGATTGGACAATATAATAACAGAAGCATATCGTAATAATATTAAGATAACCAAGCGAGAGCTCCGCCCCTTTTATATACGTATAATACATTATACTCTCTCTCTCTATATATATATATATATATATATATATATATATATACAGGAAAACCTCCCTAACCGACCACCTCCCTAAATGGACCACTTAAAGTCGGTCCCAAGGTGGGTCGATTTAGAGAGGTTTTACTGTATATATGTATATGAATGGACATCCCATCTCTGCAGCAATGGTGCGATATTGTTCAACACAGAGACACGTACTCCTGTCACCCCTCCTACGACAATGAGCGCGTCCCGTGTAGGTTGCTGACCGGTGGAAGAGTCCATATGACAGGGGTGGTGGGTGGCCGGCGTTGACTGCGCGACACGACGAACCCGGCCATTAATGGTTTTGTAATTGTATCAAACCCGCCGGGGACGCTCGGTTTACTTCCGGCTTCGTGACGGTCACGTGACGCGGTCATGTGGTGGCCGAGCAGCGACGGACGGACGCCGGTTCGGAGAAGGGGGAAGCCGAGTTTCTAGTACCTTCCGCGGTCAGCTGGGTGCGGCCTGGTGCGCGTCCTCCCGCCATGCACCGCGCGTGCGCACGCAGCTCTAACTCTCTCTGTCTCTATCTCTATCTCTGTCCCTGTCCATGTCCCTGTCCCTGTCTCTATATATCTCTATATATCTCTATATATCTCTGTCCATGTCCCTGTCCCTGTCTCTATATATCTCTATATATCTCTATATATCTCTGTCCATGTCCCTGTCCCTGTCTCTATATATCTCTATATATCTCTATATATCTCTATCAATATCCCTGTCTATCTCTAGCCTTGTCTATCTCTATCTCTATCCCTATCTCTATATCTATCTCTATATCTATCTCTGTCCCTGTCCCTGTCTCTGTCTCTGTCCTGTCCCTGTCTCTGTCTCTAGCTCTATCTATATATATGAAGAGTTCAGGTGCAAAACCATGTAAACACCAATCCAAAAATGGAGATTACAAAAAGTTAATTTGTTTATATTCTTGCTTTTTTGTTCATTGCTCCATAACCATATGATCATATGAAAAGTGGAATCTGTGAGAATTAAAGTTATTTTCAGGTAAAGATATGTTATTTAAACTACATCTTTGGATTGGCGTTTACGTGGTTTTTCGCCTGCACTCTTCATATGTTTGTGTCTCTGTCTCTGTCTCTATCTCTATATATCTCTATCTATCTCTATCTATATATATCTCTATCCATGTCTATCTCTAGCCCTGCCTATCTCTATCTCTATCCCTATCTCTATCTCTCTGTCTGTTTCTGTCTCTGTCTCTATCTATCTCTATCTATCTCTATCCCTGTCTATCTCTATCTCTATCCCTATCTCTCTCTCTCTCTCTCTCCCTCTGTCAAGCTCTTCAAGGAGAGGCCCAGACTCGAGGTCAGGAAACACTCATTTTTCTTTCGAGTGTCAGATCCATAGAACAGTCTTCCAGACCAAGTGGTTGAATCACCAATGGTAGAAGCATCTCAGAGAAGGCTGGATAGACATTGGCGAGGACCCCCACAATTATATGACTTCAGCCAGGGCTCCGCCACCTCCATATATGTGCAAATCCTTTTGTTAGATTTCCCACAACGAGCTGGCCAAATAGGGCCTAGAGTTGTGGGGGTTGTGGGGGGTTGTGGGGGTTGTGGGGTGGGGGTGGGGGGCGGGGGGGGGTTTGGTGGGGGTTGGGGGTTTGGTGGCAGTTTGGTGGGGGGTTGGTGGGGGTTGGTGGGGGTTGGTGGGGTTTGGTGGGGGGTTGGCGGGGGGTTGGTGGGGGTGGTGGGTTTGGTGGGGGTGGGGGTGGGGGTGGGGATGGGGGGTTTGGTGGGGGTTTGGTGGGGGTTGGTGGGGGTTGGTGGGGGTTTGGTGGGGGTTTGGTGGGGGTTGGTGGGGTTTGGTGGGGGTGGGGGTGGGGGTGGGGGTGGGGGTGGGGGTTGGTGGGGATTGGTGGGGGTTTGGTGGGGGTTGGTGGGGTTTGGTGGGGGTTTGGTGCGGGGTTGGTGGGGGTTGGTGGGGGGGTTGGTGGGGGTGGGGGTTGATGGGGGTGGGGGGTGGGGGGCGGGGGGGCGGGGGTTATGGGGGTGCGGGGCAGACATCTTAGTTAGTTCGGTGTCAGAAATAAATGTCCAAACGACGATCAGCACCATTCTGCAAACACTGTACGCAACAGGCCGAACAATGCGTGGTGGTAACCAGGCAGATTGGCCACCCCGACAAGTCGGCTGCCGACAGCAATTTGGTCAAGTCGGGGTACACCAGTAACTGTCGTCAAAGGACAACTCTGCACCCACACCAATGTTGACCCATTGAACAGTCTTCCAGACTAAGTGGTTGAAGCACCAACGGTAGAAACATTTGAGAAAAGGCTGGAAAGGCATTGGATAGCACACTCACAATTATATGACTTCAAGGCCTCGATATGTGTGCAAATAATAGTTCTTATTTACCATAACGAGCTGGCAGAAGAGGATCTGTAAGACATAGTTAATCTGTAAGTTGTCCTCACATAGCGGGTATCTTGTCATCACCCACCTGTTCGACGTGTTCGACGTGTTCGACGTGTTCGACGTGTTCGACGTGTTCGACGTGTTCACCCTGTTCCACCTGCTCCACCTTCTCCCCTTGCGCCACCTGTTCCACCTGTTCCACCTGTTCCACATGCTCTATCTGTGCTCCTGTTCACCCTGCCTCTGTACGTGATTCTGTGCCTTGAGTGCCCTGAGTGCCCTGAGAGTACCCTGAGTGCCCTGAGAGTACCCTGAGTGCCCTGAGAGTACCCTGAGTACCCTGAGAGTACCCTGGGTGTACTGAGAGTACCCTGGGTGTACTGAGAGTACCCTGGGTGTACTGAGAGTATCCTGAGTACCCTGAGAGTACCCTGGGTGTACTGAGAGTACCCTGTGTGCACTGAGAGTACCCTGAGAGTGCCCTGCGAGTACCCTGAGTGCCCTGAGTACCCTGAGAGTCCCCTGCGAGTGCCCTGAGTGTGCGATCAGTACCCCGAGAGTGCCCTGAGTATCATGAGTGTCACGAGAGTACCCTGAGAGTACTCTGAGTACCCGGAGTGCCCTGAGTGCCCTGATTACCCTGAGTGCCCTGAGAGCATCATGAGTGCCCTGAGTATCCTGAGTGCCCTGAGTGCCCTGAGAGTACCCTGAGAGTACCCTGAGAGTGCCCTGAGTGCTATGAGAGTACACTGAGTGCCCTGAGTGCCCTGAGTGCCCTGACAGTGCCCTGAGAGTGCCCACCTGACGGCGAGCCGGGTGTTCTCGGTGAGGAGGCCGGGCGAGGCGGCGTCGTGGCGGTGGTCCCTCCGTGGCGGGCTGGCGTCCTCCCCGGGCTGCTGGCCCGGAGGGTCCCCGGGCCCCTGTCCGGCCTCGTCCCCGGGCTGCTGGCCGGGAAGGTCCCCGGGCAGCTGGCCGGGCGTCACCTTCTTCTTCATGACGCTCCGTTCAGTCGTACCTCGGCCACTCAGCTGCTGGAGCGTGGCGCGCGCATGCGCATACAACACACTGCGACGACGCGCAGCGAGCACTGCGCAGGAACACGGTGTGTGTGGAGGGGGGGGGGGGGGTATGAGGGCAGGTGGGTGGGTGATGATGCATATAGTGCCTGTAAATGTGTAGGTATGTGTATTTAGTATGTGTGTGTGTGTGGCTTTGGCTGTGTGGGTGTGGGCCTGTGGGTGGATGTGGCAATGTGGGTATGTGGGTGTGTCGGTACGTGTGCCTGGTGTGTGGGTGTGGGTGTGGATGGGTGGGTGGGTGTGAGTGTGCTTGGTGTGTGGGTAGCTGAATGTGGCTGTGGCTGTGTGGACACACCCACATACCCACATACCAGTGTGGGTATGTGGGTGTGTCCGTGTGTGTGCCTGGTGTGTGGGTGTCGATGGATGGGTGGAAGGATGTGTGGGTGTGAGTGTGCTTGGTGTGTGGGTAGATAGGTGTGACTGTGGCTGTGTGGGTGTCTGGGTGCATCGGTATGTGTGCCTGGTATGTGGGTGTGGATGGATGGGTGGGTGGGTGTGAGTGTGCTTGGTGTGTGGGTATGTTGGTGTGCTGGTGTGTGTGCCTGGTGTGTGGGAGTGGATGGATGGGTGGGTGGGTGTGAGTGTGCTTGGTGTGTGGGTATGTTGGTGTGCCGGTGTGTGTGCCTGGTGTGTGGGTGTGGATGGATGGGTGGGTGTGAGTGTGCTTGGTGTGTGGGTATGTTGGTGTGCCAGTGTGTGTGCCTGGTGTGTGGGTGTGGATGGGTGGGTGGGTGTGTGCTTGGTGTGTGGGTGTGTTGGTGTGCCGGTATGTGTGCCTGGTGTGTGGGTGTGGATGGGTGGGTGGGTGTGAATGTGCTTGGTGTGTGGGTGTGTTGGTGTGCCATGGTGTGTGCCTGGTGTGTAGGTGTGGATGGATGGGTGGGCATGAGTGTGCTTGGTGTGTGGGTATGTTGGTGTGCCGGTGTGCGTGCCTGGTGTGTGGGTGTGGGTGGATGGGTGGGTGTGAGTGTGCTTGGTGTGTGGGTATGTTGGTGTGCCGGTGTGTGTGCCTGGTGTGCGGGTGTGGATGGGTGGGTGGGTGTGAGTGTGCTTGGTGTGTGGGTGTGGCGGTGTGGCGGTGTGTGTACCTGGTGTGTGGGTGTGGATGGGTGGGTGTGAGTGTGCTTGGTGTGTGGGTATGTTGGTGTGCCAGTGTGTGTGCCTGGTGTGTGGGTGTGGGTGGATGGGTGGGTCTGAGTGTGCTTGGTGGGTGGGTATGTTGGTGTGCCGGTGTGTGTGCCTGGTGTGTGGGTGTGGATGGGTGGGTGTGAGTGTGCTTGGTGTGTGGGTGTGTTGGTGTGCTGGTGTGTGTGCCTGGTGTGTGGGTGTGGATGGGTGGGTGTGAGTGTGCTTGGTGGGTGGGTATGTTGGTGTGCCGGTGTGTGTGCCTGGTGTGTGGGTGTGGATGGATGTGTGGGTGTGAGTGTGGTTGGTGTGTGCGTATGTTGGTGTGCCGGTGTGTGTGCCTGGTGTGTGGGTGTGGATGGATGGGTGTGAGTGTGCTTGGTGTGTGGGGATGTTGGTGTGCCGGTGTGTGTGCCTGGTGTGTGGGTGTGGATGGGTGGGTGTGAGTGTGCTTGGTGTGTGGGTGTGTTGGTGTGCCAGTGTGTGTGCCTGGTGTGTGGGTGTGGATGGGTGGGTGTGAGTGTGCTTGGTGTGTGGGTATGTTGGTGTGCCGGTGTGTGTGCCTGGTGTGTGGGTGTGGATGGGTGGGTGTGAGTGTGCTTGGTGTGTGGGTATGTTGGTGTGCCGGTGTGTGTGCCTGGTGTGTGGGTGTGGATGGATGGGTGTGAGTGTGCTTGGTGTGTGGGTGTGTTGGTGTGCCGGTGTGTGTGCCTGGTGTGTGGGTGTGGATGGGTGGGTGTGAGTGTGCTTGGTGTGTGGGTATGTTGGTGTGCCGGTGTGTGTGCCTGGTGTGTGGGTGTGGATGGGTGGGTGTGAGTGTGATTGGTGTGTGGGTATGTTGGTGTGCCGGTGTGTGTGCCTGGTGTGTGGGTGTGGATGGGTGGGTGGGTGTGAGTGTGCTTGGTGTGTGGGTATGTTGGTGTGCCGGTGTGTGTGCCTGGTGTGTGGGTGTGGATGGGTGGGTGGGTGTGTGTTTGGTGTGTGGGTGTGTTGGTGTGCTGGTGTGTGTGCCTGGTGTGTGGGTGTGGATGGGTGGGTGTGAGTGTGCTTGGTGTGTGGGTGTGTTGGTGTGCCGGTGTGTGTGCCTGGTGTGTGGGTGTGGATGGTGGGTGTGAGTGTGCTTGGTGTGTGGGTGTGTTGGTGTGCCGGTGTGTGTGCCTGGTGTGTGGGTGTGGATGGGTGGGTGTGAGTGTGATTGGTGTGTGGGTGTGTTGGTGTGCCGGTGTGTGTGCCTGGTGTGTGGGTGTGGATGGGTGGGCGTGAGTGTGATTGGTGTGTGGGTGTGTTGGTGTGCTGGTGTGTGTGCCTGGTGTGTGGGTGTGGATGGGTGGGTGGGTGTGTGCTTGGTGTGTGGGTATGTTGGTGTGCCGGTGTGTGTGCCTGCTGTGTGGGTTTGGATGGGTGGGTGGGTGTGTGCTTGGTGTGTGGGTGTGTTGGTGTGCCAGTGTGTGTGCCTGGTGTGTGGGTGTGGATGGATGGGTGGGCATGAGTGTGCTTGGTGTGTGGGTATGTTGGTGTGCCGGTGTGTGTGCCTGGTGTGTGGGTGTGGATGGATGGGTGGGTGTGAGTGTGCTTGGTGTGTGGGTATGTTGGTGTGCCGGTGTGTGTGCCTGGTTTGTGGGTTTGGATGGATGGGTGGGCATCAGTGTGCTTGGTGTGTGGGTATGTTGGTGTGCCGGTGTGTGTGCCTGGTGTGGATGGGTGGGTGGGTGTGAGTGTGCTTGGTGTGTGGGTATGTTGGTGTGCCGGTGTGTGTGCCTGGTGTGTGGGCGTGGATGGATGGGTGGGTGGGTGTGAGTGTGCTTGGTGTGTGGGTGTGTTGGTGTGCCGGTGTGTGTGCCTGGTGTGTGGGTGTGGATGGATGGGTGGGTGTGAGTGTGTTTGGTGGGTGGGTGTGTTGGTGTGCCGGTGTGTGTGCCTGGTGTGTGGGTGTGGATGGGTGGGTGGGCATGAGTGTGCTTGGTGTGTGGGTGTGTTGGTGTGCCGGTGTGTGTGCCTGGTGTGTGGGTGTGGATGGATGTGTGGGTGTGAGTGTGCTTGGTGTGTGGGTATGTTGGTGTGCCGGTGTGTGTGCCTGGTGTGTGGGTGTGGATGGATGGGTGGGTGTGACTGTGCTTGGTGTGTGGGTATGTTGGTGTGCTGGTGTGTGTGCCTGGTGTGTGGGTGTGAATGCATGGGTGGGTGTGAGTGTGTTTGGTGTGTGGGTATGTTGGTGTGCCGGTGTGTGTGTGCCTGGTGTGTGGGTGTGGTGTGCCTGGTGTGTGGGTGTGGATGGGTGGGTGGGTGTGAGTGTGCTTGGTGTGTGGGTATGTTGGTGTGCCGGTGTGTGTGCCTGGTGTGTGGGTGTGGATGGATGGGTGGGTGTGAGTGTGCTTGGTGTGTGGGTATGTTGGTGTGCCGGTGTGTGTGCCTGGTGTGTGGGTGTGGATGGATGGGTCGGTGTGAGTGTGTTTGGTGTGTGGGTATGTTGGTGTGCCGGTGTGTGTGCCTGGTGTGTGGGTGTGGATGGATGGGTGTGAGTGTGCTTGGTGTGTGGGTATGTTGGTGTGCCGGTGTGTGTGCCTGGTGTGTGGGTGTGGATGGGTGGGTGGGTGTGAGTGTGCTTGGTGTGTGGGTATATTGGTGTGCCGGTGTGTGTGCCTGGTGTGTGGGTGTGGGTGGATGGGTGGGTGGGTGTGAGTGTGTTCGGTGGGTGGGTAGGTGAGTGTGGCTGTGTGTAGTGCATGTAGATATCTATGTGACTATGTGTTTAAATGCCAATACGCAGTGTGTATGGATTTCGTTGATGCGTACCGGAAAAAGTAGCCAAATTGGTAGAGCGCAGGCTTCTCATGTGGAAGGTCGGGAGTTTGAATCCCGAACGAATCATACCAATAACTTTTAGAAATTGACATTAGTCGCTTCCTAGCTTGGTGCTCAGCATTACCAGGATAGGGCAAGAACTGGTTAGCTCAGTGTCAGGATAATGTGACAGAGTGGGATATCAGGTCATGCTGCTGGTGGCCGGGTCTCGCAGTGGTCCAGCACTATAAAGTCACCATGGATGTGCACTGTCGCAAGTCAGTTCATGTCCTAATGACCAATGATGTTGCTAGGACGTAAAAGCCCAACAATCTGCTGATGTGGTGTGTGAGTGTTTAGGTGTGTCGGTGTTAATAGCAGGTGTGTATAGGTGTGTTGGTGTTCAGGTGTGTATAGGTGTGACTAGGTGTGTACAGGTGTGTAGGTGTGTGGGTGTTCAGGTGTGTAGCTGTTAATGGACAGGTGTGTATAGGTGTGTGAGTGCCCAGGTGTGTAGGTGTTAATGGACAGGTGTGAATAGGTATGTGGGTATTCAGTGTGTGTAGGTGTTAATGGACAGGTGTGTATAGGTATGTAGGTGCTCACTGTGTGTAGGTATTAATGGACAAGTGTGTATAGGTGTGTGAGTGCCCAGTGTGTGTAGGTGTTAATGGACAGGTGTGTATAGGTATGTGGGTGTTCAGTGTGTGTAGGTGTTAATGGACAGGTGTGTATAAGTGTGTGCGAGTTCAGGTGTGTAGGTGTTAATGGACAGGTGTGTATAAGTGTGTGAGTGCCCAGTGTGTGTAGGTGTTAATGGACAGGTGTGAATAGGTATGTGGGTGTTCAGTGTGTGTAGGCATTAATGGACAGGTGTGTATAGGTGTGCGGGTGTTCAGGTGTGTAGGTGTTAATGGACAGGTGAGTATAGGTGTGTGGGTGTTCAGGTGTACATAGGTACTCTCCCGGCACTCTACCGATTAGGCCACCGCGCCAGAGGATGGATGATTATTGTGTACAGGGACCCATCACAGCACAGGAAGTGACCTGTGGAATGGCATCTAATTGTAATTAGGTGTCCTTAATAACGGGCAGCCAACTCGGTTTGGTGATTGCATCAGCTATGAATGGTGCTACCAAATGGAACACTATAGTATATGCCAATTTGTATCTAAGTACCAAGTTTTAACACCAGGGGTTTGACGCTCAATGAAAGAATGTTGCAGCCGGTATGAGTTTTCAAGCCGTTGTTGGTTGTTTGCTTGGTTTTTACGTTCTAGCAACATCTACGGTCATATCAGGATGTTGAGTGGCAAGAAGTATGGCTCTGAATTCTGCTTAATTTGACTGACATTTTGATCAGTTATTAAAAGCGTACAGTGGGTCTTAACCCCCTCCCCTCCCCCTCCCCTCCCCCATCCCCTGCATTCCCCCTTCCCCTCCCCCTCCACCTCCCCTTCCTCCTCCCCCCTCCCCACCGTGCGGTTTGTGCGCTTGTGAAACTGTTGCTGATTGTGAAACTGTTGCTGATTGTGAAACTGTTGCTGATTGTGAAACTGTTGCTGATTGTGAAACTGTTGCTGATTGTGAAACTGTTGCTGATTGTGAAACTGTTGCTGATTGTGAAACTGTTGCTGATTGTGAAACTGTTGCTGATTGTGAAACTGTTGCTGATTGTGAAACTGTTGCTGATTGTGAAACTGTTGCTGATTGTGAAACTGCTGCTGATTGTGAAACTGTTGCTGATTGTGAAACTGTTACTGATTGTGAAACTGTTGCTGATTATGAAACTGTTGCTGATTATGAAACTGTTGCTGATTGTGAAACTGTTGCTGATTGTGAAACTGTTGCTGATTGTGAAACTGTTGCTGATTGTGAAACTGTTGCTGAGTATGAAACTGTTGTTGATTATGAAACTGTTGCTGATTGTGAAGCTGTTATTGCACGTCGTGTTGACAGTTTGCATGGTTCCCTGCCACTCAGGCATTCCAATGGTAATTTATGTGAATACGAAACTGCTCTCTGGGTCTTTCATCTAGCTCCTCGTGTGTTCGGTCCGCATAACCAGCGGCTACAGCCTCCCAGACAGGTGGGGCAGCCTCCCGCGCACCTATATATATATATATATATATATATATATATATATATATATATATATATATATGTCTGTGTGTATATATATGTATGTTCTATATAATTTATTATATGGATATAAATAACGGCAGCCCCTTAATGTTTTTCTCTAACCACCTTAAAGTTGCATAGTCTGATGGTTTTGAATTTCTGTATTTTTTTCTGAGATAAATATATTAGATCGCTCACTAGTATCTACTTTACATTAGTTCAAAGTTACTTTCACTTTAAATGGTAAACTCTTGAGATATTTAGAACGCAAACATGGAAAATTAGTTTTGGAAAGCTTGCCAAAACTCTGACACCATAGACTTCTGCAGTAACAGGTTCTGTTAAATTGACTCAGTATTGCCTTCTACACAGAAACAAATGCTTAATAAGTGCATCAGTATCTAAGTTAGATATGTAAAATCAAATCTAGATAATTGGTTTGGTTTTGAAAATTTGATATTTCATCGGACCATGCAGCTTTAACTTCCATGTTATTCACTGCGGCATGGGCATTCTCTCCTCCCCACCTCCTATATGCCTTGAGCGAACTGTGACTCTGCTCACTTTCAAAACTCAACCAAGTGCTAGTTCTTCCTTCTCATTTCGCGAACAAACTATTTGTATAAACATATACAGTAAAACCTCTTTAAATCGACCGACCTTGGGACCGACTTTAAATGGTCCATTTAGGGAGGTAGTCGGTTGAGGGAGTTTTTCATTTCGTTACAATGGTATTGCATGGGCGATCATTTCGCACTTACTTTTGCAAGCATATAGACACGCCCTGGACTCAGATGCTCATGATCACTTTAACAAGTGTTAAGAAGTTCACGCCGGAAGTAGCTGGGCTCGCGCATGTGTGCTGCCACCTCGCGGCTGACAGTCGTCTGTACCGGTGTCGCGGTTTAGATTCTCCGTCGGTTTACATTCTCCGCTCGGGGTGCTGCGCATGCGCGTATTCGATTAACATGACCCGGGCGACTCGGGTCACCCGAGTTGCTAGAAATTCAAATAGAACAGCGTGAGTCGAGTTGATAAAAACACATGCCGTTTTGGATTAAGCCACCATTTTTCCCACCCTGAGCATGGAGAAGCGTATTCGATTATTCAACCCGAGTCTGTAGGATGTGCGCATGCACCAAAAAGTCGGTCGGGTCACCCGAGTGGTGGTTTGTTCTAATGCTGGGTTATGTGTACACATACCCGACAAGAACGGCAGGAAGTGGTCTAATTACCGTCTAATTACCGTCTAATTAGCATCTAGTTACCAGCTGATTAACGTCTCGATACCACCTGATGAAAGTGTAAGGAGCCCCTAATTAACATTTAATTACTGTCTAATTAGCATCTAGTTACCACCTGATTAACGTCTAATTAAGGTCTACCTACAACCCGATTAACGTATAATTAAAGTGAGTGTCTAATTAACATCTAGTTAATGTCTAATTATCATCTAGTTAACGTCTAATTAAAGTCCAATTAACGTCTAAATAAGTCTAATTAACATATAAATAAGTCTAATTAATATCTAGTTAACGTCTAAATAATGTCTAAGTAATGTGGAAGTAATGTCCAATTAACGTCTAATTAACATATAAATAAGTCTAATTAACATCTAGTTAACGTCTAATTAACGTCTAATTAACATCTAAATAAGTCTAACCAACATCTAGTTAATGTCTATTTAACATCTAATTAACATCTGAAAAAATCTAATTAACATCTAAATAAGTCTAATTAACATTTGTTAACATCTAAATAACGTCTAAGTAACTTCCAATTAACGTCTAATTAACATATAAATAGTCTAATTAACATCTAGTTAAGTCTAATTCACGTATAATTATCGACCAATTAACGACAAATTAACGTCTAAGTAACGTCCAATTAACGTGTTGTTAACGTCTGATTGACGTCTGATTATTGTGTGATTGACATATTTAATTTGTGTCTAATTAATGTCTAATTACCGTTTGTTAACTTCTAATCAACACGAGGTCAACGGCTAGTTGATGGTTGACCTGCCACGGTCAAACTGGTGATGTGCTATGACAGTAGAAACATGTTCGACACCTTCCACTGTCAAACTGGTGATGCTCTATGACAGTAGAAACATGTCCGACACTTGCCACTGTCACACTGGTGACGCACTATGACAGTAGATACATGTCTGACACCTGCCACTTTCAAACTGGTGATGCTCTATGACAGTGGAAACATGTTTGACACCTGCCACTGTCAAACTGGTGATGTGCCATGACAGTAGAAACATGTCCGACACCTTCCACTGTCAAACTGGTGATGCGCTGACAGTAGAAGCATGTATGACACCTGCCACTGTCAAACTGGTGATGCTATATGACAGTAGAAACCTGTCCGACACCTGCCACTGTCAAACTGCTGATGCACAATGACAGTAGAAGCATGTATGACACCTTCCACTGTCAAACTGGTGATGCGCCATGACAGTAGAAACATGTTTGACACCTTCCACTGTCAAACTGGTGATGCTCTATGACAGTAGAAACATGTCCGACACTTGCCACTGTCACACCTGTGATGCGCTATGACAGTAGATACATGTCTGACACCTTCCACTGTCAAACTGGTGATGCTCTATAACAGTAGAAACATGTCCGACACCTGCCACTGTCAAACTGGTGATGCGCCATGACAGTAGAAACATGTTTGACACCTTCCACTTTCAAACTGGTGATGCTCTATGACAGTAGAAACATGTCCGACACCTGCCACTGTCAAACTGGTGATGCGCTATGACAGGAGAAACATGCCCGACATCTTCCACTGTCAAACTGGTGATGCGCTGACAGTAGAAGCATGTACGACACCTGCCACTGTCAAACTGGTGATGCTATATGACAGTAGAAACCTGTCCGACACCTGCCACTGTCAAACTGCTGATGCACTATGACAGTAGAAGCATGTATGACACCTTCCATTGTCAAACTGGTGATGCGCCATGACAGTAGAAACATGTTTGACACCTTCCACTGTCAAACTGCTCATGCACTATGGCAGTAGAAACATGTCCAACACCTACCACTGTCAAACTGGTGATGCTATATGACAGTAGAAACTTGTCCGACACCTGCCACTGTCAAACTGCTGATGCACTATGACAGTAGAAACATGTCCGACACCTGCCATTGTTAAACTGGTGATGCTCTATAACAGTAGAAACATGTCCGACACCTGGCACTGTCAAACTGGTGATGCGCCATGACAGTAGAAACATGTTTGACACCTTCCACTGTCAAACTGCTCATGCACTATGGCAGTAGAAACATGTCCAACACCTACCACTGTCAAACTGGTGATGCTATATGACAGTAGAAACTTGTCCGACACCTACCACTGTCAAACTGCTGATGCACTATGACAGTAGAAACATGTCCGACACCTGCCATTGTTAAACTGGTGATGCTCTATAACAGTAGAAACATGTCCGAAACCTGGCACTGTCAAACTGGTGATGCGACATGACAGTAGAAACATGTTTGACACCTTCCACTTTCAAACTGGTGACGCTATATGACAGTAGAAACATGTCTGACACCTGGCACTGTCAAACCGGTGATGCTCTATGACAGTAGAAACATGTCCGACACCTGCCACTGTCAAACTGGTGATGTGCTATGACAGTAGAAACATGTTCGACACCTTCCACTGTCAAACTGGTGATGCGCTATGACAGTAGAAACATGTTCGACACCTGCCACTGCCAAACTGGTGATGCTCTATGTCAGTAGAAACATGTCCGACACTTGCCACTGTCAAACTGGTGATGCGCTATGACAGTAGATACATGTCTGACACCTGCCACTTTCAAGCTGGTGATGCTCTATGACAGTAGAAACATGTTTGACACCTGCCACTGTCAAACTGGTGATGCGCTATGACAGTAGAAACATGTCCGACACCTTCCACTGTCAAACTGGTGATGCACTGACAGTAGAAGCATGTATGACACCTGCCACCGTCAAACTGGTGATGCGCCATGACAGTAGAAACATGTCCGACACCTGCCACTGTCAAACTGCTGATGCACTATGACAGTAGAAACATGTTCGACACCTGCCACTGCCAAACTGGTGATGCTCTATGTCAGTAGAAACATGTCCGACACTTGCCACTGTCAAACTGGTAATGCGCTATGACAGTAGATACATGTCTGACACCTGCCACTTTCAAGCTGGTGATGCTTTATGACAGTAGAAACATGTTTGACACCTGCCACTGTCAAACTGGTGATGCGCTATGACAGTAGAAACATGTCTGACACCTGCCACTGTCAAACTGGCGATGCGCTATGACAGTAGAAACATGTTCGACACCTTCCACTGTCAAACTGGTGATTCACTGACAGTAGAAGCATGTATGACACCTGCCACTGTCAAATTGGTGATGCGCCCTGACAGTAGAAACCTGTCCGACACCTGCCACTGTCAAACTGCTGATGCACTATGACAGTAGAAACATGTCCGACACCTGCCATTGTCAAACTGGTGATGCTCTATAACAGTAGAAACATGTCCGACACCTGCCACTGTCAAACTGGTGATGCGCTATGACAGTAGAAACATGTCCGACACCTGCCACTGTCAAACTGGTGATGCGCTGTGACACTAGAAACATGTTCGACACCTGCCACTGTCAAACTGATGCCACAACAGGGCGGGAACAAGGCCAAGTTTTAACGGCCGAACTTCGGCCACTTTCACTCGACCCCGTGACCCTAATGTCACCTGTGTAAAGATGCATGTCCGCAACCAGTCACATGACAATGCCAGGCAGGCCAGGCGAGGCCATACCAGGCAGGCCAGGTCGGCTCTGAGAGTATCGTAAAACCGGAACGCCGCCACCGTCGACGAACTCCGGCAATGTCGTAAACGTCAGAACGGCGCCTCGCGGACGCGCATCGTGAGTGGTCGTAAAATGATATGTACCTCCATGAAAATGAACCACTTATACCAGGAACATAAACAAGTGGTGCTGCTGTGTTACAGTATGACGTCATCTTTGTTTACAACCTGAGTAGGCCTATCTACATGGAATTATACCACAAACATACCGAGGCCATGCTGCTGTGTTACGGTATGACGTCATCTTTGCATACAACTAACTGCCAGCGTAGAAATGAACTACTTATAGCAAGAACATAAACAGGCCTTGCAGCTGTGTCACACTATCACGTCATCTTTGTTTACAACCTGAGTACCAGCACATAATTATACCAGGAACATAAATAGGCCATGCAGCTGTGTCACACTATGACATCATCTTTGTTTACAACCTGAGTACCAGCACAGAATTATACCAGGAACATAAACAGGCCATGCAGCTGTGTCACACTAGGATGTCATCTTTGTTTACAACCTGAGTACCAGCACAGAATTATACCAGGAACATAAACAGGCCATGCAGCTGTGTCACACTATGACATCATCTTTGTTTACAACCTGAGTACCAGCACAGAATTATACCAGGAACATAAACAGGCTGTGCACCTGTGTCACACTATGACATCATCTTTGTTTACAACCTGAGTACCAGCACAGAATTATACCAGGAACATAAACAGGCCATGCAGCTGTGTCACACTATGACATCATCTTTGTTTACAACCTGAGTACCAGCACAGAAGTATACCAGGAACATAAACAGGCTGTGCAGCTGTGTCACACTATGACATCATCTTTGTTTACAACCTGAGTACCAGCACAGAATTATACCAGGAACATAAACAGGCCGTGCAGCTGTGTCACACTATGACATCATCTTTGTTTACAACCTGAGTACCAGCACAGAATTATACCAGGAACATAAACAGGCTGTGCACCTGTGTCACACTATGACATCATCTTTGTTTACAACCTGAGTACCAGCACAGAATTATACCAGGAACATAAACAGGCCATGCAGCTGTGTCACACTATGACATCATCTTTGTTTACAACCTGAGTACCAGCACAGAAGTATACCAGGAACATAAACAGGCTGTGCAGCTGTGTCACACTATGACATCATCTTTGTTTACAACCTGAGTACCAGCACAGAATTATACCAGGAACATAAACAGGCCATGCAGCTGTGTTACACTAGGATGTCATCTTTGTTTACAACCTGAGTACCAGCACAGAAGTATACCAGGAACATAAACAGGCTGTGCAGCTGCGTCACACTATGACATGATCTTTGTTTACAACCTGAGTACCAGCACAGAATTATACCAGTTATATTCCAATTATATAAGTAGCCCTATAAAACGGCTCTAATAATACCTAATTAATTCTATCATGTTGGTAATTACATATGCATAATATTCAAACCAAGTTGTGAAATCATGGTAGATTGGTCGTAATACTTGCATTGCAGTTGATTCGCGGCGGCGGAGGACCGCCCCCCCCCACCCCCTTCTCCCCTCTGTCATCTTCCGGTTATGTCACCCCCCCCCCCCCTCCAGCTCTGCCCTTATAACCGCGCCCACTGCTGCCTCCATCCACTCCACCTCTTGCCCTCCTCGAGTAGCCTCACTTTTTTTTGGCTTACTCCTCCGCAATCATCCAACATGCCGTCTATCACCCGAGGCCGAGGCCGCGCCACCGGGTATCGCAGCACCAGGAGAGTGCCAGACAGCACCGTCCCGGACTCCGCCTCCACGACATCATCCTCCTCGCGCCACCCTTCAGAGGCCGGCCACTGAGACGACAATGGACGCGACGCCCGCTCCGTGGAGCACTTCGCCGGGATCGCGGAGGTGATGGCCATCACCAATGCCGCCGCCCAACCAACACCAGCCGTGGCACAGCCCCTCCCGGCTGTCACCCTGCCCGTCTCCGCAGCCTACACTGCCGGCGCCGCCTCTCCATCCGGCCGCCCCGCGGGCCCTCCACCCGCAGTACCAGTGCTACACCCGGCACTGGAACCCTGCCGTGCCTCCCGCCGCTCCCGCCCCCAGGACAACTGCCATCTACAACCCACCCCTCACCCCGACGACTGCTGCTGAGGACGTCCGCGAGAGCCTCGAGTCCGCCAAGGCGCAACACAGCGGAAAGCGGAAAGGTATTCCCTCAAGTTACGTTTTCCCCCATGACCTGGTGGAGAGGGGGGCATAGGGGAAGACAGTGACGAAGGGGGAGGTGACCAGGGAGGAGTATAACCTTGCCCACCGGATGGTCGAGGCTCATCCTTCTGTCCCTTCGGACTCCATCCCTGCTCTCACGCACCACACCTTGACTGTTCTTAGGGATAACCTCACCATCCCCTGGCCTACCGTCTGTGAAAGTACAACGTCTGGACACTTTGACTTCTGGATACTGAATGTTTATTCACGGCGGCTCACTGAACCCGACGGCTAAACTTTCCATGACGTCATCTCATTTCCATAATCCTTTGTCTAAACCTCTGCATCTCATTAACATATATTAGCCACATACCTATACGTCTATTACGCATATATCACATCCCCCCCCCCCCATAAAGTATTTCTGAAACATGAAAGGTTTCAAAATAACCATCAAAATACACCACATAACAGTCAAACGAATGCACAATAACATATATGCGTACTTAACTGAAACACAAGTCCTTGCAAATGTCCAAGTGCCGTATGGCACTGAAGTCCTTCACTGTCTGGCTGTAATGCCTCACATTATAAATTGTCCATTACACATTTAATATCAAAACACAGCTGAAAATATAACTTAATCCTACATGCACATGGTATACGTGTGCACACCCAATCTACACTGAGCTACTATAGGTCTAACCTGCTCGCCGGCCTAATCAGCCGACCTGACCTACTTAGATTAGCCGCACTGTTTACATTCGGCAACGACGCTGACCTACTTTGTGTTTGCCCGACCAGTTCGGGCCGCCCCCCCAAAGGCGCCCTGATAATCTGCACTCGGTTTCGATATAACATATTACCTGACTCGTTCAAAATTTGATATTCTCTCCCAGAAATACCAGTCCGACCCAAAATAACCCCTTTTTCCATTCCCCAGCATGATTCTTGTGTTTTATTTCATCTCCGACTTTCATAGCTTGAGCGGCTTTCCACACTTCTTGTCATGAAACGCTTTCTGACTTTGCTGCCGTTTTGTCATCTGGACCTTCTTTGGATTTTGCGTTTCGGGTACCAAAATGTCTTCCGACATCGGCAATCTACCCCTCAGCCTCCTGCTCATGAGCAACTGAGTCGGAGATGCATTCAAGACGGGCAATGGAGTGTTACGATAATTCAGCAAAGCTAACTGAAAATCTGAATCAGTCTTCTCGCACTTCTTTAACATGTCCTTGACCGTTTGCACAAACCATTCCACCTGCCCATTACTGCGAGGGTACTGTGGACTGGAATACACGGCCTTAAACCCATAGTGCTGTGCAAACTCCCTATACTCATGGCTCTTAAACTGCGGACCATTTTCCGAAATAACCTGCCTTGCAAAATTATCCTTCAACGCTTCAATAACTGTGACAGACGACGTATCACCCAACAGGGTCACCTCTGGATATTTCGTGTAATAATCTACAGTTATCAGGTAATTTTTATGGTTTAACTCAAACAAGTCTACACCAACTTTTTCATACGGTTGACAGGCGATCGGGTGATTTATCAACGGCTCGTTATGCAAACTTTTCCGGTTATTCTGGCAAGTGTCACATCGACTGACTTTATCTTCAATTTGCCTGTTCATATTCGGCCAAAACATAGAGTCCCACGCCAGCTGCTTGGACTTCATCACACCCAAGTGTGTCTCATGTAACGCCTCAATCATTTCACCGCGGAGATCCGGAGGAACCACCACCCGATTGCCTTTCATGACCAGATTATTTTCTATCGTTAACTCGTGCTTGTGTGGGATGTCTCAGACACGGCGATGTCTGTATGCATGTAGTGTCCCACCCATCTTCAATGTGTGAGATCAGCATGGACATGGATACATCCTTTTCATATTCTCTGACAATCTTACTCAACAAACTTGACAATTGAATGTCCACTGCGGCAACGCAGAACGTGTCATCGAACAAGTTACCATGACCTACTTTGGCACTATGCGCCCTGAACAACGTGTCTGCAAAAAACATCAATAAACACTTCACATGACATAGCTGAATATCATAATTTTGCAACCTCATTCGCATTCTCTGCATCTTAACCGAAAGTTTATGAATTGGTTTCTGCATTATCGCCACTAACGGCTTGTGGTCTGTTTGAATCTGAACTTCCTTGCCAAAGATATAGTCATGAAACCTCTGGCATCCAAAACATATGGCGAACATTTCTTTTTCAATAGTGGCATAGCCACACTGCGCTGAGTTAAGCGCACGAGATGCGAGTGCGATTGGCTTGTCATCTTGCATCAACACGGGACCTAACCCTGAGAGACCAGACAGGATGGCCGAATGAGTTAGAGCGTCCGTCTCCCGTGCTGGTAGATCGTGGGGTCGTGGGTTCGAGTCCCAGTCGAGTCAAACCAATGACTTTAAAATTGATACTTGTCGCTTCCTAGCCAGGCGCTCGGCATTATTAGGATAGGGCAAGGACTGGTGTGCTCAGTGTCAGGATAATGTGACTGAGTGGGATACCAGGTCATGGTGCCAGCGGCCTGGTTTCCCAGTGGGACAGCACTATAAAGTCGCCATGAGTGCACACTGTCACAAGTCGGTACCCGTCCTGATATGACCTTAGATGTTGCTAGGACGTAAAACAACAACAAACAAACAAACCTAACCCTGAGCATTTACTTGGATAACAATGGGTTTCTTGACATTGTAATATGACAACACAGGAGCAGTCCTTAACTTTTCCTTCAACTTATCAAACGCGCCCTGCTATTCGGCCTGCCAGCGCCACGCGACCTCCTAAGCCAGGAGCGTGCGTAGTGGTTTGGCTATCTCGGACATGTTGGGTATAAACCCCGCCCTTCAGATATGTATTTATATGCATATATATAGTCATGTATATATGTCTGCATATGTGTTTATGTATACATATATGTATATATATATGTCTGCATATTTATATGTATATATGTATATATATATGTATATATATGTATATTTTACCTCGGTATAAAGCCTCAGGCTAGCCGCAGGCTAGGCAGAGGGAAGCACATCCGGTCCAGCAATTAGCATAAACAACTCATGACCGGAGGACGTTCGTTGAGTTGCTGCGGCAATATTTGTCTACGATAAGCTGAATAACCGTAAGTATTAATGAAAACTTTGGTTGAGCTTGTTTATGATGCATTATAGCATCTAGATTTGAAAGTTCAGAACTTTCTTAAGTCCAGTTTGGACTAGATTAGCGTTTTAGATTAATCGGATAGAACAAAGGATTGCTTTGTGCGTATCGAAACTATGGTTCTATCAATACCCGCTTAGATATGGGTAGAGATGTTGGCACGGTCACATCTCCTGTGGAGATTCCCTCGGACCCTAATAGAGGGTGTTGTTGGGGATGATCCTGGGTTTCTTTTATGGATTCCCCTTTTGTGAGGCATACCTCGGAGTTTCGTAGCATTTTCTCCAACTTGCTGGCGCAGAATGCCGCAGGAGGGAGAAGTGTACGGGACAGAGAGCGTGGGAGGTCCCAGAGGCCTACCCCTCGTATGGTTGGTTTCGATACCACAAACCTATGACAATACACTTAGCTTATCACGCCTGTACTGAGAACGGTGTAAATATGTTACTCAATACCACATAGATCCTCAATCCGGGGTAACCCGGCGTCACTTCGGTGTTCAGTTGAGTTGATTCCGGTTTAACAAGTAATCTTTTTTGGTTACAGAGTACCGATGGCTACAAAGCGAAACAAGCCGCCACCCGCTGCAGCGGAGGGGCACGTGCCCACCGGCTACGATTCGTCGCCGGGGCTGACGGCTCCCCCGTCCCCCCAGCCGGGGGCAGATATCGCGTCCGACCGCGATAGTGACGACAGGGCAACTTATCTGGTGGACTTAAACACCCGGATAAGCCAGATGGTGGAGTTAAAACTCCAACAGCTCCAGCCAAGTGTTCATGTGGCTACGAGTCGGCATCTCCCAGTCCTAGACTCGGATTGGGAGGATGTGTCAGACTTCGAAGAGACTGACTCGGCAGTGGAAGTCCCTGGGCCGAAAACCAAAACAAAGAAAAGAAAGAGAGCGGTGAGTTCATCTGGTGACGAATTCACAAAAGCGAGTAAGGCAAAGAAAGTCAAGAAAGCCAAGAAGAAGAGTAAGAAGAAGAAGAAACATTCTTCTTCTGACTCTTCCTCGGACTCGTCCACTACCGAGTCCGACTCAGAAACAGAATGGGCCGGGCTTTACGCAAAGATCGGCGGTAAAGTCCGTAAGAGGTGCCAGAAACAAAAGGCCCAAAAGATAAAGACCACCACGATGATGCACGAAACTATTAAAGGGCACTTTAAAACGTTCAAACCGGCCGAAGTCATTAACAATCTGACTGAGCAAATCTCGGGGATCAAAGGGATTCCTGACACCGTGGTAAAGGAGATGGACTCGGGAGTCCATCTCACTGATGACAGGAGACATTTCGAGAACGTCCTATTTACCATCCATAAGGCGGTGCTAGGAGCACTAACGTCAGTTACACCGGTTGCCAACTGCATGCAAACCAAGAATAAATTCTTGTCACTGGCACGCGCGATGGACAAAAATATAGCTTTACTTACAGCAGCGAGTAACTTTCTTAGGTACAGACGTTATGAGAACGTATTCAAAGCAGTCACCACTGATGCTGGTAAAGAGGTGGCAAGATCGAAAAAGATAACGGACAATGACGGGAAAGAGTACACCCTCTTTCTGGCTCCAAAACCCATCAAAGGCAAGCCGCTTGACAAAAGAAAAATGTTCGGGGGCCAACTTCCTTACCTCTTCAAGGAAGTCGAAGCCGAAGCCAAAAGCGGCAAAAACATGGAGACCAAGCGGAAGCTGGAGAACTCCTCCAGATTCCGCCGACCCCAGGGGGATTTTCGCAATCGCCGGGGGTCCAGAGCTGGGAGGTCAGGCCCCTCCTACGGATATCTACCAAGAGGCAGAGGACGGGGAGACCGTCAACCCTTCAGGTGGAACGACGGCAACCGCCCATTCCGCAGGGAGTTTGCACCCAAACAACCTTTCCCATGCCCGGGGAACAAATAGACACTGCTACCCAGACTCCAAAGCCAGTGGTAGCAGAAATGGTCACAGAGGAGACACAAACTGATGTAAGGAAATTTAACGCAGGCAACATTTATAATCATTTTTCAGAATGGGCAAAAATTACTAAAGATAGAGACATTTTAGAAATTGTTATTTACAGGTGTTTGAATTCCATTTACAGAATTACCAATACAAACACGAATTCCTTTTCCTTATAAATTTGATACATTAGAGAAACAGGCATTGAGTAATCAATCAAGTGTTACTTTTTGAATCTAAGGGTATAATAGAACAAGTCGATCACACTCCTGGGGAATATGTTTCTAATGTTTTTTCCAGACCCAAACCAAATGGTGAGATCAGAATGATCCTAGATTTAACTAAATTAAACGAATAGTAGAATATCGCCATTTTAAGATGTTTTCATTAGAAACTGCCAGGGATTTGGTTACGCCTGGGGCATGGATGGCCAGTGTAGATTTACAAGACGCGTATTATACTGTCCCCATTTACACTGACCACAGAAAGTTCTTGAGATTTATTTGGGAAGGTAAACTTTTCCAATTTACTTCTATGCCGAATGGGTTAGCTTGCGCCCCCCCCGTCTATTTACTAAACTGTTAAAGCCGGTTTTTTCGGCTATGGCTAGAAAAGGACACACTATGTTTCCTTATATTGATGACTCGTTCATTATGGCACAGTCAGTTAATGACTGTCAGAATGCATTAATGATCTATGCCTCATTCTAACAAAGTTGGGATTTTATATTCATGAAAGAAAGTCGGTTTTCTCACCGACCACCGAACTTAAATGTTTGGGGTTCATTGTAAATACAGTTACTATGACGGTTTCACTTCCGAAACAGAAACTCGAGAAGTTTCTAGATACGGCGACCCGCTTGGTAGAGTTAACTAGGCCAAAGATAAGGCAGGTCGCCGTCTTGATCCGTATAATGATAGCATATGCCCCGCTATACTATATGGCAGGGCGCACATAAAATCTCTAGAAATAGATAAAAACTTGGCTTTGGCTCGCATGAAAGGTAATTTTGAACGGAAAATGTTTATTTCTGAAGAAGGTATGCAAGATATTAACTGGTGTTTTGAAAATATTCATGACTCTCCCAATCCCATTAGAATGGGAGAACCCAACACGGTAGTAACCACCGACACTTCGCTAGAAGGTTGGGGAGCACATCAAAATGATGTTGCGACAGGAGGGAGATGGTTACAAAATGAAATTTCGGACCATATTAATGCATTAGAATTAAGAGCCATTTATTTAGGACTAGCAAGCCTCGTTAAAGTGCCACGAAATCATGTTAGAATTCTAACTGACAATACAACGGCCATGGTGTATGTAAAAAACATGGGAGGGACAAGGTCCAAACCATGTAATGATATAGCAAAGATGATTTGGGATTGGGCGCAGCTAAACCAAGTCTGGCTAACAGTAGCACATATTCCAGGTGTTCAAAATACGCTAGCTGACAAAAAGAGCAGACATTTCCATGATCATTTGGAATGGGCCTTAGATCCAAAGATTTTCGAATTTATTTGTCAAAAATGGTCACGACCCGATGTCGACTTATTTGCATCCAGAAATAATTTTAAAATACAAAAGGATGTATCGTGGCACCCAGAACCAAACACCTGGCAGATTGATGCGTTTTCATTGATCTGGGAAAATGAATTTTACTGTATTTTCCCCCCATTTAGCATGATCAGCCAAGTGGCCAGAAAGATCAAGATGGACAAAGCGCACGCAATATTAATCGTCCCCGACTGGGACACACAACCTTGGCTACCGGGCATAGTAGCGACGACACCTTTGCTGGCATTCCCTTTTTAAATAATTATTTAAAACAATTTGGCCTAGACAAAATTACTCAACAAAGATTAGTTTCACATGCATGGCGGAAAGGCACAGTTAAAATGTACACAACCTATTTTAAAAAGTGGGGCGTTCATTGCCTAATTCAAAAGGTTTAACCTATGAACCCGTCAATTTCACAGGTAGCAAGGTTCTTACGTATGTTAGAAGATGAAGGCTTAGGGTTCGGGGCCATAAATGCTGCTAGGTGTGCTTTGTCTATTATTCTTCCCAGAATTAATGGCCAAACAATAGGGAAACATCAAGTAATTCATTGGGTTCTTAGATCGATATATGAACGAAACCCCCCCAAACCAAAATATAGTCGGTTCTGGGATGTTTCCGTAGTATTTGCACTGTTTAAGAAGTGGCCTCATAACAAACACTTAGATATTAAGAAGTTAGGGTTTAAGGTAGCAGTGCTCCTATTACTAGTGACAGGCCAGCGAGGACAAACTATAGTCACGCTTTCACTCAATGGCCTTGAAATAGATAAGAAAGAAGCTACATTTGACTTAACACAACTATTGAAGTCAAACCGCTTAGGAGATCCGCTGTCTACAGTACACGTAACAGGATTTACAGAGGATCCAATACTTTGTGTAGTATCAACCATAAGGGCCTATATATCCAAGACGAAGGACTTAAGGACTTCAACACAGCTTTTGGTGAGCTTTATTAAGCCACACAAGGGCATTTCGCGAGACACGCTCGTGTGATGGACAATTACAGTTTTGAAATTGGCAGGTGTCAACACAGACAAATATGCATCTCACTCGACGCGAGGTGCTATGGTGTCCAAGGCACGACTGCTAGGAATTTCAGTAAAACGCATCCTGGCTCATGCAGGATGGAAAACCGCTAGGTCGTTTGCAAAACATTATAACAAACGGCTAGAAAAGTCAAGCGGTCGCCCGACGATTACTAAAAGACTAAAACTACAAAGGTGAGAAACATATTATGTTATTTTCTCATCCATACTGCTTCAAATGTGATTTAACAGGTGTTTACAAGTAGTTAACAATATAATACAGGATAAAATGATATTACGTAAAGTTCTCCCTAGCCTGCGGCTAGCCTGAGGTAAAATAGATTAGTTACCGAGGTAAAATAGATTAGTTAGACGAATCTTACCTTGGTATAGATGATGGATAACTGTTGTTTTCCCGAGGTATAAGCCTCGGATAGATGTGGGCGAGGGCCCACCCACCACGCCCTTCCACGTCTATCTATTGGCTTGTACCAAGAAAACTTGGTAGTCCCATCATTATTGTTAGTTAGATAATTTTATCCTGAATAAGTAGGTAAAAATTGCTGGACCGGATGTGCTTCCCTCTCCCTCGCCCACGTCTATCCGAGGCTTATACCTTGGGAAAACAACAGTTATCCATCATCTATACCAAGGTAAGATTCGTCTAACTAATCTATATGTATGTATATGTAGGTGTATGTATGTATATGCATGTATGTATATGTATCATCATCATCATGCTGTCGGTCGCGATGCGACAAAGACTGCTTTCATTACTTGACTGCCACTCTCCACATTTCATGAAAGCTGCCTGCAAAAGTGTTGAAGTGCTGCTGGCTTTTGCAAGTTACCAGCGGCACTCTCTCGGGGAGCAAATAGAGGTCTCACACCAGCAAGAACATGTCCAGACAGGCGCAAAACTATTTGTCCCTGCAGTGGCTGGTGGGGAGATGTTGGGAGTTCAATACATCAACTGCCCCTGATGCTGCCCCAGTGACATGGTTTTCTGTTCAGGGTTTGCTCCCTTAGCCTTCGGTTCTGTCAAGAACCTGTACCACTAGGCAGTGGTTTACAACTCTGCAGGGCAGGGGCGTCAAACTCCCTGAGGTATTGCAATACCTGCATACCAGTATATGTATATATGTATGTATATGTTTGTATAAGTATGTATATGTATATATATGTATGTATATATATTCATATGCATGTATATGTATGCATATGTATATATAGGTATATGTATAACATTTATAATAGGCATAGGGGGTTCGGGGGGAGGAGAGGCAGCCTATCGGCGCCGGGAATCCCGGCTTCCCGGCTCCAGGGTTCCTAGCCTCCTGGCGCCGAGACTCCCGGCACCAGGCCTCAATTCAAATAATATAAATATAAATAAAATGTGATAACCAACACTAAAATAAATTAAATATTAATGCAATAATATACAGGGTAAGTTTGTATTAATGTTGCTGTACAGCATGAAATGCCATATTCATGGGGATTATGCATCAGATACATAATTACAGTGTTATTTATGAGCATAGCACTCTTGGCGCCAGGCCTCCTGGCACCGGCCTTCCCTTAAATAATATGAATAGAAATAAAAAGTGATAACCAACAATAAAATATATCAAATACAATAATATTTAAGGTAGGTTTTTCTTAAAGTTGCATGGTCCGATGGCGCTTGAAATTTTGTCTTATTTTTTAGATAAATATAGCAAATTGAACGTTATGAGCTACTAATCATTAGTCCGGAGTCATTTTGATGGGAAAATGACTAGTTTTGAAGCAATTTGAGCTGAAAGAACCCAAAATACGTTTGACAAGCTTTCCAAAAGTCCTCTCGCTATGACCAGTATTGACATCTCGCAATGACCACATGATGTGGAATGACCTAAATAAAATATAGCCTGAGTACCTTTTTTTCCCCTGATGGCGCTATCGCACCATCAATTGTTTCTTGGCATGTGATGTGATGTGTGTAATTCAAAACCAGACACAGATAATCACCTTTTGGGGCTAATAAATTTATTAATCAGGCTTAATAAATTTTCACACAGCCTTATGTTTCTATCACTATAGAACACATTGTAAAATTTTCTGATATATGAGATATGGGCTATGGAGAACTCTGCTATAATCAATTGCAACTTGTCTATAAAATGGTAACTGGTATGTAAAACCAAAGGCATATAAGGTATATGTGGAGTTGGTGATCCATTACTAATTGAGGATAGAAATTGTGTATCAATATAGTTAGAGAGAGAGGGTCACTTCCTGACCTGAGAGAGGGTCACTTCTTGACATGTGGGACAGTCTTTGGGAAGTTGTCTCACATACCCCCTCCCCTCCAAGTGTTATTTATGGATCACTGCACCAGACACAACAGGGCACTGTAGCCAAATCTAACCATGCCTTGGTTACAAGGATATTGAACCCTCATTGGTGGATAGAGGAATGCCTGTTAGTGATTGGAAGACTGGATCATGTGATCACCACCATCTTGTTTCTTGAAACTATATATACAATAAATGAGGGACTCTCACTCTCCTACCTTTCACTCTTTATCTACTTTCCTTCCTTGCCTGTAGTGATTTCTTATTAGGCTATCTACACCACTCAAACGCCAGCCGTCGACTTTACAAAGGGTCATTGAAGCTCCTCTCAATAGTACAATTGAGACTATTTAGCTTTTAACTATTCTACTTTATTGCAGGTAGTACAACCTGGTAAGACAATATGATTGCAGTTAATCATTATTTATGTGCAGGTCAATAATTGATAGTCATATCATAATATTCATATGATAATTATACTTGAATGCAGGATTCTTTGATGATACTTGAAATTGAAGACATGAGGCAGCAGCTAAGGGTGGATCACGGTCACACACTCAACTCCCATCTGGCACACACACACATTCGCACTTTCAGTACACACATCATCATTTAGCATAGGGAGTAGGGACCATAAGCTCTCAGCCTTACTAATAGTAAACAATATAAGGGAGGGCGGGATGGTCAAATTTATGTATTGAATGCCAACGATCCGTCATTGTCGCTGGCCAGGTAGGGAATGGATTTTAGCCTTTGAATCTACTACCGGAAGTCAACTTTGACAGTAGTGATGCATGCTACGAACGGTAGCTATGGTATTCATAATATCAAGCCCATAGTCAGGTTTTGAATTATGCATGTTACCGGCAACATGTATAATATATGTTGATGTCGACATTGTGAGTTCTTGTTTGCAACTGTTTTTATTTAGAACGTTCTGTAGTGACATCACCCTGTGCCACACTAGGGGTGTTCGGACAACAACACAACTGGAACACACATATATTACATCTTCCTTTCAATGGAACAGAGGAACAAAATTCAATCATACCTTGATTCACAATTACCCTTTTCCTTCTTTTTTTTCTTTCTTTAAATATAAATATGTATATATGTTGTGTGTACTATAAAGTCAAAAACCATTTATATTTTCAATGAACTTAACAATTAAGGGTAATATTTGTATATAACATATGAGACTCACAATATTCAATATAGTATTTTATGAACAGAGTTTCCCAAAATGTTCAAATTAATAATCATGCTTAATTTTAACAATTTCACCAGTAAACTTTTTTTTTCATAACTATTGAGTCAATATTTATTTACTAACATCCAAGACATGTAAGACAACTTAAACAAGACATTTACAAAAACATACAAAATGCATACTCAGTTGGCTTCATGTGTCGTTTCTTATGTTGGCATGCATTGTGTCCATTCTTTGTTTGACCGTAACTATGTGTCATTATTAATTATGGTACTGCTTTTCTAGCATGTGACTTACTTAATTATAACAATTGCATCAGTGAACATTTTTTGTTTGTTTAATAAGTATTCAGTCAATATTTATTTGATAACATCTATGACATGTAAGACAACTTAAACAAGGCATTTATAAAAACAGAATGCATACTCAGTTAGCTTCATGTGTCATTTCTTATGTTTGCATGTGTTGTGTCCATTCTTTGTTTGACCTTAACTATGTGTCATTCTTATTGGACTGCTTTTCTAGCATTTCACCTGCTTAATTATCGCAATTGCATCAGTAAACGTTAAACAAAGTATTGAGTCAATAGTTATTTGATAACATCTATGACACGTAAGACAACTTAAACAAAGCATTTATAAACGGGGAAAGCACCTCATAAGTATTGCAACTTTATATCAACCCAGGCTATGGTGCCAGCAATACTACCACTGGACATCCTGGAACCTGACTAGGTACTTGGAATGAGGGTCAAGGCTACTACTGGCCATGAGATTGACCTAATTGGTTAATGGCTTCCTTGTGTGATGGGTTTCTCAAAGTAGGATGAGGTAGTAAATTCACTGATTATTCTATATATGCTGTACCAAATCACTTGTTAATGCACCAATATCTAAGATGGATATATATAATCAAATTAAGATACATGTTTTGGTTTTGAAAAATAAATATTTCATCAGACCATGCAACTTTAATATTGTACCAGCAAGACAAGCCATATTTGTGTTGATTATGCATCAGATGCATAATCACAGTGAATTATTTATTATGCATATATATATTGGTATGCAAAAAATATATCTAAGTGATGTACAGCAGTCCTCACAGGACCTCCCCCAGCGGCAAGAGGAAGTATATGAGTGGGCCACAGACCAGGATATACCCCCATGGTTGGCTGGAGGTTCCTCTATCGTTTGGGATTCATGGCTATACCAACACAGTACTATCATGGGCAGTTCTGGCCTGTAGCCATGTGTTGTAACTAATGAATTATTTCTTTATATTCACTGTTAATTTACTCAATCCGGTCCCAACTAAATGTCCTGGGAATATCCAGGAAATTTGATATAATTTTGTTCTTTCTAGAGAACCAGACGGGATGGCCGAATGAGTTAGAGCGTCCGTCTCCCCTGCTGGTAGATTGTGGGGTTGTGCGTTCGAACCCGAGTCGAGTCAAACCAATGACTTAAAAATTGATACTTGTCGCTTCCTAGCCTGGCGCTTGGCATTATTAGGGTAGGACAAGGACTGGTTGGCTCAGTGTCAGGATAATGTGACTGAGTGCGATATCAGGTCATGGTGCTGGCGGCCTGGTCTTCCAGTGGGGCAGCACTATAAAGTCATCATGAGTGTGCACTGTCACATGTCGGTACCCGTCCTGATATGACCTTAGATGTTGCTAGGATGTAAAACAACAACTAACAAACAAACTGTTCTTTCTAGTGATGTATTCCAATATGAAAACATCCCAAAAAAAAGTGTGCCACAACCATATTTGTGAACCTGCACATTAATCCTATATAAAATTTGACCTTGGTAATTGAACCGGGGGTCAAATTAGGTACTTTAACCACCATAGCCCAAACGAGGTAAGCTCTCCAACCTGGTTATGGTATGATTTACAGATGCCAGTATCTGAGGGAGTGTTAGCACACAGATGACAATGCATGGGGGCTGTGTGTGTGTGTGTGTGTGTGTGTGGTGAGCCCTCCCTGCCCCACCTGGTGGCAGTTTGCTGAACTAAACATGAGGCAGTATGTAATTCTCAAAGTAAGGTATGTAGAAACTCCTACTATTTTGGAGTTGTCCCAATCTAAGGGACTGGTGACCACTGGGTTTAGGTAAAGATAAATAGGGTTGATACTCCCATGTAAGTGTGATTGGTGAACTTGATGGAAAAATATTTATCTGACTTAGGGTGGGTGGGTTGGCCACCCCCCCACCCCCTTACCTAGATGGGGGGGGGGGGGGGGCTGGTGGGAGTGGTGGGTGTCCACCCACTCCCACCCTGCCCCCCCCCCCCCACCACTGACTGGAGGAGTTCAGCCAATGAAATGCCATGTTATTGTCTCTGACTGAGGAGACTCCCAGCAACTGTGTACCTGTATTTTGCATGTGTTCCATCTGAATAAAAGAGCTGGGCAGTGGGTGTGGCAGGCAGATGACCTGGAGACAGATGACCTGGAGAATCTCCGCCTGATTGTCTATGGCGTCTTCCGTCACGTCAATTTCGTAGATAGCTGCATTCCTGTCGGGACCTTGTTGCATTCGGCACATCCGTACGAAATGCCCAATCTTTCGACACCCGAGACACTCCTTTCCTCGAGCTGGACATGTCCCTGTCGCGTGCGTATAGCCACATTGACTACACTTGTTCCCCGCGCCTCGACTTGCTTGTTGCATCTTTCCTCGACTGTTTGGGCCGCCGTATCCAGGGCGACGGTACACCTGACGACCGTTGGCTCCTATTGTATCCCGTATTTACGGTGTCTACTTGATGTGCTTCCCTCTGTTAACTTGTGTCGATTTGATCTCACTTAGGCGACATAACTGGATGCATTCCTCCAACTTGAGATCAGGCATCTGTAATAACTTGTTTCTTAAGGTATCATCCGTTACAACCGCACACAATTCTATCGCACAGTAAAGAAGATTCCAATTGTTCATAACAACAGTATTGCACTCTGTGTTTGAGCTCCCTAATAAAAGTGTCCATGTTCTGGTCATTTTGATTATAAGAATTAAACTCGTATCGAACTACTGTTATATTCGTTTTTCCTTCACAGTACCTGCGAAATGCGTCGATCAAGGGAGCAATCTTGTCCTTGTCCGGTCCGTCGAGTGTAAACGTCCTGTGCACCTTCTGTGCCTCCATTCCGGCAACATGGAGGAAAACGCAGCATTGAATTCTTTCTGTTTTCGTCGATACACCTGCGGCCACAGCGTATATTTCGTATGCCTGCATCCAGCAGCGCCAATTTACTGCCATCTTCTCGTCCAGGTTCAGATTTCCTGGAGGTTTCAACCCGTGAAGTGACATAATTCGTCTGTTTACATCTGACACCATGTAAAGAGGTATCGACACACTGGATCCTGTAACGTAACTGACTTTATTGGTTCTACAGTCATGACGTCACGCCGTGTTGGTGGGGGGGGGGCGTTCATATACTTGCATACCTTACAGGAGGAGCCAGCCACCCCTCCCTACTAGACTTTACCACACTTAATTTCTGTTGGGTTACTATTTCTTGGAACCGATATAGTAAGCAGATATAGTAAGCAGATATAGTAAGCAGATATAGTAAGTGGATCATCGATTGAGTAATATCATGCATTAGTGCTTTCCGGCTTCCACACACAGAAGTTAGGGTTCTATTTCCTACAAAGATTCTAGCGTGTAAAATACTGCTAGTTAACAACATGAATGACCTCAAAAGGTCATGGTTAAAGTCCGATTGTTTTGAGCTTCGGCCATTTCTCTGAGATAAATATATTAAATTAATTGTTGTAATCTACCTTACTTTAGTTTGCAGTAACTTTTATTTTAAATAGCTAACTTTGGTTCTATTAAATTGACGCAGTACACCCCATCTATGTGGCAACAAATGTTTAATAAGTCCACTAATATCTAAGTTAGATAGGTAGAATCAAATCTAGGTGAGTGCTTTGGTTTTGAAAATGTGATGCTTCATTGGACTATGCAAATTTAAGGCGAGACAAACAAGAGCGTTTTCTGTAGACGTCCGCTGTTTGTGTGGATGTCGACAATTTACTTATTCATGGCGAACTTGCATTATGCACGTGTTATTCAACTGACTAATTTAGTAATTATGTTGTTAAAGATCTGGTAGGGCCTACCTGATTTTTAACGCGTCCTTTGCATGAATATTCGTTGTGCCATAAAACGGACAAACAAAAGCACAATTGTCCACATTGTCATTTTTACATTTATTTGCATATCTCAAAAGTTAACACATTTAAATCAAATTAGCTTAAACTAATATAAAGCACGACATAACAATCTACCTAATACATTAAAACCTCTCTAACCGACCACCTCCACAAATCGACCGCTCCCCTATATCGATCGCTTTATTTGGGTCCCAACAATAACATTGTAATGTGGCTGTCACACTACGACGACAAGGGGGTCACGACAGCCCGGCGACTGGGATTTTGTGAAATCCCGACGACCTATGCAAATTCGGGCTAAGTTGGACGACAATCGGACGACATCCGGACGACATCGGGACAACAGACGGGACGACAGCGGGACGACAGTGTCTGTGTGTCTGTGTCTGTATGTGTGACTCTGTGTCTCTGTGTGTGTCTGTGTCTATGTGTGTCTATGTGTGTCTATGTGTGTGTCTGTGTGTGTGTGTGTCTGTGTGTGTCTGTGTCTGTGTGTGTGTGTGTCTGTGTCTGTGTGTGGGTGTGTCTGTGTCTCTGTGTGCCTCACTCTCACTCTCAGTCTGACTCTGACTCTCACTCTGACTCTCAGTCTGACTCTCATTCTCAGTCTGACTCTCACTCTCGCTCTCAGTCTGACTCTCACTCTCAGTCTGACTCTGTGTCTGTGTGTGTCTCTATGTGTGTGTGTGTCTCTGTGTGTCTGTGTGTGTGTCTCTGTTTCTGTGTGTGTGTGTATCTGTGTGTGTGACTCTGTCTCTGTGTGTCTCTATGTGTGTGTCTGTGTCTCTGTGTGTGTCTCTGTGTTTCTGTGTGTCTGTGTGTGTGTCTGTGTGTGTCTGTGTGTGTGTCTCTGTGTTTCTGTGTGTCTCTGTGTCTCTGAGAGTGAGAGTGAGAGTGAGAGTCAGACTGAGAGTCAGAGTGAGAGTCAGAGTCAGACTGAGAGTCAGAGTGAGAGTCAGACTGAGAGTCAGAGTCAGACTGAGAGTCAGAGTCAGACTGAGAGTCAGACTGAGAGTCAGAGTCAGACTGAGAGTCAGAGTCAGACTGAGAGTCAGAGTCAGAGTCAGACTGAGAGTCAGAGTCAGACTGAGAGTCAGAGTCAGACTGAGAGTGAGAGTCAGAGTCAGACTGAGAGTGAGAGTGAGGCACACACAGAGACACAGACACACACAGAGACACAGACACACACAGACACACACAGACACACACAGAGACACACACAGACACACACATAGACACACATAGACACAGACACACACATAGACACAGACACACACAGACACAGACACACACAGACACACAGACACACAGACACACACAGACACACACACAGACACACACAGACAGACACATAGGCACACATAGACACACATAGACACAGACACACACACAGACACAGACACACACAGACACACACACACACACACAGACACACACACAGACACACACATAGACACACATAGACACAGACACACACATAGACACAGACACAGAGACACATACATGGAGAGAGAAGCAACTACAGCTTAACGACAAGACGACAGTGCCGCGACAGTGCCGCGACAGTGCCGCGACAGTGCTGCGACAGTGCCGCGACAGTGCCGCGACAGTGCGACAGTGCCGCGACAGTGCCGCGACAGTGCCGCGACAGTGCCGCGACAGTGCCGCAACAGTGCCTCAACAGTGCCGCAACATCGGCTGTCGTCGAAGTTTTTCAACATGTCCAAAACACCTACGACAACCCGGCGACAGTCGAGAAAGAGTGGAGAAACTGGAGGTGTCGCGGAGGTGTCGCGGCGACACCTGCGCGACACCTGCGCGACACCTGCGCGACAATCAGCGACAATCGACGACAGACTGGAAGTCGCTGTCGCAGGGCTGTCGTCGCCGCTTGTCGTCGTAGTGTGACAGCTACATAAGGGTATTCTAACTCGCTAAACCGACCACCTCCCTAAATGGACCATTAAAAGTCGGTTCCGTGGTCGGTCGATTTAAAGAGGTTTTTACTATATATATATATATTTCTTGAATACCTTAAAACTGTTTTATTATGCAACTTTACGTGCTGAATCTGGGTCGGTGGTCGGACATCTCCCTGCCCTCACTGACTCTCACGTATTGAGCTTCCTCCAGCCTCTTCCTCAGTCTCCCCCCTCTTCCCCTCCCTTTTCCCCTCTCCTCCGGCCTCCTCCCCTCAGTCTCCCTCCATTGCTCTCCCCTCCCCTCCCCTCCCCTCCCGCCCCCTCCATCCCCCAAGGGAGGGCCAGCACAAAAAGTAGACGTCGGCTATTGGGGGTCACTGCCTCCCTCAAGGTCCTCAAATAGCAGCTGGGTGTTATAGTAGTTTAGCTGACCTATATTAGCAGAAATAGAATACATAACAATTACAATAATTATTACAGGACAATTACATAATTAATAATACGCGTATAATAAATTGATATATTCCATAATCTAATAGAGGAAGTGCACGTGACATCATCACTCAGCGGTCAGCGGTCAGCGGCCAGCCATCTTGCATTACGAGCACCCTCCCTAGCCATGTTGTGAATGCATGTAGATGCAGTAAATCAGAGTTTTATTGTGTTCTGGGCGGCTCTGGGCAGTTTACATCCAATGTGTTTACTTACAGCACTTTTGCAACAACTTCTGAGGCCAAACTGCTCAAAACAGTGACAAATAAACCAACAAATCAATAAATAAGCACAGTGGAGGCAGTTGCAAGCCTTCTGTATGTAATCCAATATGGCCACCGAAAGTTGTCTTGTGACGTCATTACACCCCCTCTATATTTGAAAAAAAAATGTTCTTTTGTCAAGAAAGAGTAGTGTTGCTGGTACCCCACAGAAATTGTGTTATGACCGGATGTATTGTTCCTCGTGGTATTGTAACGATGAGAAACTACTGGACATGCAGCAGGACGGACTGGACGAGGTGGCCGAATCGGTAAGAGCGGGAGGTCAGGACTTCAAATCGCAGCCGAGTCAAACCAATGACTAACAAAATTGATATGCGTTCCTTCCTAGCCTGGCACTCGGCATGACTAGATTGGGAAAGGACTGGTTAGCTCAGTTTCAGGATAATGTGACTGAGTGAGAAATGGTTCATGGTGCCAGCAGCCTAGTCTTCCAGTGGACCAACACGATAAAGTCACCACGGGTGTGCACTGTTGCAAGTCGGTACTCGTCCTGATATTATGTTAGATGTTAAACCCAAACAAACAAACAGGAATACTGGCTATCATTCGAAGATCGTACACATACCTAGACGAGGATGTTGTGGGCAGACTGTACACATCCCTTGCACGTCCACTTTTGGAATATGGAAATGTTGTGTGGTCACACCTCTACAGGAAGGATGCTGAGTCAATTGAGAGGATCCAAAGAAGGGCAACGAAGCTTGTACATGGATTCAATGCAATACCCTATGAACAACGTATGCGTCATTTGAAGATCCCAAGCATGTACTACAGACGGGCCTGGGAGGATATGATTGAAGTATTCAAATATCTCCATGGTATCTACAAGACAGGCGGCCCCCTTATCAGAGACTCCAACACCAGGACCAGAGGGCACTCCCTGAAGCTGAGGAAGTGGTACTCCAGACTGGACCTGCGACACAACTTTTTCGGCTTTAGGGTGGTTGACATGTGGAATGACCTGACGGAGAGTGTCGTAGCAGCAGAGTCGGTGAACTGTTTCAAGTCCCGACTGGATGCATACTGGTCAAGCATTACATATATCTTGGAGCGAGTGACAGTTGCTATGATCGACCACATCTGAAGAACTGTCTCCATTTCTATTAATTAAGAGCGGCTAACAGGTCCAAGGCCTATTATAGCTGTATCCTATTGATTGATTGATTGAAACAGTAGGACGGTGCTGCCACCTGGTAGCTGGAAATAAGACTAGTGTAATCATGAAGAACTACTGGCATTGCAATAGGATAGTGCTGTCACCTGGTGGATGGGTCGTAATGCGAAGCATTACGTTTGATGCGAGGAAAGGGAGAGACCCTCCCCCGCCCCGGGCTGTCGCACTGCACTGACACCTCACCCGACGCCGCCGCGCGCCGCTCCCTCCCCCGCCCCCCTGTCGTGCAGCATTCGCGCCTCACCCGACGCCCGCTGCTCACCGCCTCTCGCCCTCCCCCGGGCCGGCAGCATTCACACCTCACCTGCTGTCGCCCGTCCCCCTCCCCTTATAAGGCCGCCGCCGGCCTCCCTCAGGCACTCGCCCTCCTGCCGCCTCCCAGCTCTCCCCCTTTTCTCTTTGGGTTTTCTTCACCTCGGACCGCTGCATCCCCTCGGACCGCTCCAGGATGTCCAGACACGGAAAGGGCACGGGCACGGGCCGCCACAGCTCCCGGGCGACCGCGCTGGCCAGGCCGGGACCCTCCTCGGGCGCGCCGGGAGGCGCATCGCCCTCCTCGGCCCCGGAGTCTCCCTCGGACCCCGCCTCGGGCGCCGGGACAACGGCGATTCTCGCGGCCGTCCTCCACCTTGAGGCCCTCTATCGCCTCGCCCGCCTGGACGCCCGAGGACCGCCGGGGAGCCCCTCGCCTGCGCCGAGGCGACAAGCCGCCTGCACCACGCCGACCGCCCCAGCACCTCGGGCGGGCGCCCCGGGCGGGGCCTGCCCTCCGCCGCCGCCTCGAGCGACTCTGCCGGGGGCAGTGCGCCCCCAGCACGAGCACGGCAGCCCTCTCACCGGCGCGCCCGAGGGGACGCCACCCGCCCACCCCGAGGCGGCAGACGGCGTATGGCACACCGCCCATCCCAGCACCTCGGGCACTCCTCGCCGGGGGAGCGGCGCAGAGCACACCGCCCATCCCGGCACCTCGGGCACATCTCGCCGGGGGAGCGGCGCCGAGCACACCGCCCATCCCGGCACCTCGGGCACACGTCGCCGGGGGGGAGGACCCTCCCCCACCACCTCAACCACCTCAAGCACCTCAAGCACCGGGAGGCGCCTCGCCGAGCTCAGCCCCGGGTTCCCCCCCGGCGCCTCGGGACCAGCCCTCGGGCACCGAGGCCGCCACCCTCCAGGCGCCTCAACAGATCACGGCCTGCCCCGAGATCCTGCTCAAACCTCGCCGGACCTCCTCACCGGATCCCTCCAAGGAGCGGGCCTCCTCTATCTTTGGCCGCCCGCCCCTTGTCGACGTAGGCCCCGGACACTCCCGCCCACACAGGGAACGCTCACCTCGCACCTCACACCTCAGACGACACAGCCCAGCCTCACGAGGGACCCTCCCCAGACAGCCCAGCCGCCGACCTCACGACACCGCCTTCACGACCCTCCTCTCACCCAGATCTCCGGCCCCCGCCTCGGGCGCCCCGCGCCCCCGCCTCGGGCGCGCCTCGAGCCCTCCCCTACTCTTTGGTGGAGGGCTCCTCGGCACCCCCTCGCTGACCACCCACAGACATCTGACTCTGCCTGAACTCTCCTATTATCTTGTACCTCCCTGTTGCTCCTCATGAGCCCTATCTTCCATTTGCTCCTTATGAGCCCCTTTTTTACTTTATTCTCATTTGCATTGCTCCTCATGAGCCTTTCTCTTCCTCTGTATACTCTGTTGCTCCTCGGTTGAGGCGTCAATAAAAACGCCTTCTTTCCACCCCCGCCTTGCTTTCTTCCTTTTCGTGCATCGGTCGTAATGCGAAGCATTACGTTTGATGCGAGGAAAGGGAGAGACCCTCCCCCGCCCCGGGCTGTCGCACTGCACTGAAACCTCACCCGACGCCGCCACGCGCCGCTCCCTCCCCCGCCCCCCTGTCGCGCAGCATTCGCGCCTCACCCGACGCCCGCTGCTCACCGCCTCTCGCCCTCCCCAGGGCTGGCAGCATTCACACCTCACCTGCTGTCGCCCGTCCCCCTCCCCTTATAAGGCCGCCGCCGGCCTCCCTCAGGCACTCGCCCTCCTGCCGCCTCCCAGCTCTCCCCCTTTTCTCTCCACCCACCCACCCAACTATCTCTTATCTCTTCTCTTTTAGTGGTGGAGGGCTCCTCAGCACCCCCTCGCTGACCACCCACAGACATCTGACTCTGCCTGAACTCTCCTATTATCTTGTACCTCCCTGTTGCTCCTCATGAGCCCTATCTTCCATTTGCTCCTTATGAGCCCCTTTTTTACTTTATTCTCATTTGCATTGCTCCTCATGAGCCTTTCTCTTCCTCTGTATACTCTGTTGCTCCTCTGTTGAGGCGTCAATAAAAACGCCTTCTTTCCACCCCCGCCTTGCTTTCTTCCTTTTCGCGCATCAATATAAGACTACTGTAAGCATGAGGAGCTATAGACTACATCACGGTGCCGACTGCGCATCCGCTGAAAACGGAGTTGGGAGCAAAGCAAAGGTGTACTGCCATTGAGTTTACCGATATGTGTAGGGCAAAGCTGGCATTTTATTCAAAATAAATAGAAATACATAACAATTTGGCACAAACATGGACGGAAGGATGCAATATAATAATATAATGAATATGTTTAAGACAGAACTCTCCTAATTAAGCATTTTGAGCTAAGAAACATACAATTTCAGTCACTTTACAGGCTGATGTTTATATCGCCATTGATTAGCCAGAAGTAATCATTCTTCTAAATATTAAAATGTCAAATGTGTCAACAAAAACTTGTTTCAAAGAAATATATAACCAATATCTGATTAACCCTACTCATTTTCTATTTCTACATATGTCATTAACCATAGGATATAAATAAAAACATGAATAAAATAAATAAAACTGACTGGCTATGGCTCTAACACTAGTCTGAGTGCCTAGATTTGTCTAAATCTAAATGCACATGGCATAAGATGTGCTGATTATATTGATGTAAATGCAATGCTGGATAAAAGATTAATATCTTAATTTATTATATATATTTTTTAGTTGGTATTCTATGTTTCAAACAAGAGCTGAGATGAGCTGAAACTAGCACATTTCATAGCTGCACCCAGTGTTTTAGCATTAGCCATGTGCTTCTCGTGGATATGTTTTGCTCTGACGCATCCCACAATGCACCACGCCGCTGGAACCGTGATGTAGTCTATTAGTATCAATATCTCACCTGATCTTGGGCGCAGTCACTGCTTGCTGTGTTCTGGCACAAAAAGCAAAAGACCAGCCAGAAAAGATGGTAGATATTACAAATACGGAAACTAGCCCTACTAAGTACTAAGGAATTCTAAATGACTATCACCATAGGGCGCAGTCCGTCTGGGTATGTGTACTGGCACAAACCAAAGCAGAACCAGGCAGTCCACGGTCATGCATCCGAATCACCCTGAAATACAAAATGGCTGACCATACAACACAGCCATCCCACCTAGTCGCAGTCCTGAAGGGTCCAGGGGTGTTCTGGCACACTGGTGTACTATCTAAGGACAGGGCATGGGTGAAAGGATGCTGTAACAAACCACAATGGGATGGGATCCTCTCCCACAGGCCTGTATGTCATCTGCGTAGATGTACATAGTAGGCTAAGTTATCATATACAGGTTAGGAAAAAACTTGAAAATTAAAAAAACAAACCTAATATAGAAACTACTAACACCCAAAACCGCAAAGGTTGGTCCGAGAAAGATCAGGTAAAGACTCCTGAGTGTGGGACCAGACCAATCCAGTATCACAGCTGTCCAGCATTGAAAACAAGCACCCTCACGGGAGCTTATACATTATATGCAGAATAAAAAAACTTGTCACAAAAAAAAAAAAAGTATTAGTAATGCAGTAGGACGGTGCTGTCACCTGGTGGATTAATATTAGACTACTGTAGTGTATTGCCTGTATTTACGTAATTGTAAGAATTAAATGACCATTTAAAATATTCCAGTGGATCGAGTGTGGTGGTCTGCACTTACCTCTTAGTGAAGGAGCCACATAGACAGGTGGGTGTAGACAGGGTGGTGACTTCAGGGAGCCTAGGTGATGTAATGGTTAGCACATTAGCCCAAAATGCAAGAGATGTGGGTTCGATTACCGCTCTAGGCGCAATATTTCCCATTTTGATCAGCTCCATGATACTCCGAACCAGACGGGATGGCCAAATGAGGTGAGTGCCCGCCTCCCATTTTGACATTCACCCCAATTGCATATTCTGAGTTATTGCCGCCACCGGAAGAACTGAAGCTGTGGCCCCGAATGCCGAGTCACAGCCTCAGCTTATAATATAAGACAGAAGTTGTGGGAGGTGGTGAATACACAACACAAAGTGGTAATGTATATAATGTAAAATATTTGTGAGGACAATTGTACTGCAATCTACATTAGAAACAAATGTATGACACAAACACTGCAAGGTTTGGTAATCCAGGCCATGGAGACTGTCCCTCCCCTCCAGCTGAAGCTGCGACCCGCAGTGCAGGGTCTAAAGGCCTGGTCACATACACATTATACCCCTGTCACACTACGACGTAACAGGCCAGTGAGTGAGGAACATAGAAATCACTTATTTACGTCGAGATACGTAGAAATTCTTGGCGTTTCAGGACCAAGTTGGATGTCAGTGCAATGTAGGCGAAACGTCGATTGGAACGTAGTGGTAACGCATGAGAACATTTTTTAAAAACGCTCGCTGAATGCCTGCAGAATGCCGGTGAACGTTATATACGTTATTCGATCACCAGAAGTACGCAATTATACAATAAATACATCAAAACATGGTGGAGAAATGGCAAATGTACATTAGACATACGTTAGACATATGCTATGCATACGTTTTCAATACATTGTCAATACACGGACTGTACATTTCTGCCGGCTTTACTTACGCCTGACGTAGTTCAACGTATGTATAACATATGTGTAACATATGTCTAGCATACTTGATGTATGTCTAACGTATACATAGTGTATGCTAATGTATAAGCCACACATTGTCTTACGTCGAGCTATGTCGAAAGTTTTGGGTATGTCCAAAACCTTAACGTGTGTCACCGTATCTTGACGTAACTCGACGTACCAGCTGAGGCACTGGTCTTCCGGCCATGCTTAACTTCAGTCATTTACACTATTTAATTACAAGAACAATCTTAAGATAATAAAATATCATTATAACATTCAGGTAATTAAGTGTCTGTGGTATATTGGGTCAGTGCATGCATTCAGTGCATGCATTCTAATGTAGGCGGTTTTTGAGAACACATGTTCTCTGTGGAGGAGTGGTTAGAGTGTCTGACTTTTTTCTAGGTCAGACTCCTAATCTGAGGGTTGGCGGTTCGATTCCCCGTGCCCCCTGCTCTGCCAATTTGGATTTCCACCGCTGTGTATAACTTACAGCGTCATCAAAGGCCGGTTGCTCTCATACCATGTCTATGTGGTCTGGGAGGTTAAAAATCCCTTGGGTCGGTAAAAGTGTAGACTCGGGCTTTCTATCGACCAGCAGTGGAATGAGGAAGACCAGTCGTCTATGACTGAAATTTCCCCTGCTTAAACAACTAATGGACCAAAAAAAAATAAATTGATGCGCGACAAGGAAGGAAGAGGAGGCGTGGGTGGAGAAAAAGCACTTTATTGATAGTGCTAATAAGTAATATGTACAGGATAATGCAGGTAAAACAGGATAATACAGGGTAAGACAGGATAATACAGGTAATAATGAGAGTAATGTTGTGCAGACAGGATAATACAGGTAAAATATAAGAGGTAATGGATAATATAAGAAGAGCTCAGAGGGAGCCTAAGGAACTAGTGAGTGTCCGCGAGGTTGATCCGAGGAGCCCTCCACCCACTTAGGAGGAAGATGTGAGGAAAGGGTGGGTGGGTGGAGAAAAAATAGGAGAGGAGCAGCGTGCTGGGAGGCAGGAGGGTGAATGGCTGGAGGCGGCCAGGCGGGCTGGCTATGAGGAGAGGGCGGGAAATGATGTAATCATCAACGGTCAGAGCGGGGGGGGGGGGGTCTCCTTCCCTGTCTCGCATCAAACGCAATGCAAGTATTACGACCAATTGTGCAAGTCTTCCGCAGCTCTTACAAGAAAAGTGTGCGATGAAGTGTCAGTCGACAAGACGCAGATATTCTGAGCTGGAGGTGGCCCTTTCCGAAGGCTCCAGCTGTTCCAAGGCCCACTCGGGGCTCTTTACAGGTATCGCAATGTCCCTGGTGCTCGGCATCGCCGCCTGCTTCTTCCTCTACTTCAAGACGGCTCATAGCGGCACGAGCCAAACCACAGGTATGACGTCACAAACTGAAAATAGACAGGGGGAAAAGGTAGTAGGCGAAATGGTGGTGGTGGTGGTGGTGGTGGTAATCAGTGATGTAGTGCTTTTTTTTTTAAAAGGTGAGGGAACGCAGGTTTAGATTTATTTGAAATGGTGAGAGAACGCCATTTCCCCATCCCACAGCATTAGGCCTACACTACTGGTAGTAATAGCAGTAATAGTACTAATAGCAGTAATAGTACTAATAGCAGTAATAACACTAATACTAAGGTAATAGCAGTAATATCAATAAGAGTACTAATAGCAGTAATAGTACTAATAGCAGTAATAGCACTAATAGCAGTAATAACACTAATACTAAGGTGATAGCAGTAATATCAATAAGAGTACTAATAGCAGTAATAGTACTAATAGCACTAATAGCAGTAATAGTACTAATAGCAATAATAGTACTAATAGCAGTAATAGTACTAATAGTATTAATAGTACTAACAGTATTAATAGTACTAATAGCAGTAATAGTACTAATAGCAGTAATATCACTAATACTAAGGTAATAGCAGTAATATCAATAAGAGTACTAATAGCAGTAATATCAGCAATAGTACTAATAGCAATAATAGTACTAATAGCAGTAGTAACACTAATACTAACGTAATAGCAGTAATATCAATAAGAATACTAATAGCAGTAATAGTACTAATAGTACTTTAAAATAGTACTAATAGCAGTAATAGTACTAATATCAGTAATAGTACTAATAGCAATACTAGTACTAATAGCAGTAATAACACTAATACTAAGGTAATAGCAGTAATATCAATAAGAATACTAATAGCAGTAACAGTACTAATAGCAGTAATAGTACTAATAGCAGTAATAGCAATAATAGTACTAATAGCAGTAATAACACTAATACTAAGGTAATATCAGTAATATCAATAAGAGTACTAATAGCAGTAATAGTACTAATAGCACTAATAGTACTAATAGCAATAATAGTACTAATAGCAGTAATAACACTAATACTAAGGTAATATCAGTAATATCAATAAGAGTACTAATAGCAGTAATAGCACTAATATTACTAATAGCAATAATAGTGCTAATAGCAGTAATAACACTAATACTAAGGTAATAGCAGTAATATCAATAAGAGTACTAATAGCAGTAATAGTACTAATAGCAGTAATAGTACTAATACTAAAGTAATAGCAGTAATAGTAGTAGGTGGTCTACCATGGGATTTTCAGGTGGGACGCAGATGAGGGGGGAAAACCGCTATAAATATATTTTAAGTTAAAAATCTATATTTGTAAACTCAGGTGGTAGGCAGCTGCGTACCTGCGTATCGGAAGCTAAGCTCCTGGTAATAGTAGACGGAGTAATAGCAGCATTCAAATTATTAATTGTTTTCTTGCATAGCCGTAATATAAGCAACTTGTGTATTTTGCAGGGATGATTTTGATTATTTACGTGGCAGTAATACTTTTTATTTGCAGTGCATAATTTATATTGTTCCTTAGAGAGCAATAATATAGACAACGTACATGCTTTCAGGAATAATTTAGATTGTTTACTTACATAGCAGTAACATAGGCAATGCACATACTTTGCAGGGATGATTCAAATTGTCACTTACCTCGCCGTAATATAAGTAATATGCACTTTGCAGGGATAATTCAGTCGCTTACATGGCAGTAATATAAGCAATACACATACTTTGCAGGGATGATTCAGTCACTTACATAGCTGTAATATAGGCAATACACATACTTTGCAGGGATGATTCACATTGTCGCTTACATAGCTGTAATATAAGCAATACGCATACTTTGCAGGGATGATTCACATAGTCGCTGAGATGGCTGTGACCAGCATGTCCAGTGTGGCTACCTGCCTGGCATTCTGGAAGACGCACAAGCTATTCTTCACCGCCCACCTGGAGAACCTGCTGGACCAGAACCTGCTTGTCATCACCCTGTTCGGATACTAAATCCTTCTCATGTTCATCGCCGTGGCTGCGCTGACTCAGGCCTCCCTCTCTGGTGTGTATGGCGATTGCGACGGGGGCAATGGCGGTGCTGGACATCATCCAGGTCACGATGCTGGTGCTGTTCATAGTCGACGGCCTGAGAAGGAGGGCGACCACCGAAGCACAGTCCCAGGAGAAAGCAGGCCGCTCCCTGGTCACCTTCCTGCTCATGTGCAATATGGGTTTATGGGTCAACAACACTTTCATGCTGAAGGAGTGCTCTTCGATATTTTCTCTGGTTACTATGGCAATCTGGCTTGTTTAATTCTCAATTTGACCTTGCCCTTGCCTATCTACTTCCGGTTCCACGCGGCGATGCGTTTATCTGACGTTTGGATGAATGCCTATAAAAAGGTGCCACTTAGACAAATAAGTGTTCAAACTTCCTGTCTACCATTGACTATTTCATCGAATATTGCACCACGACATGCATAAATGTGGGAAGACATGGTGCAAGTCAGCTATCCGAAATATCAAACGCAGATATAGATAACCCGAACTGGGGCCATATGCAGGAGTCAGTGTTAGCGGGGTTTGGTGTTAGAGCCTGTTACCGTTTAGCTATCACCAAAGTCGGGACCTGTGTCAAGTCGTATGCAGAAGCACGTAACACTTTCATTATAGCTAAACGGCGATTTGTTTACTTTACGTTCGTCGATTCGAAAATATAACTATTAATATCACCGCCGATGCGGCGGTAGCCTTAATAACGGTTCGACTTTAAGGTTAAATTGATAAAATTTCACTTATTGCGTATGTAATTCTGTTAAATATGGTCGCATTCAATAGATTTGGGCCTAATTTATAGCCGCCGATTCGGCGGCGGCGGTGGCCAGTATGGATATCGACGTCCATGCGGCGGCGGCGATTTGTTTACGTTACATTCGTCGATTCGAAAATATTAATATCGCCGCCTCTGCGGCGGCAGCGTTAATATTGCTTCGAATTTAGGGTTAATTTAATGAAATTTCACTTATTGCGTATGTAATTCTGTTAAATATGACAGCATTGAATAGATTTGGGCATTATCGATACCTAACACCAATCTTAAACCACCTCTCGATCACGTTTAGCGTAACCCCGTTTAAGCTTATGGTGATAGGCCTAACACTGACCCTTGCATGCCACTTGTTCGCCGCTAAACGGTGATACCCGCCAAACACCATTGTGGCTCACTATCACCGACTCCTGCATATGGCCCCTGGTCCCTGTTCTTATAAATCACTAATAAATCAAGCATAGACTCGCATACACCCAAAATCCCTGTTTCATTATATTAAGACTTCAAACCACTAGGCCTACATGAGAAATTACATTGAAATTAGTTGAGTAGTTGGTTGCTTAGTTAGTTTTGTGAGTTTTATACCATAGCAACATTTAATAAGGGAAGCTGCGAGATCGGGTGCATAACCTATCCTGAGCTAACTAGTCCTATCCTAGTAATACTGAACACCAGACTTGATAGCAACGTGTTTTTTTTTTAAGTCATTGGTTAGACTTGATCTGGAATCGAATTTCCGCAGGAGAAGCAGGCTCTACCGTTTCGTTTGTTGTTTGACGTCCTAGCAACATCTAAGGTCATATCAGGACCGTTTCAGCGATGTCGCTCCATGATCTATGCAGTATGTCGCTGGAGTAGCACGAAGGTAGTAGTAACGTGATCTAAAACCACTACTTAGCTGGATATTTACACATGACTGAACACTACACAGTTGATCCACATCTGCAGATATGGAATTTAAGGTTATTTCAAGGCTGCTTTTGCTAGCAATTCATTTGGATTTCAAGGGAAAAAAACTTGCAAAAAGCAACTTGGGTCTAATTTACTAAGTGTGGGCAGGTTAATGGAATTCAAGACAATGGGGGACCTCTGACTTTTTAGTTCAAATTCCTGCCGTTCGCGTCTCCACTGAACGAGTGGGCCTATTCGGCACACTGTCACACTGCAAACCCAATGGCTATGAGCAATCTTCATACAGAAGAAGTCAAATATCTTTAAAACCACAACACCTACAGACAAACCGCTTGGTATACATATAGAAAACATACAACAAATAGATAATATTAATTTTATAAGGTTTGGGTTCTGTATTTCTATTAATTTTGAATAAAGTAAACGTTTTGCACTGGGCGTACCACCAAACTCAGTGCATTGTCAATGGCCGTGAGCAATCTTCATACAGAAGAAGTCAAATATCTCTAAAACCACAACACCTACAGATAAATCGCTTGGTATACATATAGAAAACATACAACGAATAGATTATGTTAAATTTATAAGGTTAGGGTTCTGTATTTCTATTAATTTTGAATAAAGTAAACGTTTTGCACTGGGCGTACCGCTAAAAACTCAGTGCATTGTCAATGGCCGTGAACAAACTTCATACAGAAGAAGTCAAATATCTCTAAAGCCACAACACCTAGAGACAAACCGCTTGGTATACATATAGAAAACATACAACGAATAGATTATATTAAATTTATAAGGTTAGGGTTCTGTATTTCTATTAATTTTGAATAAAGTAAACGTTTTGCACTCTTGCGTACCGGCGAACTCAGTGCATTATCAATGGCCGTTTAGGACCACTGGTACCGATGCACCATCTAGTGTCAACAAATGAACTACCCCGGATGTCCCCCATTACATCACAGGTTAGTTGCATAGCCCGATGATTTTGAGCTTCGGAGATAACTATATTAAATTGATTGCTATAATCTAGCTTTACATTAGTCTGAAGCAACTTTTATGCTAAATGGCAGTTTTGAGATATTTGACGTGCAAACATGTCAAATTAGTTTTGGAAAGCACACCAAAACTAACACCATAGGCTTCAGCAGTAACAGGTTCCATTAAACTGACTCAGTAATCCCTTCCTTGTGGCAACAGATGCTTAAAGTTGCATGGTCCGATGGCACTTGAATTTTTGTCTTATTTTTCAGATAAATATATCAAATTGATCGTTACAAGGTACTAATCATTAGTCCGGAGTGATTTTGATTAAAGATGATTAGTTTTGAAGTAATATGAGCTGAAAGAACCAAAAATAATTTCGACAAGCTTGTCAAAAGTCCTGTGGCTATGACCCAGATGGTTATCTCGTGGTGACCACGTGATGTGAGATCACCTGGAACCTTACAGGACTGTAGGTAGGTATTCCTGGTTGGGGTGGGGGCCTTCTGGGACTGGATTAGTGCCATAGGCCCATGACACTAGGGTTTTTAACAAAATATAATGTGTGTCTGTTGTCTGCTTGTGTCTGTCTATTTATGTCTGTATGTATCTGTGTGTGTGTATTTCTGTGTGTGTTTCTCTGTATGTGTGGGTATGTATGTATGTGTGTCTGTCTGCCTCTATCTGTGTGCGTCTGTCTATGTGTCTCTGTCTGTGTGTGTCTCTCTCTGCAAAGTCAGTGTCTGTGTATGTTGGGTGTGTGCATGTCTGTGTCTGTGTGTGCTGTCTATGCATGTCTGTCTGTGTGTGTCTATCTATGTGTGTGTGTATATGTGTGTGGCTGCCTCTGTGTGGTAATGTCTGTGTGTATATCTGTGGGTATGTATGTGTGTGGCTGCCTCTGTGTGTCTGTATGTATGTCTCTCTCTGCAAAGTCAGGTCGGGTGTATGCATGTCTATGTGTGTATGTCTGTATGTGTGTCTGCCTCTTGTGCGGCTGTCTATGTGTCTATCTCTGCAAAGTCATGTCGGGTGTATGTATGTCTGTGTGCTGTCTATGCATGTCTGTCTGTGTCTATATATGGGTGGTAATGTATGTGTGTATGTATATGTGTGTCTGTCTCTGCATGTCTGTCTGGGGGGTGTCTGTGTGTGTGGCTCTCTCTCTGCAAAGTCAGGGTGTGTGCATGTCTGTGTTTGTGTGCTGTCTGTGCGTGCCTATCTATGGGTGTCTGTCTGTCTCTGTAAAGTCAGGTCAGGAAACACAGACACATACATCCACCTCATATCCCCTTCCCCTCTATGGCCCTGCACAGTAGGCCTACTTGGTTGGGGAGGTGGTTAATGAGGTCATGAGATTGGCCTTCCTGCATAATGGGGGGGTTCAAACTGAGTGTTCAAAGGGGTGAGGTTATAAACTCACTGGCTATTCTGTGCCAAATCATTAGCTAATACACCAGTATATAAGTTGGATATATAGGATCAAATGTAAGTAGTTTTAATTTTGACAAAATTATATTTCATCAGACTATGCAACTTTAAGCGCATCATTATCTAAGTTAGATTTGTAGAATCAATTGTAGATAATTGCTTTGGTTTCGAAAATGTGGTGCTTCATGGGACTAAGCAGCTTTAAAATCAAGGCTTTTCAGGGCATTGCATTAGGACGAATGAAATTTAATACTTTTCAGGGTCCGTACGCACACTGTATTTAGTAACAGGCAATATCAAAGTCACAAACGACGGTACAAACTAACAAAAAGGCACATTTTCCCTGATTACGTTTTTATTGGGTAAACATAGAAATTATCGACATTTATACCAGTTTCCAAAAATAGTATATGAATACTTGCATTGTGTAAAGTATTGCCAAAGTCCTAGATGGTGACCTTTTAGTTTCAGTTTCAATTCCCGGGTGCCACTTTCAAGTGGCGTTTTCTTTCATTGATCACGTTTAACGGGGCTGGGGCGGGAGGCTGACCAAAAGCGGCCAGCAAGTGAGGAGCAACACTCGCAGCAAGGGCCACGGTAACTAGAGGACAAGGACACCAGCACGCGCACTCATAGCGAGCGTGTCAACCAGCGGACACTGACACCGGCACTCACACACCGAGCGAGTGCGTCAACCACAGGACACCAACACCAGCCCGCCCAAATGCGAGCGCTAGCCGGCACAATAACACCAGCACTCACACTCCGAGTGAGCACATTCGTCAGCGGACACAAGTCGACACGCACACTCCAAGCGCGTAAACCACAGGACACTGACACCAGCACACCGAAGTAAGCGTGTTAACTGCACACAACGACACCGGCACTCACACTCTGAGTGAGCGTGTCAACCGCAAGACAATGACACCGGCAGAGACGCACTTCGCGAGCGTTATGTTAACCAGAGGACAATGACACCGACACTCACACTGCGAGTGAGTGCCACACGGTCCATCTTGCACCAACCAGGATTCTAGCACATTGCAATGCATCAAAAAGAACAACAAATTAACATCATCGTATTCATCAGGTCTATTTCTTTTGTAGAAACTTACAACTAGGAAGATGGCAAAAAAAAGCAACTGCCACCCCCAAAACCAATAGCTTCCCTCCTTGAGTAATTACACAGGATATTATTATCCTTAATTATTAAAGAAACAGTTATACACCCGATCATAGTGGAAGGAGTTAATATATACTCAAAATATATCAACTTGAAAACCAAGGGACCTCGGTTTCTTCACACTTGCATGTAAAAGTTCTCATCAGGTGTAGAATAAGTACCATAAATGTTAAATCCACATTCCAAAAGTCCTCTTTCAAAACGTCTTATCAATCATTATTTGGTAATCAAAATATCAGTGAAATATTAGAAAAAATAACATTGCAAAATATTAAATATATAATTGTATATGAAAGTAATTAATAATAGTAAACGGTTTCTTTTCTTTCTTCAAAACAATAAAGGAATAATAGCAAATAAAAGAATCTAAGTTTGTTCACGCTAAGTAACACGTGACAGGTTGAATGAATGAAGACCTAACACAGTCACCTTTAACGTTGTAAACTAAATACTGAACCAAGGGCTTATCAAACCTACACTAATTAATCAACAACTATCAAGAAAACTGTTCGCCTCGCTACATAGTTTACGTGCCTAAATACAACACAACTAAACGTGGTGAAAACATGAGAATAATGTAAAGTGGTTTGAGCACCGATGCAGCCCCGCGTCTAATTTAAACGCGGGTCTGGACCTGACCTTCGCAGCGGTGACCTTGAGGTCAGCGCTTCCAGTCCGGTATATTGGGGGAGGGGGGTTGGGGGTTACGCAGCACCCACCGCCAGGTGGCGTGGCTGCGGGCGTTTTCTGCGCGGTGACGTCACGGTCCCCGCCGCTCCATATAGCAGTGGCGTCCCCTTGCGGCCACTTCGTTGTGGCCGGGGGCGCGGGGGGCGGCGGGAGCGCGGCGCCCCCTGGCGACAAGCCCACGAAACGTGTGCAGACACTAACATGGTGGTCCGCCCGCCCCGACAATGGTCAAGGGGAGGGCGGCGTGTCGAATTGACTGCCCCAGACACGCAACTCTAGTAGTAGTAGTAATAATAATAAAGCATTGTTTGTTACATGTTTGTGGCTTTCCTTTTACCTACAGCATCGTTATTATTGTTATTATTATCATGTCAGCTGAGATAGTCTATATGTGTAAAATTCCAACAGAAATCAAAGGGAATTTGTACCGCTCGGCAACCTGCGAGTTGGCAGGCACCTGCCTAACACTTGACAGTGTGGGACACACCTCTTAAGAACTAAGCGTTACTTTGTGGAACGTGGCTAGCAGTAATATCGTTAGTATAAGACCAGAGATAACGTACGTACAGAGACAGGGTGCCCACTACGCTGCACCAGGTTGCCCGGTTCAATTCAAAAAGCTCTGGTGAAGTATGAATACTTCAAGCTGTACAGACATTCGTCTTACTTCCACCTCTTTTCTGCATTTTTTTTCTCCCTTCATCAGCCTTTATTTGTTTTAAACCTCTGGAAATTGCTGACATTTAAACATAGTAATCTCGACAGATCTTGCGTGTATAAACATCCCTCGAAACACTGTGCAAATCAAAAACACCTATAAATGCGGTATACCTTCCAAACGTTCGAAGGCATTTGAAAAGGTAAAAATTCCCCCAAAAAGCTACAGTGACAATTTGTAAACTTTTTTTTATATATACTTTTTTTTCTTTCCCTTTCCTCCTCCTTCGGCGATTTCTTTTTTTTGTATTTTTTTTTTGTATTTTTTGTTATATATACTTTTTTTTTTACATTTTCAAAAAAGTTACTCCTGAAAGCTAACACCAGTAAACGTTGTATGACAATAGACTTCGTTGCCGCTAAAAACTAGATTGTCATGTGGGGAACATTCACCTGTTGTCCTATCATCATCTAGGCCATCAACTTGTCACCCAGTGAACTAAATAGTTTCTGTAAAATGTGCTCAAAAGGGAGCACGTTCTGGGTAAGGATCTGATAACGGGAGCGTCAGCTTAAGACTGCTGGTAAAATATATATATATATATCATATACCATGTCAATATGCATCAAAAACAAAAAAGTCTAAATAAATCACCAGTCATTAAATGCCATTGTGATCATATATGCAAATTATATGACAATACTGTGTAAATAATATGTATAATAATAACGTGAGAGCATCAGGGTTTGGGTGGTCTGGCGCCTCAGTCACCAGCCGCACGTCGCATCCAGCATCACATTAACACAGGTCGGATGACGCCCCAACGTCACACCACGTCGCCATAGCAACGGAGCATCGGCGCCGTGTGACGTCACAGTGCGGGCACCACCGCCTCTCGTCGTGTAAGTCGGGTCTGCGCGCGCACGCCCACCGAGCGCCGTCACAACCACGTAATTGGTATGTGATATAATATGATTGTGGCCACCATCAGGAGTAATATTCGTACACAATAAACCCGCCGCTTTATGAGGGCGATTTGGAAAGGTTCGTAAGGGAAGAAGACCAAATAAATTTTAAAAAAATTAATAATATTATTAATAAACCCTGCCCACCCTACACACAAAAAAATACCGGGGGGGAAAAATTAGAGATAAATTGTAAAGATCATCGTATAAACATCATTAACGCAGGTCCTGTGTATAATAACAATATACGTACATCATACTTGATTACTCTAAGGCACGGCATACTGGTTACTCCACTGACTAGACACTGAGCATAACTGTTTGCATGAGTAATGTAGAAGTTAGAGAAGGCCTGACGCAGGGCGCGCCCGGGTGGCGCCCCCTGGAGCAGCAGCGAGAACCAGGGGCAGGCTGCAGGAGGCTGGCTTTTCGGCGGCTGTCTCCGGGGGCGGCCCCCGGCACATCCAGTAAAGCTGGCCGGTGTGGTGGTTTAAAATCTGTGAGTGTAGATTCTACGCTCAGGGTTCTGCGCATGCATCAAAATCAAATCGGGTGGCCTAGCAACTCGGGTGGCCTAGCAACTTTTTGACGCACAAATGTGACGTCATCGCTCCTAGCCAACCCGTCAAGAGGTGGGTTAAACTTCTATTTGAATTTCTAGCAACTTGGGTGACCCGAGTCGCCCAGGTCGTGTTAATCGGATACGTGCATGCGCATAACCTATTGATGCATGCGCAGAACCCCGAGCATAGAATCTAAACACAGAGATTTTAAACTGCCACACTGGACAGCCAGAAACACCACCCGGCACCGCCTGCCACCATGGTTCACACCACCACAGGCCGACATAACCTGCCACAAGGTGTCGCACCTGCTACCAGGTGCCGGCACCGTAATGGTTCAGACCTCGACCAGGCGGCACCACCGGCATGGTTCACACCGGCACCACCCACTAGGGAAAAATCACATTACAAGTCTTTCTTCTGGATAGCAAAGTTATAACATTATGTTAGAAAAAATAACATTTTGTTTTTGTTTAAAGCTACGCGTAAGAAAGGGTGGTTTGGATGAGGGAGGTGGGAGATAGGCAGGAGGCGGGTGGATAGGAGAGGGGAGGTGAAATTTCTCTAACACAGCACGGCTACATAATGTAGATTATGAGTAGTTACTAATCGGGTAGTTAGTTATTCGTGGCTAACTGGCCACCAGGAGGCAGTGGATAAGGCTGCCTTCCCAGGTGCAGTAGTTCGGTTCAGACGCAGGCATCTCCCACTGGGTAGCGACAAATGGCGGACACAGGCGGTTTAACCCAGAATCTAACGACAACAATACCCACTCCCCACGGTCAGATTATCAGCAGTGTTCACCCCAATCACAGTGAATACCAGTAATAATCAATCTAAACCCAATTATGCAATACAATAAACAGGATTATCCTCTATGCTGCCCTCATTACGATACACTCATATGGCCTAGTAGCATTAACTAGTTAGAAATACAGTGAAGATATGGCATATATACTCAGAATCAGTCAAAACTGACTGCAGTTATGTATGTGGTATTATGTGGTAGTAGTGTTGTTTGCGTGTGAATTTTGTATGTATGTGCATGCAGCACATCCGTACGTCCCTGCTATGACAAGCACGTGAATACATGTTTAACAGAAACGTAAGAGTAATATATAAGGAACAAAAACCTCTTCTCCTTAAGCAATAAAAAAAAAATCGTTAAATTAAATTATATGGAAAAAAAATATCGGCAAATCCAGAGTCAGTTGCTGGTGGTCGTCTTCGTCCTGTCCCTAAATCAGCGCTCCACTTTAGCGGTGGGCGCAGACGCAGCATAGGAGTCAGTTGCCGGTGGCCATCTTCGTCCTGTCCCTAAATCAGTGCTCCACTTTAGCAGCGGGAGCAGACGCAGCACAGGAGTCAGTCGCTGATGGCCATCTTCGTTCTGTCTCTACATCAGCGCTCCACTTCAGCGGCGGGCGCAGGCCCAGCACACGTCGTCCACCAACTGTTACACCGGTCGCATCATCCACATCCCACTCGGTATCGCACACCCAGCTGCCGGCCGGCTAGGCGATGTACAGCGTGTTCAGCACGAGCACGTGATGGTTGTTCTTGGCGAGCGTCACCACATAGCCTTCGGAGGTGATGCGCAGCCCGCAGCAGCGACTCACCTTCACATAGGGACACTCAAACTCGCCTATCAGCGAGCCATCCCGCTGGAATACGGCCACATGGAACCGGTTGCCGTGCGAGTCTCCGACAAGAACGTCGCCAGCATCTGATATGTCGATCCCATTCGGGAAGTTGGTGATGCTTTCGCAGCCAATACGGCGAGCGAACTGACCGTCATCGTTGAAGACCACTACACAGTGACCCTGCAAGCAACACCGGAAAGGATGGTGACTTCGGAACCTTCAGTTTCGACGGTTTATCATTATATTTAAGAACCTTTTGTTTTAACGAATTGTTCATTGATATTTGTCTGCTTTGAAACCAACATTACACATTACTGAGACTCAGACACGGTTAAATATTTCAAAGCTTTCCGGAATATTGTGATATTAGATAATAATAATATGGAGAAAATGCATAGGATTTTCCCAAATGTTGCAAATAAAACAAATTGCAAGAAGCCCTAGAAATCTTTGATCCGTGAATACCCAACAACACTGTAGAAACTAGACATCGCAGGAAAGCCTATTTTTACCTTGAAATAAAAGCAAATAATATATACAAGATGTTTCAAGCGATGGATTGATCAAGTGATATCGCAATGGGTTTTGCGAGACATACCTTAAAATCGCAAACGAAGTACTCCTTTCCGGCCACAGCGATATCCGAGGGTTCCCGCATGTAGTCGCTACAGTCAAACCACTTCAGCAGGTTGCCAGTCTCCTCGATGCAGAACACAGTCGGCGACACGCTATCGACTGCCACAATGTGCCCTGCAACAAGCAACAAGGTTGACGATGGGCACGACTCGCAGCAACAGGCGCCAACACCGCCATACTAGTCTCCCTCCCCACTAACCACGCCTCTTCTGGGACATGGTCCGCTAGTCAAGGCCCGAAGCTGCCACCGGGGCCACATTCAATGTATGCCTTGGAGACGGCTCGGAGAAATTCCAGACATCATGCTAGTCTGAACGATTTTAGCTGTAGGTCGCCTCGAAAATGGCGGCCCCCTCATAGGGACAGCCATTTGCAATGAAAAAGAAGAGCTCTGATTGGCTGAAAGCACTGAATACGGCGGCCATTTTCAAGGCGCTTTTTGTCTCCAGTCTCAAAAGGGAGATGTCTCCGCGACGACTCGGAGGCATACCCTGAACGCAGCCCTGGTGAGTGTACACAAACGGAAGTGGCCTCTGGGTCCCTCCCAGCCCTGCACTTCACTATACTAAGTTTACTCACTTTGAACTTATAAAGCACATTGTTTATCACCAAACTGGGCAGTGGTCTGGTACTACAGTTGTGCGTGGTGTATACTGCAGTGAAATCGTGCGAACCTACTATAGGTAAAATACCACTTTTTGCCGGTATGTGTAGCAAGCCGTGTACAGCAATCTGCAACTGTGCTTCAAGGAGCTCGATTAGTGCCTTGCTAGGTCCATTCTTCAGGGATGAAAGTGGTCTCCGGGAAAAAAAGCGGAAATGCTGATATTCTCCCATAGGTTTAGCATTGTCAGGGAATCGGAGAAAAATCTTGGAAGTCGGGTTTCATATATATTGGTATACGCTGATAGTGCTGCGCCGTTTGAAGCATGTATTAGTAGTGTACGCTGATAGTGCTGCAGCGCATGGAGAATTTTATTAGTAGTATATGCTGATAGTGCTGCGGAGTCTGCACCACATATTAGTATACGCTGATGGTGCTGCGGGATTGAAAAATCCCTGAAATCCGCGGAATCACGGAGATCTTTCATCCCTGATTCTTTGCTATTTCGAAAGTGGGAATTGAAATGAACTTTATTTTGTAGGCAGGTGTAGTTAGGGAGGTTGTTAGGAAGGTGTAGGTAGGTAGTCAAGTAGGGAGTTCAGTACTTAGGTAGGTAGGTGGGTAGGAAGTCAGGTGAGTAGCCCTGTACCTACTGGGTGGTCTTGACGGTATTAGGGTGTTCGGGTTGGGTAATCAGAAAAGTATTTAGATCAGTAGTCGGCCAAGTAGCTGGGCAAGAAATCAGGCAAGGAGTCATGCAAGAAGTCAGGTAAGGAGTCGGGTAAGGAGTCCGGTAACTCACCCTGGACTGAGATGGCAAGGCCGGCCACGATGTCGATATAGCGAATAGCAATCTTCTTGATGAAGTGGCCATTCTTGGTGAAGATCTGCATCCGGGACCGTTCGTTGCCGCGGTCACACACCACGTACCGGCCAGTGTTACGAATCACAGCCACTTTGCGTGGGTACCAGAGCTGCCCCTCCTCGCGACCTTCGCACACCAACACAAAAATACAGCCAGTTAATCTACAGTGCTTTGTCAACGAAGCGAAACTGGCATTTAGAACCTCAATTCTGTCGAAATCCCATCATATTGTACACCACTTTATTTCCAAAGTAGTAAAAGTAGCTATTATGACCTTTATTCTGTTGAAGTGCTATCATATTGTACACCACTTTATTTCCAAAGTAGTAAAATGCTATCATATTGGTGCAGTAGTTCGCGCAGACCTCTCAGACAAGGAGCCACAGGTAGGGGTGGGTAGAGTGATTGCATTATGGAGCGTAGATAGGCTAATGGTTAGGATGCTAACCCTGGAATACCTGAAGAGTTGGTTCAACTTCAAGTCCTGCTCTAGATTGCTTGTCTATTTGTTGGGGCATCACGTCCTAACATCTATCGTCATATAAGGACGGGTATTGATTTGTGACAGTAGTACGCACTCATTGCAACTTTATAGCGCTGCCCAACTGGGAGAAAAGGGCATCGGAACTATGACCCAATATCCCCGTCACATTATTATGCACTGTGCTAACCAGTCATTGTCCTATTAATGCCGAGCGCCAAACTAGGTAGCGATTAGCGATAAGTTTAAATTTTATAAGTGATTGGCTTTACTGGGCTGGGATTCAAACTCCAGACCGTCCGCACGGGAAGGAAAGCATGCGCTCTACCGATTCAGCCACCGCGTCTGGTATATTTTAAAGAGGTTTCTCATACTAGTTACATCAACATTTGTTGGCGTGCGGCTGGACATTACTGAGCACTTCCTGTGATAGACAAGACACTGCTGCAGCGTGACTGAAAGCACGTAGGTCGTTGAAAGATAAGGATGAAGAGGTTGAGGTGAGACAGCTAGCCGAATAAAAACCACCTTATCAACGTCAACGCCACCCAACCCCGCCCTCCAAAACCTACTTAATGAAAACCAAACAAACTTGAACCATAGAATATAGCACGTCACGTGTTTGTACATGTGACACAGTTTGTGCGCGACACAGCACCGCCATTTTAGTCTCCAGTCTCTGCCAAGTCCACTCCTCTATCCAGTGTTAAATACCACAAAGTTAGACGGCAGAATCTCTATAGCCAACAACACAAGTTAACAATTCGACCCCCCCCCCCAACCCAACCTAATTTTTATTTGGATCATAACAGAATCTAGGCACAAAAAAGGAATACCGTCACCCTCCACACCCACCTAATTTATTTATTTTAAATGGATCACCTACACATGAAACTGTGAGGTGGCTGATAATATGGTTAGAACACTCCAACCAGTCTGTAATGACGCATGGCGCAAAACCTATGTTTGGAGAGTACTGGATGAACGCTGACCTTCGAGACCCCCTAACTGCTAAGGTAATACTGTGGGAGAATTTTTCCATTTTGGGGACAATTTTCCACTTGCTCGCATCAGGTTGGTTGCTGGAGTTTCACGTCTTGGAAACATCTACGGTCATATGCACTTTATAGTGACTTTATAGTGATGTCCCACTGGGAAATCAGGTCACCAGCACCATGACCCGATATCCCACCCAATCAGTCCTTGCCCTATCCTATTAATGCTGAGCACCAGGTTAGGAATACGACAATTATACATTTTTACATCACTGGTTTGACTCGACCGGAAGTCGCACTCCCAATCTCCCCCGGGAAGCCTGTGCTCTATCGATTCGGCCACTGCGTCCGTTGGAACACATGTTAAAATCACCTGACCGAACCTTATCACTACTTATCTACTATGACCTATACACAGAGAACACTACAATATTCTTGTGCCCCTTGCCCCACCTGTACAGGAGACTGCCCTAATGACCTAAAACTGCCCTTCACACCGAATATCAATGTACTCTAGTAACAAGGTCAAGCACCGCAGAACCCCCCACCCCCACCACCACAAAATCAAAAAGTGGACAGGTTCTGGAGCAGATTGAAACGAAACCAATCACCACCTAGCAGGTCAGGGATACCTCACCGCCCCCTCCCCCGAGAGCACACCTTTGTCATGATAAAATCTCAATGTGCATGTCCTTTTGCATCTTAATAATTGAAAATAAACATATTCTGACATTTTTAAGATCAAATTTGTTTGTTTGTTGTTTTACATCCTAGCAACATCTAAGGTCATATCAGGGCGGAAGTAGATCAAATGATGCTCACACCCAATAGATAGCAGTATAGCATGGAAACCAATCTGAATCCAAAATTAAATATTTTCCACACAACGCTTGACATTTTTAGGAACATTTCACATGCCACTTGCTTTATAAACAATTTGAAACCTCATTGCTATGGTTTTGTGTTATTTGTGATGACTAAAGAGAAAAGCAGAAAAATATTAACAATGTAACAATTCAGTGGAATCAACAATTTTACACAAATGTTTGGCTCAAATTTCAATGTTTAGGGGCAATATCATGATTGATCTTTTACTACACCATAACTGGGTCCATGCATAGTGTGTCAAATGGTGAAAATAGTTCCTGTATCTGTACTCAGTGTTTGATACTTGGAAGTGGAAACAAAATGTTAAGATGTTAATGACTCTAGAAAAGGTTAACTATTTCTTCTTTTTTTAAAGAAATAAATGTCTTCAACTTAATGAAGACATTGTACATGACCATTTGAAGTGAAATGGGCTGTTGTTCAGATTTTCATTAAGTTTGTGATACTTTATTTTCAATGCTGTTGACAATGTCACAAATTAGTATTTATTTAGCTACAACCATCCCAATAAGATACATAATACACAAAATCAACATTTACATTTGATCTAAAATATCTCCCACATTATTGGGCTAAATGATGAAATCTAAATATTGGCACTCCAATAATGGGTTTCTATGAAATGTGCATTTCAAATAGAATACCTCAAGTTGTACACAGTTTCTGAGAACGACCCATATATATATTTTCACAGCAAATGAGCATAAGTACCAAGAACTGCCGGTGGCAGCGACACCGTAGGCCAGCATGCCGCAGTTAATCGATATAATATCTTTCACTGGATCTGCACAAATCACAAGAATGACCAATTTCATTATTAAAAACTTGAAAATACACGAATCCATGAGGGGGTGAATCACATCCCTAGATAAACAAAACTTGCTATACCCGCTCAACACCCACACCTACAGGCCAGCAGACCCACCTGGTATGCCAAACTGGTACTTGAATTCACCAGTCTTCTCGAACACCTGCACACGGTGGTTGTTAGTGTCAGCCACGATGATGTCCTCCTCCAGGCCGAGGCAGAAACCGTGCGGAGAATTGAACTGGCACTTGCCAGGCCCAAGCTGGCCGAACTTGCACCTGCAGCAGGAAGCCACATTAAGTACGCTCATAAAGAGACGACAGTGTGTGCACCAGTGTACAGTGGAGTGGCGCTTCTAGTCAGTGCACCTGCAGCAGGAAGCCACATTAAGCACGCTCATAAAGAGACGACAGTGTGCGCACCAGTGTCCAGTGCAATGGCGCTTCTAGTCAGTGCACCTGCAGCAGGAAGCCACATTAAGCACGCTCATAAAGAGACGACAGTGTGCGCACCAGTGTAGAGTGGAATGGCGCTTCTAGTCAGTGCACCTGCAGCAGGAAGCCACATTAAGCACGCTCATAAAGAGACGACAGTGTGCGCACCAGTGTACAGTGGAATGGCGCTTCTAGTCAGTGCACCTGCAGCAGGAAGCCACATCACAAGCGCGCTCCTAAACAGGCGGCAATGTGCACACCAGTTTACAGCGGAGTGGCACTTCTAGTTAATCAGATATCGGCCAATATGGGAAATTTCTAATGCACATATATGAAACACTTGCAGAGTGGGCAAATGCTGACTAGCCAGAAACCAGATGCGGGTGTCGCCATGCGGTAGCTCACTTACCGAATCTGCATAGCGGCCATTTTGCCGGAACTGCGAGTTGGGAATGGAGGGAGGTTACCATTGAAGCCGACCGGAAGTGGGGGAGGAGTCGACAGGTTGACGTTGATGTTGCCCTGCAGCCCTTGTAGACCAGGCACACCTGCAAGGCAACATGGACACGATAAGACAGACGCAAACACAAACAACTCAAAAGGTTTATCCGTCATTTAATCAACACGTGCATTCGCCATTATTCATCTTTCGATTTACATTGTCAGGCTTCCATGCAGGGCATATCCCAAGAACTACCACGAAGCATTCCATAAGATTAACTTAGTTTGTCTTGATAATTTGGCTTCTTTTACCACTAGGACTACACATTTGGATAACATTGACACTAACGTTTGGAAAATGTATCCAGCATTTTACATTTACACTACGGACACTAATACTACACAATTATTTACTGTTCCCTACCTTCCAAGACATCTGAGTTGCGGTAAAAAAAAAAAAGAATAACGTAAAGGGTTGATATATTTGAAAAAAAAGCATATGGTACATATATGCTCTCTTCACGTAAGCAAACTTCATGGTGCATTTAAAAGAAATATGTACCGTTATTATTGATGTGTATCCCGAAAGCTTCCTATTAATAAATTTTCCGTTTTCTACTTTACTACCAATACCATAGCAACTGAACAAATGGTTACGCTTATAGTACCTACAACTGTACCCTCGTGAATACAAGACGTAGTCACCACCAGTCGTGTGCATTAGTCATGTAAAGAGTCACAGCACCAGTCATGTAGTCATAGCACTAGTCGTATACATAGCTGTGACAGCACCAGTCATGTAGTCATAGCACTGGTCGTATACATAGTCGTTACAGCACCAGTCATGTAGTCATAGCACTAGTCGTATACATAGTCGTGACAGCACCAGTCATGTAGTCATATCACTAGTCGTATACATAGTCGTGACAGCACCAGTCATATAGTCATAGCACTAGTCATATACATAGTCGTGACAGCACCAGTCATGTAGTCATAGCACTAGTCGTATACATAGTTGTGACAGCACCAGTCATGTAGTCATAGCACTAGTCGTATACATAGTCATGACAGCACCAGTCATGTAGTCATAGCACTAGTCGTATACATAGTCGTGACAGCACCAGTCATAGTCATAGCACCAGTCAAATACATAGTCATGACAGCACCAGTCATGTAGTCATAGTCGTATACATAGTCATGACAGCACCAGTCATAGCACTAGTTGTATACATAGTCGTGACAGCACCAGTCATGTACAGTCACAGCACCAGTCATGCAGTCAACACCAGTCATGCAGTCACAGCACCAGCCATGCAGTCACAATGCCCGTTATGCAGTCACAACATCAGTTGTGCACATAGTCACAGCACCAGTCAGGCAGTCACAACACCAGTCGTCTAAAGTCACAGTGACAGTATTGTGCAGTCAGTGACAGTCGTGTGCAGTCACAGTGACAGTCGTGTGCAGTCACAACACTGCAGTGTAGTGACAGCATCAGTCGTGTGCACAGTCACATCATCCGTCGTGGGCAAACAAATATTTATGCCCCAGATTGGCTGTCAATGAGTGCTCTTTAAAATGAACCAGAAGATAACACCATTCACAAAAAGCGTACACAAACTATGTTAATATAAATGATTTAAAAAATATAAATTCTAAAGGATGATGGGTGGGTTCACACATGATTTCAGGTTTTCCAGGTGGAGGAGGGGCAAGGACATGCTAAATATAAATTATCTTAAAAACTACGTGACTGTACTATATAGGAAATACAACAACACTTAACCTGACCACCACGTACGGATACAAATATCACTGAGTCCTACTAGTCACTACTCGGCAATTAACACATACCATTTCCCCCCCCCTAATTTCAGTTCTAAAACACCTGTACTACTGGGGTGACTGACATGACATGCAGTTCTACTCTACTTTTTTTGTACTTGAACATAAAAAATAAGTTACATGGACGATAAATAACTCAAAACAAAAGCACAGCGTGTATTAATTAGAAAGCGGACACATAAGCAAGGCATCTATCCCAGATCTGGACACTAAATTTCCCTACCTTCATCATCTGAAACGGTAACAAGGCAGACATGTTTAGGTTAGGTACAGATGGTGTCATCTACGTCTGTAGGGCGGGTGAGGGGTCCTACAATTGCATGTCCAGGTGTGGAGAGGGAGGGGCGGGATCTGTCTGCAGGGCGGGTGAGGGGTCCTACAGTCGCATGTCAAGTGGAGGCGGAGGGGCTGGGGATCTGTCTGCAGGGCATGTGAGGGGTCCTACAGCTGCGTGTCAAGGTGTGGAGAGGAAGGGGCGGGTTACTACAACCACATGTCAAGGTGTGGAGGGGAATCTGTCTGCAGGGCAGTGAGGGGTCCTACAGCCGCATGACAAGGTATGGAAGGATCTGTCTGCAGGTCTTACAGCTGCATGTCAAGGTGTGGAGAGGGAGGGGTGGGATCTGTCTGCAGAGCAAGTGAGGGGTCCTACAGCTGCACGTCAAGGTGTGGAGAGAGGGGGGGGGGGGGGGGGGATCTGTCTGCAGGGTGGGTGAGGGGTCCTAGAGCCTCATGTCAAGGTGTGGAGGGGGGCGGGGGGGGGGGGGGGGGATCTGTCTGCAGGGTATGTGAGGGGTCCTACAGCCGCATATCAAGACGTGAAGGGGGATCTGTCTGCAGGACAGTGAGGGGTCCTACAGCGACACCTCAAGGTGTGGAGAGGGGGTGGAGGATCTGTCTGCAAGCAAGGTGAGGGGTCCTACAGCCACATGTCAAGGGGTTGAGTTGGGGGGCGGGGGGATTTGTCTGCAGGGCAGATGAGGGGTCCTACAGCCAAACGTCAAGTAGAGGCGGAGGGGCGGGGGGATCTGTCTGCAGGGCAGGTGAGGGGTCCTACAGCTGCATGTCAGGGTGTGGAGAGGAAGGGGCGGGTTAGGAGTCCTACAGCCGCATGTCAAGGTAGGGAAGGATGTGTGTGGGGGATGGATGAATCTGTCTGCAGGGCGGGTGAGGGGTCCTACAGCCGCATGTCAAGGTAGGGAAGGATCTGTCTGCAGGTCTTACAGCTGCATGTCAAGGTGTGGAGAGGGAGGGGTGGGATCTGTCTGCAGAGCAAGTGAGGGGTCCTACAGCTGCACGTCAAGGTGTGGAGAGGGGATCTGTCTGCAGGGTGGGTGAGGGGTCGTAGAGCTTCATGTCAAGGTGTGGAGGGGGGGGGGGGGGGGGGGCACCTCAAGGTGTGGAGATTTGTCTGCAGGGCGGTGATGGGTCCTACAGCTGCATGTCAAGGTGTGGAGAGGGAGTTGTCTGTCTGCAGGGCGTGTGAGGGGTCCTACAGCCGCATGTCAAGGTATGGAGGGATCTGTCTGCAGGCCGCGTGATGGGTCCTACAGCCACACGTCAAGGTGTGGAGAGGGAGGGGGCGGGGGGGATCTGTCTGCAGGGTGGGTGAGGGGTCCTACAGCCGCATGTCAGGGTGTGGAGGGGAGGATCTGTCTGCAGGGTGGGTGAGGGGTCCTAGAGCCGCATGTCAAAGTATGGAGAGGGAGGGGCGGGATCTGTCTGCAGGGCCGGTGAAGAGTATCTAAGTCTGTAGGCCAGGTGGTGGAGCTGGATGATGGATCTACATCTACAGAGTAGGATGAATGACTAGGCCACACCAGACTCACATGGCGCGCGTGTACAGAGGGAGCAAACTACATACAGGGATGCAAGGTGGCACCAGAAATGAAATTGTAATGAGTATGTAGGGCAATCTGTGTATGTGCATTAGAGTAGGTTTGTATGTCCACATAATGTGCAAGTGTGTATGTAGCTATATAAACAAAACAATTCACAAACGGTTCCCTTCTGCACTTAGGGTAGTTGTTCGATATGAGGCAAGGTAAGAAGTGTTGTAAACACCACAAAGTGCCAGACTGCCACATCACAGCAATATTTACCAAATATAAATTTATATAGATATCAAATTAAACTAAACCAAAACGGCCAAGATTTAAAATTATCACTGGGGGAATTCCCCCCGCCCGCCCCCCCCCCCACAATTCCTCACCCAGTCTCCCCTAGTAAAATCGAAATTGGCTACGACTGCATCCCTGTACATGTCACGAGTGCTAGAAGCATCTGACATACCATGCGAGTGCCACTTGTACACCAATTGTCTTAAACCCCAATCAAAGAAGCGCTTCACACGATTATTCTCCAACCCTATAACACTTCCTCATTTCAATTAATATCTCATCACGCACACATCCCCAGATGTTCAGTTGAATCAGACAGCATTGATGCAAGATACGCAGGCAGGAGACCCTAGTGTTGAGCCATGCGGAAACGCTACTGCGCTTTATCAGCACTAGCCGAAAACTGTTCTGCAAGTACTTGCCAGTGCAGTGATGCTCACGCTGACGCCACGAGGCGAGGGTTTCATACAGCACTGGGTGCGGAAAGCTTCGCTTACCTGGTGAGGGCAGCTGCGGACCGAGCAGACCTGATGCCCCGGTGATGGGATTCATGCCCCCTATGCTGTTGAGGCCCGGAGACTGCGAGAGGAGGCTGGCGAGGCCAGGAATGTCAGCGAGTTGCGGAGTCTGGGAGCGGCTGCCACCCAGCCCCACCGAGTTGAGGAGATTTGTAAGTGAATCTGTAACACCAGTGTGGGCAATTTATATGAATTAATTTGAACACACCAGATAAATACACAGTACAAAACTCATTCCATATCTCTAGGATGAAAGCAGTTGAAGAGAAAAAAGGTGATCAAAACAAGGACAGTGGTGCATTCTCCAACAATAGTTTGTATTGACTGATCAGAGGAATAGAGGCAGGGTAGTGCTGGGACTAGCAAAGAATATCCGCTGTAATCCATTCCCACTTAGTACAGGTGAGGCCCAACAGACATGGGTTCTACGGAGAAATTAGCATAATGCACCGACACTCAAAGGTAATGTGCAACAATAGCCGTGTCCAACATACAGCGTTTTACAGGTGAATGACCGCTCATCCTCACATGATCATATCTAAATGAATAGAATTGGAACTTTATTTCAATTTACATGTCCCACTGCTGCTTAACGCACAAGTCCCAAAGGCAAGAGTGACAGGGCGGTGACCAGACATGTCCCATTGCTCATTAACGCACAAGTCCCATTGCCAACAGTGACAGGGCAGTGGCTAGATGTGTCCCATTGCTTGTTAACGACAAGTTCCATTGCCAACAGTAACAGGGCGGTGACTAGACATGTCCCATTGTTGTTTACGTACAAGTCCCATTGCCAACAGTGACGGGGCGGTGGCTAGATGTGTCCCATTGCTCATTAATGCCCAAGTCCCATTGCCAACAGTGACAGGGCGGTGACCAGACGTGTCCCATTGCTTGTTAACGTACAAGTCCCATTGCCAACAGTGACAGGGCAGTGACTAGACGTACATTAACAAGCAATGGGACACGTCTAGCCACCGCCCTGTCACTGTTGACAATCGGACTTGTAGGTTAACAAGAGCAATGGGACACAAGTCCCATTGCCAACAGTGACGGGGCGGTGGCTAGATGTGTCCCATTGCTTGTTAACGTACAAGTCTCATTGCCAACAGTGACAGGGCAGTGGCTAGATGTGTCCCATTGCTCATTAACGCACAAGTCCCATCACAACACGGTGGCTTGCACATGTTTACTACTTTTTGCTTCCGAATACAACCCAGCCCGACCTGTGCGGGCTGCTGGCGGTGGCCGAATGAGAGAAATGGGCTTCACTTACTGGGTTCACTCGAGGATTGACCAGGGATGGGCGTGTGGGAGCGGGCTCCGATTGCATGTGGCAGGCAGGTCACGCTGCTCACGCTGCGCCCAGGAATGGCTTGGTTATTCATTGTGATTTGACCTGTTGAGAAGGGAAAAGAAAACTCCACCATTTACATGTGCCCACTAGGGTTGACAATGCTAGACTGTAGGCTGCATGTTCCAAGCATCTGTAGGATACTCGCCCACCTCATTAATACATTGTTATTATTATTAACCCTTTGGGGCTGGGAGCCCCTGGGTGCACCCGCAAGTTCCACGCGCTTACAGCCCTAGCGCGCCTGTAGTTGAATTTCTTTTCTAGATAAGCTTTCCTGATGATTTGTAGATCATATCAGAAATATAGTGCTACCCAATTGCAAGTGCATTCAGGTGGACTGTAAGTATGTGAAACCTGCGTGTGCCCCGAGGTGTTCCCGGCCCCAGAGGGCTAATGAAGGGATTATCACCCGACTATTACCATTCTTAAATCATTACTCTAAAGATGACAATCTGAGTGCATTTCATTGGGCTATTCAACTTCCATAACTCATCAAGATATGAACACTGATGGTCCAGTGTGATAAAAACTCATCTTCATGAATCACAGCCCGGATGGGATGGGCGAATCAGTTATGATTTGCTTGTTTATAGTTTTACGTCCTAGCAACATCTAAGGTCATATCAGGATGGCTATCAACTTGTGACGGTGCGACTTCATAGTGCTGCCCCCACTGGGAGACCAGGCCGTTGACACCGTGACCCAATATCCCAGTCACTGATACTGTGGCTAACAAGTCCACGTCCTAATTTTTAATGCGGAGCGCCAGGCTAGATAGCGACAAGTATAAATTGTATACAAGTATAAATTTGATAAGGTCATTAGTTTGACTCAGCCACCACGTATGCTAACTGACTTCTGTACGCATATGTTGTAAATTTGAATGACTTACAGAGTTGAATGTCGATCTAGCCTCGCATTACTAGGATAAGGGATGGGTTGGATGGGCCAATGTCAGGATAATATGACTGAGTGGGATATCAGGATAGTCACGGGTAATATTGGCATGGTATCTCAGTGGGGTAGCACCAATAAAGTCGCAATGAGTGCTCAGTGTCACAAATTAGTACCTGTCCTTATATGCAGGAAGAGACCTTGTGGGCTGACACAGCTGTAACTTACTGAAGCTGGCCAGGTTGATGAGCGGCTGCGTAGAGGAGGAGCTGGTGCTGGCAGCATCCACCGAGATGCCACTGTCTGACATGGCCGGGCTGTAAGAATTGCGTGACGAGCTGCGCTCCGACGACAGGGCAGGCAGTGTGCTGGTGATGGGGCTGATAGTCTCAGTCGCCACCGAGATGGACGAGGCCAAAGAGGTAATGTTCGATAGGTTCAGCGGCGGGATGCCGGACATAGAGCTGAGAAAGTCTCCGGCCGACACGGGGGGCAGCAAGGCCTGGGGAGGCCCAATAAGACCTGGTGGGAGGCCAAGGTTCTCCACCACGAGACTATCCACCATCTCCTACAAGAGCAACCAGATTACACTATTCAGCAGGTCCCCTGGGAAAAATTAGTTGTAGCAGGGGTAAAGTTTCTTTGTATAAAACTGAATGTAACTATGGTTTCAAAGGCAGAAAGCGACTGTGAAATCGGTTGGCTTGTGACTAAGATTACAAAGGCAAAAAGGGACACGTGTGAAACTGGGAGTCTCGTAACTACAGTTACAAAGGCAAAAAGGGATATGTGTGAAACTGGGAGTCTCGTCTACAGTTACAAAGGCAAAAAGGGACACATGTGAAACTGGGAGTCTCGTAACTACAGTTACAAAGGCAAAAAGGGATATGTGTGAAACTGGGAGTCTCGTCTACAGTTACAAAGGCAAAAAGGGACCCGTGTGAAACCGGGAGTCTCGTAACTACAGTTACAAAGGCAAAAAGGGAGATGTGTGAAACTGGGAGTCTCGTCTACAGTTACAAAGGCAAAAAGGGATACGTGTGAAACCGGGAGTCTCGTAACTACAGTTACAAAGGCAAAAGGGAACACTTGTGAAACTGGGAGTCTCGTAACTACAAGGGATTTGTGTGAAACCGGGTGTCTTGTAACTAGTTACAAAGGCAAAAAGGGACACGTGTGAAACTGGGAGTATCATAACTACAGTTACAAAGGCAAAAAGGGATTTGTGTGAAACCGGGTGTCTTGTAACTACAGTTACAAAGGCAAAAAGGGACATGTGTGAAACTGGGAGTCTCGTAACTACAGTTACAAAGGAAAAAAGGGACATGTGTGAAACCGGGTGTCTTGTACAGTTACAAAGGCAAAAAGGGACATGTCTGAAACCAGGTGTCTTGTAACTAATAATTGGTGCTTCATTGAGCCACCATGCCACCTGACCTACCTGTGCTATAAATAGAGCAGCCGTTCTGACCTTCATTACTCACTCAAAACTGCTTAGTCAAATAAAAGTATCAAATTCCCCAAATTCAGATACCTAAATTGAATTGTACGTCTAGCTTGCTACATAGAAGAATACTAAGTTAATTTAATAGAACATGTTACAGCTGAAGCCTATATTGTCCAGCACTTCGATGTGCATGGCAAGATTAATTTTGCATGTTTTAAACGTCAAATATCTCTAAACTTCGCCCTTTAAAATAAGTCACTTTAAACTACATACAGTAAAGTCAATGATATTTATCTTTAACATAGTTATCACTAAAATAAAATTTTAAATAGCAGAAACTCAAAACCATCCGACTAACTTTAAATTAAGCTGAAATAATTCTTACGTTATGCAAAGATAAGAGAAAAAGTAGACCCTAACTTCTTTATTTGGAGAAAACACAAAAACTTCTGAGCGAGTGGAGTGTGACACCTACACCCACCACCCACCCACCCCATAGAGGGGCGGAGGGAGAGGGAGAGGGGAGCAGGACTACAGAGCTTATTACACGCCATAAAGGGTTTATCACTATCCATATAGAAAAAGATCATCTCACCTTTCTCAGGCTAACTTTGGGCATCTCCTCTTCATCTGTCTCGATCTCGTCGTCCGGCTTCACTTCGGGTTCACTGCAACACTTGATCGTCAAGCGCCCAAAGTGCAGCCTTACTGCACGTTCGAACTCGCTCTGGTTTGTATCAAATTCGACCTTAATGTTCAGCTCCGGCTTCGGAGTGTTGTTTATCAGCACCAGTAATTGGGAGGTGATGAGCTTCTTCATCATCAGAACGTGCACCGGGTTTCCGTTCTCCAGGACGCGTTCAGTGAACTTGCACCCATCCTCAATGCGCTCAGTAGTCTTTTCAATATTGTGGAACATGTCCATAATCCGCAGCTCTTGCTCGCGTTGGCGGCTTTTTAACTCTTTGACTAACTCATTCTGCAATTGGTAGAAATATAACCGTGTCAACAATGTAGCCAACATACAAGTTGAAATTAGCAATTGAAGCCTATCTGCAATATTCATAGACGAAAATGGCCTGAAACAAAAACCTGCAAAAATATTATGTTTTGGGACTTTAAAAAAAGTCGCAAATCTGGACTGTATCCGGGAGAAATTGGGCAGATGAAAAATCAAGAAGATTCTCATCTATAAATATACCTTTCAACAATGCACAATGAAATGCTACCCAGAGCACTAGACAAATGAGTTTGCACTTGATAGAGGTTTCAGGAATGTTTGGCTGTGGTTTGTATGAAAACCCCAGACGCAGCCCGGCATTCCCATTACACATTGTGCACAATACGAGTACTAAACATACTCATCAGATTAGCATATTGACGATCGTAAACTTAATTCACAGCAAATCTTTTGTTGTTGGTTACATCCATTAAGCATAAGAAATTTCAAGTGCAGACACAATTGACCTTCCTCATTCAATGTCCATTTCCAGCTCCCTCAACGAGCTCCAGGCTAAAGAGTGACATGTATCAATGCTTGCTTTGACACGGCTGGGGTTCGAATCCCACGACCTCTCACATGGGAAGTGGGTGCTCAGCCATCACCTACACGTAGATTTACCCAGGCGGCGGAAATCTGTGTGATTGAAGTTGCCATTTCGCACTACCTGCATGCACCATTTTACACCTCCACCCCCAACAACCCACCTGTACATCCTCCAGAAGCGTTCGATATGTTTGGAATGTTTCTTCGATCAGCCCATGGGCGTTGTCCCTCTGCATCTGCAGCTCAGACAGACCTCCCTCCAGACTACTTGACGCCTGGTCACAGAACTTTATTTTACTGTTGCTCTCTGCGACCAGCATTCGCAGCTCTTCGCGACATTTCGCTTCAATGTCTGCAATCTTCTCGATGCGGTGGTCAGGCCCGGCGTGACTCACCAGAGTGCACTCTTGGCAGACGGTCACCTGCAAAAGGAGGCAGCAAGCTACATGTTCAGGTTGCTAGCGTTTAGTTGGCTTTTTAATTTTTTTATTATTGATTAACCTTTTTAAAATGATTAAATGTACCAACCATTTCCTAATAAATACAATAACCATTTACTATTAACGGAGGGGGAGGGGAGAGGGAATGGGAGGGGAGGGAGGGGAGGGCGAGGCGAGGCGAGGGGAGGGTGGGGAGGGGAGAGGGGAGGGGATGGGGAAGAGGAGGGGAGGGGAGGGAGGGGAGTGGGAGGGGAGGGGAGGGAGGGGAGGGGAGGGGAGGGGAGGGGGAGGGGAGGGGAGGGGGGAGTTTTCCAAGCTGGGCCTCATTTATTAATTCAGTTTTACTGCAACTTGTTTTAGTTTTCATTGTGAGCCTGACTTACCTGGCACCATTCACAGAAGTACTTGAGGTTCTCGGTGATGTGGATCGAGCAGAAAATTGGTTTCTGTAGGTCCAGGCCCTCGGTGTTCTCCATTTCCTCGAACGAGACCACCTGGTGTCAGAACACAAGTCAGTTAGGTCGTCACATTGAATCGTGTTCTTGGAAGTCGCACAGTCCGAGGGTTTTGACTTTGTGCCACATTTAAAAAATAAATATATTGGGTTGATCTTATAATCTACTTTTGTTTGACGTAACATATATTAAAGTTGAGTGTCCGTCTCCCGCTTTTGGAAGTCGTGGAATTTGACCCCACCCCAAAGCTCCCCGCGGTTTGAACCATAGACGACTTATACTTGTCGCTGCCTAACCTGGCATTCAGCATTACTTGTTTGTTTGTTCTTTTACATCCTAGCAACATCTACCGACTTGTGAGAGTGCGCACTCATTACAACTTTATAGTGCTGCCCCACTGGGAGACCAGGCCACCAGCACCAGGACCTGATATCCTACTCAGTCACATTATCCTGACACTGAGAAGACCAGTGCTTGCCATATCCTAATAATGTCGAGCCCCTGGCTAGGAAGCGACAAGTATAAATTTTTAAGTCATTGGTTTGACTCGACCAGGGTTCGTACCCACGATCTACCAACACAGGAGACGGACAGTCGAACCCATTCTGCCAATACTCCTGTCTGGTCTTCAGCATTACTAGGACATGGCAAGGAGCAGTGGAATGAGGAAGACCAATTGCCCGTGACTGAAATGTCCTCTGCTTAAATCAACTAATGTACCAAACAAAATAATAAAATTTTAAAAAGAGGGAGGTGGGGTGATAACTCGATATTTACGGTCAAAGCATGCACACCAAAATGATAGATAGACGGGTTTTGTACAGGCTTTATTCACCCTTTTTTTTTTTAGTTGCTTTATACAGTAACATCAATTACCACTACCTGCATCAAACCTAGGCAAGTGGTTTGAAAACGTTACGCTTTCATCGGATTATGCAGCTTTAAATAAGATTATTGACACGAAAATAAATATATTTTTTACCATGGAGCATGGCTAGGAGAAAGAAAATGCAACAATACTTTATATCAAAATGTTAATAAATGCTATTATTATCTTAGACTGCCCTCACTGGTGAGGGCTATTCTAGGGCACTATAAAATAATAACATGATATAAATATTTGCATCTTGGTTACAATAGTTGGAGGATTAGAGAAATTCAATTTACCATAAACCACTACATCCAAATAGGTCATTTCTGAGAGCAATTGTAAATCAAGATGCCACTTTTGCTACAACCTGACAACCTATTCCATGAAGAAAATATGGAATGTCCCTAAAACAAGTTTCGTTTTTGTTTGGCGTGGTTCTTTTCGACTCATCGCATCCCTGACTACAGTGACTAATCACACGGCCCGGCTTGCAGTACACACTTCCTTATTTGGAAGTCCAGATGGCTTATCGCAAGCACTTAAACCAAGTTCAACAAGCGTCAGCTAGGTACAGCTATGTTTTACTAAAGGTTATCATATCAATTTTCGCTTATCACATAACCCCGAAAAACACACACGTTTCTCACATTTTCCTTCAAGAATTGACCATTAACAGTGTTTGTACCGAGGCAGAAATAAAAATCATACTTGTGTAAGGCAAGGGATTTTAAGGATGATAGTATCTGAATAATGGCCATTTGTGCAACCAAAAACTTAAATAATTTTGCATTATTTTTGGACAAAATCCGACGGATTCCTACAAAAATAATGCAAAGTTATCGAAAATCTGACTTTATCTACAAATGTCGGACAATGTGACTTTGTACAAACACTGCATTAATAACACACTCCCTTTGTGTACGCGAAATAGATATGACCTGTCGAGGATAGTCCATATATAGGACCTGGTGTACACTATCTGTGTACTTCCTTTTGTTGAAGTACAGCACGGATCAATGAAGTGCATAGATTAAATACACCATTTGCGATTTTACCACAGTTGTATGCTATTTGGCATACATTTCTGTGCACTATTTTACCTGTTGGTATTTAAGACTATTTGTGGTTAACCACTGCATGACCCCAAATAGCCGATGTTTACTTTTTGTGATGGAGGGGGGCGAAGTCAAACAAACAAACTGTATACAGCAAACATATGCCACTCTCAGGGTTCGTACACATGTGAAGATATGGAATTCAATGCTATTTCAAGTCCTTTCAAGGCTGTTTTTGATAGGAATTCATTACTATTTTCATTTCGATTTCAGGGGTAGGGGGAACAATGGCGAATAGCGATTTCGGAATAGTTTAGATCAGTGGGGACAGTTTAATGGAATTCAAGGCTTTTCAAGACTAATCAGCTAAAATAGGTTTAAATTCAAGGCTTTTCAAGGCCTTGAAATGGGGCAAATGAAACTTTCCAAGACTTTCCAGGCCCCATACGGACCCTGCAATATAAAAAAAAAAATTAAATGGGAATAGTTTGCTACAAAATGCCGACCGACCCACGTGGAGAGCCTTATAATTCGGTACAAACTGCCCGGGTGGTGTTCTATGAAAAACGTCCCGTGGCTGGAGCTCCCAGTAGCCATACCAACTGGTGCACTCCGCTGCACAGCCTGTCGCCTAGCAACAGCACGCCCGCCTCCTGCTCCACACCTTGTGGGCCCCTTCTACTACAGATTAGCCCACCTCCTGCTCCACACCTTGTGGCCCCCTTCTACTACAGATTAGCCCGCCTCCTGCTCCACACCTTGTGGCCCCCTTCTACTACAGATTAGCCCGCCTCCTGCTCCACACCTTGTGGGCCCCTTCTACTACAGATTAGCCCGCCTCCTGCTCCACACCTTGTGGGCCCCTTCTACTACAGATTAGCCCGCCTCCTGCTCCACACCTTGTGGGCCCCTTCTACTACAGATTAGCCCGCCTCCTGCTCCACACCTTGTGGGGCCCTTCTACTACAGATTAGCCCACCTCCTGCTCCACACCATGTGGCCCCTTCTACTACAGATTAGCCTGCATTAGCCCACCTCCTGCTCCACACCTTGTGGGGCCCTTCTACTACAGATTAGCCCGCCTCCTGCTCCACACCTTGTGGGCCCCTTCTACTACAGATTAGCCCACCTCCTGCTCCACACCTTGTGGGCCCCTTCTACTACAGATTAGCCCGCCTCCTGCTCCACACCTTGTGGGGCCCTTCTACTACAGATTAGCCCACCTCCTGCTCCACACCATGTGGCCCCTTCTACTACAGATTAGCCTGCATTAGCCCGCCTCCTGCTCCACACCTTGTGGGGCCCTTCTACTACAGATTAGCCCATCTCCTGCTCCACACCTTGTGGGCCCCTTCTACTAGAGATTAGCCAGTCTCCTGCTCCACACCTTGTGGGCCCCTTCTACTACAGATTAGCCCGCCTCCTGCTCCACACCTTGTGGGGCCCTTCTACTACAGATTAGCCCGCCTCCTGCTCCACACCTTGTGGGGCCCTTCTACTACAGATTAGCCCACCTCCTGCTCCACACCTTGTGGGCCCCTTCTACTACAGATTAGCCCGCCTCCTGCTCCACACCTTGTGGCCCCCTTCTACTACAGATTAGCCCGCCTCCTGCTCCACACCTTGTGGGCCCCTTCTACTAGAGATTAGCCAGTCTCCTGCTCCACACCTTGTGGGCCCCTTCTACTACAGATTAGCCCACCTCCTGCTCCACACCTTGTGGGCCCCTTCTACTACAGATTAGCCCGCCTCCTGCTCCACACCTTGTGGGCCCCTTCTACTACAGATTAGCCCACCTCCTGCTCCACACCTTGTGGGCCCCTTCTACTACAGATTAGCCCACCTCCTGCTCCACACCTTGTGGGCCCCTTCTACTACAGATTAGCCCGCCTCCTGCTCCACACCTTGTGGCTCCCTTCTACTACAGATTAGCCCACCTCCTGCTCCACACCTTGTGGCCCCCTTCTACTACAGATTAGCCCGCCTCCTGCTCCACACCTTGTGGGCCCCTTCTACTACAGATTAGCCCGCCTCCTGCTCCACACCTTGTGGCCCCCTTCTACTACAGATTAGCCCACCTCCTGCTCCACACCTTGTGGGCCCCTTCTACTACAGATTAGCCCGCCTCCTGCTCCACACCTTGTGGCCCCCTTCTACTACAGATTAGCCCGCCTCCTGCTCCACACCTTGTGGGGCCCTTCTACTACAGATTAGCCCGCCTCCTGCTCCACACCTTGTGGGGCCCTTCTACTACAGATTAGCCCGCCTCCTGCTCCACACCTTGTGGGCCCCTTCTACTACAGATTAGCCCACCTCCTGCTCCACACCTTGTGGGCCCCTTCTACTACAGATTAGCCCGCCTCCTGCTCCACACCTTGTGGGGCCCTTCTACTACAGATTAGCCCACCTCCTGCTCCACACCATGTGGCCCCTTCTACTACAGATTAGCCTGCATTAGCCCACCTCCTGCTCCACACCTTGTGGGGCCCTTCTACTACAGATTAGCCCGCCTCCTGCTCCACACCTTGTGGGCCCCTTCTACTACAGATTAGCCCGCCTCCTGCTCCACACCTTGTGGGCCCCTTCTACTACAGATTAGCCCGCCTCCTGCTCCACACCTTGTGGCCCCCTTCTACTACAGATTAGCCCACCTCCTGCTCCACACCTTGTGGGCCCCTTCTACTACAGATTAGCCCGCCTCCTGCTCCACACCTTGTGGGCCCCTTCTACTACAGATTAGCCCGCCTCCTGCTCCACACCTTGTGGCCCCCTTCTACTACAGATTAGCCCACCTCCTGCTCCACACCTTGTGGGCCCCTTCTACTACAGATTAGCCCACCTCCTGCTCCACACCTTGTGGGCCCCTTCTACTACAGATTAGCCCACCTCCTGCTCCACACCTTGTGGGGCCCTTCTACTACAGATTAGCCCACCTCCTGCTCCACACCTTGTGGGCCCCTTCGACTACAGATTAGCCCACCTCCTGCTCCACACCTTGTGGGCCCCTTCTACTACAGATTAGCCCGCTTCCTGCTCCACACCTTGTGGCCCCCTTCTACTACAGATTAGCCCGCCTCCTGCTCCACACCTTGTGGGCCCCTTCTACTACAGATTAGCCCGCCTCCTGCTCCACACCTTGTGGGCCCCTTCTACTACAGATTAGCCCACCTCCTGCTCCACACCGTGTGGGCCCCTTCTACTACAGATTAGCCCACCTCCTGCTCAACACCTTGTGGGCCCCTTCTACTACAGATTAGCCCGCCTCCTGCTCCACACCTTGTGGCCCCCTTCTACTACAGATTAGCCCACCTCCTGCTCCACACCTTGTGGCCCCCTTCTACTACAGATTAGCCCGCCTCCTGCTCCACACCTTGTGGGCCCCTTCTACTACAGATTAGCCCGCCTCCTGCTCCACACCTTGTGGCCCCCTTCTACTACAGATTAGCCCACCTCCTGCTCCACACCTTGTGGGCCCCTTCTACTACAGATTAGCCCGCCTCCTGCTCCACACCTTGTGGCCCCCTTCTACTACAGATTAGCCCGCCTCCTGCTCCACACCTTGTGGGGCCCTTCTACTACAGATTAGCCCGCCTCCTGCTCCACACCTTGTGGGGCCCTTCTACTACAGATTAGCCCGCCTCCTGCTCCACACCTTGTGGGCCCCTTCTACTACAGATTAGCCCACCTCCTGCTCCACACCTTGTGGGCCCCTTCTACTACAGATTAGCCCGCCTCCTGCTCCACACCTTGTGGGGCCCTTCTACTACAGATTAGCCCACCTCCTGCTCCACACCATGTGGCCCCTTCTACTACAGATTAGCCTGCATTAGCCCACCTCCTGCTCCACACCTTGTGGGGCCCTTCTACTACAGATTAGCCCGCCTCCTGCTCCACACCTTGTGGGCCCCTTCTACTACAGATTAGCCCGCCTCCTGCTCCACACCTTGTGGGCCCCTTCTACTACAGATTAGCCCGCCTCCTGCTCCACACCTTGTGGGCCCCTTCTACTACAGATTAGCCCGCCTCCTGCTCCACACCTTGTGGCCCCCTTCTACTACAGATTAGCCCACCTCCTGCTCCACACCTTGTGGGCCCCTTCTACTACAGATTAGCCCGCCTCCTGCTCCACACCTTGTGGGCCCCTTCTACTACAGATTAGCCCGCCTCCTGCTCCACACCTTGTGGGCCCCTTCTACTACAGATTAGCCCGCCTCCTGCTCCACACCTTGTGGCCCCCTTCTACTACAGATTAGCCCACCTCCTGCTCCACACCTTGTGGGCCCCTTCTACTACAGATTAGCCCGCCTCCTGCTCCACACCTTGTGGGCCCCTTCTACTACAGATTAGCCCGCCTCCTGCTCCACACCTTGTGGGGCCCTTCTACTACAGATTAGCCCACCTCCTGCTCCACACCTTGTGGGCCCCTTCTACTACAGATTAGCCCACCTCCTGCTCCACACCTTGTGGGCCCCTTCTACTACAGATTAGCCCGCCTCCTGCTCCACACCTTGTGGCCCCCTTCTACTACAGATTAGCCCGCCTCCTGCTCCACACCTTGTGGGCCCCTTCTACTACAGATTAGCCCGCCTCCTGCTCCACACCTTGTGGGGCCCCTTCTACTACAGATTAGCCCGCCTCCTGCTCCACACCTTGTGGGCCCCTTCTACTACAGATTAGCCCGCCTCCTGCTCCACACCTTGTGGCCCCCTTCTACTACAGATTAGCCCACCTCCTGCTCCACACCTTGTGGGCCCCTTCTACTACAGATTAGCCCGCCTCCTGCTCCACACCTTGTGGGCCCCTTCTACTACAGATTAGCCCGCCTCCTGCTCCACACCTTGTGGGCCCCTTCTACTACAGATTAGCCCACCTCCTGCTCCACACCTTGTGGGCCCCTTCTACTACAGATTAGCCCGCCTCCTGCTCCACACCTTGTGGCCCCCTTCTACTACAGATTAGCCCGCCTCCTGCTCCACACCTTGTGGGCCCCTTCTACTACAGATTAGCCTGCATTAGCCCGCCTCCTGCTCCACACCTTGTGGCCCCCTTCTACTACAGATTAGCCCACCTCCTGCTCCACACCTTGTGGGCCCCTTCTACTACAGATTAGCCCGCCTCCTGCTCCACACCTTGTGGCCCCTTCTACTACAGATTAGCCCGCCTCCTGCTCCACACCTTGTGGGCCCCTTCTACTACAGATTAGCCCGCCTCCTGCTCCACACCTTGTGGGCCCCTTCTACTACAGATTAGCCCACCTCCTGCTCCACACCTTGTGGGCCCCTTCTACTACAGATTAGCCCACCTCCTGCTCCACACCTTGTGGGCCCCTTCTACTACAGATTAGCCCGCCTCCTGCTCCACACCTTGTGGCCCCCTTCTACTACAGATTAGCCCGCCTCCTGCTCCACACCTTGTGGGCCCCTTCTACTACAGATTAGCCCGCCTCCTGCTCCACACCTTGTGGGCCCCTTCTACTACAGATTAGCCCGCCTCCTGCTCCACACCTTGTGGGCCCCTTCTACTACAGATTAGCCCACCTCCTGCTCCACACCTTGTGGGCCCCTTCTACTACAGATTAGCCCGCCTCCTGCTCCACACCTTGTGGCCCCCTTCTACTACAGATTAGCCCGCCTCCTGCTCCACACCTTGTGGGGCCCTTCTACTACAGATTAGCCCGCCTCCTGCTCCACACCTTGTGGGCCCCTTCTACTACAGATTAGCCCGCCTCCTGCTCCACACCTTGTGGGCCCCTTCTACTACAGATTAGCCCACCTCCTGCTCCACACCTTGTGGGCCCCTTCTACTACAGATTAGCCCGCCTCCTGCTCCACACCTTGTGGGCCCTTCTACTACAGATTAGCCCACCTCCTGCTCCACACCATGTGGGCCCCTTCTACTACAGATTAGCCGCATTAGCCCACCTCCTGCTCCACACCTTGTGGGCCCTTCTACTACAGATTAGCCCACCTCCTGCTCCACACCTTGTGGGCCCCTTCTACTACAGATTAGCCCGCCTCCTGCTCCACACCTTGTGGGCCCCTTCTACTACAGATTAGCCCGCCTCCTGCTCCACACCTTGTGGGCCCCTTCTACTACAGATTAGCCCGCCTCCTGCTCCACACCTTGTGGCCCCCTTCTACTACAGATTAGCCCGCCTCCTGCTCCACACCTTGTGGGCCCCTTCTACTACAGATTAGCCCGCCTCCTGCTCCACACCTTGTGGGCCCCTTCTACTACAGATTAGCCCGCCTCCTGCTCCACACCTTGTGGGCCCCTTCTACTACAGATTAGCCCACCTCCTGCTCCACACCTTGTGGGCCCCTTCTACTACAGATTAGCCCACCTCCTGCTCCACACCTTGTGGGCCCCTTCTACTACAGATTAGCCCGCCTCCTGCTCCACACCTTGTGGGCCCCTTCTACTACAGATTAGCCCGCCTCCTGCTCCACACCTTGTGGGCCCCTTCTACTACAGATTAGCCCGCCTCCTGCTCCACACCTTGTGGGCCCCTTCTACTACAGATTAGCCCGCCTCCTGCTCCACACCTTGTGGGCCCCTTCTACTACAGATTAGCCCGCCTCCTGCTCCACACCTTGTGGGCCCCTTCTACTACAGATTAGCCCACCTCCTGCTCCACACCTTGTGGGCCCCTTCTACTACAGATTAGCCCGCCTCCTGCTCCACACCTTGTGGGCCCCTTCTACTACAGATTAGCCCGCCTCCTGCTCCACACCTTGTGGGCCCCTTCTACTACAGATTAGCCCGCCTCCTGCTCCACACCTTGTGGCCCCCTTCTACTACAGATTAGCCCGCCTCCTGCTCCACACCTTGTGGCCCCTTCTACTACAGATTAGCCCGCCTCCTGCTCCACACCTTGTGGGCCCCTTCTACTACAGATTAGCCCACCTCCTGCTCCACACCTTGTGGGCCCCTTCTACTACAGATTAGCCCGCCTCCTGCTCCACACCTTGTGGGCCCCTTCTACTACAGATTAGCCCGCCTCCTGCTCCACACCTTGTGGGCCCCTTCTACTACAGATTAGCCCGCCTCCTGCTCCACACCTTGTGGGCCCCTTCTACTACAGATTAGCCCACCTCCTGCTCCACACCTTGTGGGCCCCTTCTACTACAGATTAGCCCGCCTCCTGCTCCACACCTTGTGGCCCCTTCTACTACAGATTAGCCCGCCTCCTGCTCCACACCTTGTGGCCCCCTTCTACTACAGATTAGCCCGCCTCCTGCTCCACACCTTGTGGGCCCCTTCTACTACAGATTAGCCCGCCTCCTGCTCCACACCTTGTGGGCCCCTTCTACTACAGATTAGCCCGCCTCCTGCTCCACACCTTGTGGCCCCTTCTACTACAGATTAGCCCCCTCCTGCTCCACACCTTGTGGGCCCCTTCTACTACAGATTAGCCCGCCTCCTGCTCCACACCTTGTGGCCCCCTTCTACTACAGATTAGCCCGCCTCCTGCTCCACACCTTGTGGGGCCCTTCTACTACAGATTAGCCCGCCTCCTGCTCCACACCTTGTGGGCCCCTTCTACTACAGATTAGCCCGCCTCCTGCTCCACACCTTGTGGGCCCCTTCTACTACAGATTAGCCCACCTCCTGCTCCACACCTTGTGGGCCCCTTCTACTACAGATTAGCCCGCCTCCTGCTCCACACCTTGTGGGCCCCTTCTACTACAGATTAGCCCACCTCCTGCTCAACACCTTGTGGGCCCCTTCTACTACAGATTAGCCCGCCTCCTGCTCCACACCTTGTGGGGCCCTTCTACTACAGATTAGCCCGCCTCCTGCTCCACACCTTGTGGGCCCCTTCTACTACAGATTAGCCCGCCTCCTGCTCCACACCTTGTGGGCCCCTTCTACTACAGATTAGCCCGCCTCCTGCTCCACACCTTGTGGGCCCCTTCTACTACAGATTAGCCCGCCTCCTGCTCCACACCTTGTGGGCCCCTTCTACTACAGATTAGCCCGCCTCCTGCTCCACACCTTGTGGCCCCTTCTACTACAGATTAGCCCACCTCCTGCTCCACACCTTGTGGGCCCCTTCTACTACAGATTAGCCCGCCTCCTGCTCCACACCTTGTGGGCCCCTTCTACTACAGATTAGCCCGCCTCCTGCTCCACACCTTGTGGGCCCCTTCTACTACAGATTAGCCCGCCTCCTGCTCCACACCTTGTGGGCCCCTTCTACTACAGATTAGCCCGCCTCCTGCTCCACACCTTGTGGGCCCCTTCTACTACAGATTAGCCCACCTCCTGCTCCACACCTTGTGGGCCCCTTCTACTACAGATTAGCCCGCCTCCTGCTCCACACCTTGTGGGCCCCTTCTACTACAGATTAGCCCGCCTCCTGCTCCACACCTTGTGGGCCCCTTCTACTACAGATTAGCCCGCCTCCTGCTCCACACCTTGTGGGCCCCTTCTACTAGAGATTAGCCAGTCTCCTGCTCCACACCTTGTGGGCCCCTTCTACTAGAGATTAGCCAGTCTCCTGCTCCACACCGTGTGGGCCCCTTCTACTACAGATTAGCAGAACATGCACATCCCTTAGTGGGCCCCTTCTACTACAGATTAGCAGAACGTGCACATGCCTTATTGGGTCGAATCAATGATAAGTCGCGAATGGGGATACTAAATAAAATAGCTTAAACAAAATTCTACCATGTCCTGATATGACCATAGATGTTGCCAGGACGTAAACTCCAACATTCAACCAACTCCTCCCATGCCCACAGTAATTTAGTGTATTTACATGGCACTCTTCTTGTTTGTGTTGTGCAATCTTTTGATGATATGTACAGCCCATGATTAGTGCATCTGGGAAGACACCTGATGGAAGTTATCTCCCGCCCGCCAGCCTCTCCCCGCCCCCATCCACATCGCCGCCCTGCCCCCTGGTTGATCGCCCGGTCAAGCATGTGTCACTGAAGTGTTCACTGAAGTCATCGCATGGCCTAGCTGCAGTCACTTCAAGCAGCCAATCAGAACTTTACATCCAAATCTCCAGATTACTCGGAACTATACAAGTAAACAGGGTGCATACACCTTCATCAGAAAAATAATCCCAATGTTTTTGTCAGGATTTTCAAGGATGTATAAAAAATACCTTTTCAAGGCTTCTAGACACACATATTATTAGGTAACCATCTTTAAAACCGAACGTTATGAATGACCATCATTGCGCGGGTGGCAGGTTGTGAGGGTCACACTGCTGCCGTTGCAATTTGGCTTCTTTTAGGGCTAATCAGGGTTGTCTCAATTCTTTGGGAAAACATACAAAAATGTCATCATATGGTAGTGTCATTTCCAAGGATTTTCAAGCACACAGTAAAATATTCCAGCACTTTTAAGGATTTCAAAGCCGCGTACCCACCCCGAGTTAATGACAGCAGAGGAACCTTTATACATGTGCACAACAACGGACACCAGCTGGTCCCGCCAAATCACCTCACCTCACCTCACCACGCCACGCCACGCCACACCACACCAAAGACCCTATAATACTAAGACGGCTCACTCAGCCTGTACTGTGTAATGAAAATGATCAAACCCACCAATTGGTGTGCAGGCTGTTCTCTTGGTTAAACAGTTGCTATACTATATGTATAAATGTATATATGAATGTGAAAGATGTGTGATGATGGTGATGCTGATGATGTGTATTGATAGGGAGTGAGCCGTCTTAGTATTATAGGGTGTTTGACCACACCACGCCACACAGAACCATTTGATATGAGTTGACTATGAACTGGGATCACCAGCTCTGTACTACTGACACACATACCCCCCACCCTCATCCTCTCACAAACAGATCTTTGTATAACTTCCCTCTTTGTATCACTAACCAGTGGTAGGAGGTACAATGGAACAAAATCAACATACACCAGGTTGTTGCTTACTTCTAGGTCGCTCACTCTGGTCTAATGGGGAGCTTTCAGTTTGCATGACTCTCTCGTCAGATGGCGCACCATGCCGGTCCCATGTTGGAGAGAAACAGTTCCTTCTACTCTACTACCAAGTGTATGTAAATAAGAAGGGGTTGAGTGGGTGTGTAGTGGGGGTTGAGGGGTGTAGGTGTGTATCGAGGGGGGGGGGGTGTATGGTTCTGTGGTGGGTGTTTAGGAATGTGTGGTGGGGGGTAGTGAGTGGGTATGGTGTGGTGGGGGCATATGTTTGTGTGGTGGGTGTGTTGTGGAGGTGTAGGGGTATGGTGAGGATTTTGTTGCGTGGTGGGGGGTGTATGGGGATTTAGGGGTGTGATGTGGTGGGGTGTGTGGTGAGGGTGTAAGGGTGTGTGGTGGGGGCTGACGGTGTGTGTGGTGGGAGGGTAGGGGTGTCTTGCAGAGCGGCAACTCACAGCCTTAAAGCCCCAACACACACACATATACCCCCTACACCCCATGGCACACACCTATACCCCCACACCCCTAAACCCCCAACACACCTGCCCCCTTCTATCCAACCATGATGGCCGACTTGGACCGGGACAACCAAGTGTATAGCGAGAGAAATGGCTCATGAAAGGTCCCCATTGTATTTGGATGAGCGAATACCCAATTGTTAACTCAGTTTGTAAAAACAAATCAACTATATAACCTCAAATATAAGGATGTGCTAATTGAAGGTCAGTACAGAGCCATGTTTTGGGTTTTTTTACACCGTAGCAATAAGGTTCTGTTAGAACTAAACTTGTGACAGTGCACCTAGCAACTTTATAGTGCTGCCCCACTGAGAGATCAGACCGCCAGCACCATGATCCGAAATCAATCACATTATCCTGATCCCAAGCAAAACCAGTCTTGCGCTATCCTATTAAGGATAAGCGCCAGGGTAGGTCTCAATTCTGTAAACTATTCGTTAAGACTCGATCTCAGCAGTTTGGACTTAACCAGAGAATGGGTATTCTAATTAGAGCAATCAAATTTGTGAGATTTTCTAATGTGGATACAGCTTAAAGGCAATGTAATCACATCATAGATATTTGCATTCTCATCATTTTGATATAAAAATCAAGACAATATCTCAAATAGAATCAGAGATATTAATTTTCTAAAGATTTGATCAAGGATAGTTAGTGAAAATCACACGATTTGCCATGTTTGATGTCAAATTGTTCAACAAATATTTATTTGTACGGTCTGAATTTTTTTTAGATTAGAGTCTGTACTAGAAATAATAAGTTAAAAGAATAATGATGTGATTAAAATGTAATTTGCCTTCAGCAGGCAGCCTCAAACATCAGGATTTAAGCATTTGCAGAATCGTGATAAATGTATGTAAAATTAAGCAGGGATTAAAGTGGTCTCCAGGGGAAAAAAGCGGAAATGTGGATATTCTCCCATAGATCTAGCATTGTCAGGGAATCGTGGAAAAATACCAGAAGTCAGGTTTCAACTAGCCTTGTTGTGCTTGCATTATTGCCCATATCGTCTAACACTTTCTTGCTTAGGTTTTATGTTCTAACTACACCTAAGGTCATTACGGGATTCGAACCACCCAACTGTTGTCATATACATCCCAAACGTGAATTGGTGAATATAAGAAATCGCGGAAATCCACGAAACCGTGGAGGTCTTTTATCTCTGATTAAGGGCAAAAAATAAATATTAAAAAAAATCCATAACTCATAATTTTCCATTATTATATATATTTGTAATCAGAATGATAAGAGCTTTCCAACTGTACCATTGAAAAGAAAAATTCAGTTTGGTGTGCCTAGCTTTATGTTCTAGTAACATTTAAGGTCATATAAATATGGGATTCAAACTAATTGTTGTCATATATATCCTGATTCCCTGACATTTTGCTTAACATTAACTGGTAAATATAAAGAATCGCGGAAAGTGCAGAGAATTTTCATCCCTGATTTTAGTAATGGTGGGTCAATTATAAATATCAGAAAGGAGTAACCCTTGGGCACCCCATTCTGACGGTTCATTGGAAGATGCCGCTTTGAGTTTATCTCGGTGACTCAGTGTCCGGCTGGCCCCTATGGAGGAAGTAACGCCCATTTAAACACACAGCCTCGGGCTGTTACCAGCTGACACTGCATGTACAGTGGCGCCATCATGCTCATTAACACATGCTGGTGACAAGCCAGCCATGGTATGAGCACAACACATGGGCACAGCCACGGGCACACACATGCAGTGCCACGAGCACAGGTTCAGCCACAGGCACACGCGCACACATACAAGCAGTAGGACAAGCACAGGTTCAGCCACAGGCACACATACAAGCAGTACGATGAGCACAGGTTTAGGCACAGCCACGGGCATGCACACACATGCAGTGCCACGAGCACAGGTTCAGCCACAGGCACACACGCGCACACACACACAGGCAGTGCCACGAGCACAGGTTCAGCCACAGGCACACACAGGCAGTGCCACGAGCACAGGTTCAGCCACACACGCACACATACAAGCAGTACGACGAGCACAGGCTCAGCCACAGGCACACGCGCACACACATACAAGCAGTACCACGAGCACAGGTTTAGGCACAGGCATGGGCACGTATGCACATGCAGTGCCACGAGCACAGGTTCAGCCACAGGCACACGCGCACACACACACAGAGGCAGTGCCACGAGCACAGGTTCAGCCACAGGCACACACATATACAAACAGTTCCACGAGCACAGGTTTAGGCACAGGCACACACACACACAGGTTTAGCCACAAGCACACACATACACCCGCAGTGCCACGAGCACAGGCACACACTGTATGATGATGTGATTAAAATTGGAGACATTTTACACCATACACACACACACACACCCACACACAAAAAGCAGTACCACGAGCACATGTTTAGCCACAGGCACACAGGTTTGGCCACGCACGCACGCGCACACAGGCAGTACCACCAACACCCATGCTCCCACCAATGACTTAAAAAATTGATACTTGTCACTTCCTAGCCAGGTGCTCGCCATTATTACGATAGGACAAGGACTGGTTGGCTCAGTGTCAGAATAATGTGACTGAGTGCAATATCAGGTCATGGTGCAGGCAGCCTGGTCTCCCATTGGGACAGCACTATAAAGTCACCATAAGTGTGCACCGTCACAAGTAGGTACCTGTCCTGATATGACCTTAGATGTTGCCAGGACATAAAACTCCAAGAACCAACCCAGGCACCTTTATGCACAGACACAGTACGACCACCCAGGCTATTTAGCCACGCTTATAAGTACAGATGTCAGCTAATGATGAAGGACCGCGTGAGTGATGAGGCGTCGTCATATCCTAGCAACAAAAGCCACCATCAAAATGAAACTGCACAACTGAAGCAGGTCACATAAACCATACCTAAACCAGCAACTTGACTTCAAATTACTCCACTACATCTCGATTCAGCCATTGGTGGACTGATGGATTGATTGATGGTTTCTTTACACAGTGTCAGCAGCATAGGCCATATTCATGGCGGGAATTGTTTGTTTTGTGTTCAACCATCACTTTTACATATAATGTAAAAGCATACAATCAATTATAAAATTCTAGATAAAAGTAAAAGAATTTATTATTGGTGGGAGAACCGCCAAGATTTCACCTGCGGGTGAGATCTGACTGAAGCTACACCTCAGTTAGCATTAGTAAAATGGTCCCAGTGAGTAAGTAATGCCGAGCACCAGGCTAAGGAACGACGAGTATCAACTTTGTAGGCCATTGGTTTGACTCGACCAGGTTTCGAACTCCTGACCTTCCGAATGGGAAGTCTGCGCTCTACCGATTCGGCCACTGCATCCAGTCCCCAATCTGAACATTTGGCTGGTTGTTGGAGTTTTAAGTCCTGGCAACATCTGAGGTTATATTAGGACCGGTACCGACTTGTAACAGTGCGCAGTCATGGCGACTTTATAGTGCTGCCCCACTTGGAGATCAGGCTACCCCAAGCTGAAGTCTCCAAGCAGTTGCTGCAAAACCTCTTAACAGAAGCCACACCCAAACTTTAACATAATTTCCCTGCAATTCTCCTAGCAAACACAAAAGCACATTATGGAAGCTTTCTGCCTCTACTTAGCCTTTCACCTAATCAGCACCCCCCCCCCCCAACCTACATACCCCACCACAGCACATTATTGAATAGGCTGCTAGATTGTTTGTGATTTACGCCCCAGCAACATCTATCGTCATATCAGGACAATGCACACGCATATCTCAGTCAATTATCCTGACACTGAGCTAACTAGACCATGCACGAATCTATTAATGCACAGTGCCAGACTAAGTAGTGACAAGTACCAATTTTATAAGTCACTGGTTTGACTCGACCGGCAATTGAACTCCCGACCGTTCGCACGGGAAACCTACGCTCTACTGATTCGGCCAGGGTACTCTTTAAATAAGTTTTGTTGTTTGTTTGTTGTTTTACATCCTAGCAACATCTAAGGTCATTAGGACGGTTATAAATCCGTTCTCAAGACTCATCGTAGCTTTTTATGTCACATGACATTTCTCTATCCATCAACTGTTTAAACTAAGTTGTACATGTCATACTACGGTTTAATTGTCTCACCGTTTAAAGGGCCCCTGATAGTGAGGTCACCATACGGGATGACCGAATGAGTTAGCACCTGTAACCCATTTTGGTAGACTGGGATTCGAAAGCATTGGTCCGAACCTTGGTCGAGTCAAACCAATGACGTACAAATTGATAGTTGCTGCTTCCTAGCCTGGTGCTCGGCATTATTAGGATAGGGCAAGGACTGATTGGCAAAGGGTCAGGATAATTTGACTGAGTGGGATATCAGGTCTTGGCACTGACAGCCTGGTCTGCCAGTGGGGCAGCACTATAAGGTCACCACCTAAAGTCTGCCACAAGTCAGTACTTGTTCTGATATGACCATAGATGTTACCAGGACCCCACCAACCAACCAGCTAGTGAGGTGATGACATTAAATTTACATCATTCGATTTCGAAGGACACTTACGAGCTCATCAAAGAAAGAAGAAAAAAAACCTGACTAATTGCCCATATTTGTACAGTAAACTACATTCACTTTTAAAAGTAGTTTTGCACAGCATGTTCTATGTTGCTATCATAGACAGCTGTATATAGGTCAATGCTATGGCGAGGAAACAACATATTGGACGAAATTGAGGATTTGCGTCAAACGATTAGCACCACATGACCAGTGCCTAGTCAGCCATCATGGTTGGATAAAAGCAGTTTCCTTTAGTATCAAGAGTGTTTATAGTCACTACTCCGATCTAATTATATTATTTAGAATCATGAATATTCACTGGAGGGTTGAAATAATGGTATTTAGAAGCATAACTTACGAGTGAAATTCTAATCAAATTAAACCCAAAATCTGAGTGAAAGTACAGCAACAATAGCAATAACGCTGCCAATGTGGAAGTGGCCTTGATATCGCTTGGATTTTGGGTATAATTTGACTAAATTTCACTTATTGACTAAGTTATACTCCCAAATAACATTATTTCAACCCCCGAGTGAATATTCATGGTTCTAAATAACAGAATTAGATCGTAGCAGTGAATAGATTTGCGATTTTTGTTTTATTTACATTCACAAACACTAGATAGTAGAAGGAACCGCTTATATCCAACCACGATGCAGGAGTAGTGTGATGCCTACGTCACAAGCAAATCTTCAATAGGATTTCCGTGGTGAATCCATTGGCGGTGGTGCGCTAGTTTCATTAGCAATTCCAATGACTGCCTTTAAAAGATTGCTTCTATTACGCTACCAGGAACTACCGTGGTGTTTTTTGCTTGTTTGTTTGTTGTTTTGTCCTAGCAACATCTAAGGTCATATCAGGACAGGGACTGACTTGTGACAGTGCGCACTCATGGTGACTTTATAGTGCTGCCCCACTGGAAGACCAGGCCACCAGCACCATGACCTGGTATCCCACTCAGTCACATTATCCTGACACTTGAGCCAACCAGTCCTTGCCCGATCCTAATAATGCAGAGCACCAGGCTAGGAAGCAACAAGTATCAATTTTTAAGTCATTGGTTTGACTCGACCATGGTTCGAACCCACGACCTACCAACACGGGAGACAGACGCTCTAACTCATTCGGCCATCCCGTCTGGTTACCAGAGGTTAAAATACCAGTCAGGACAGCTTATAAACAGGGATGAAAGTGGTCTCTGGCAAACACGGAAATCAACCTGCAGGCGCAACGGCACCAAGCGGTTCAAATAAGTTAATTCCAACAAAGGCACATTATAATGATCCAACAAACATACACCTAAAAAATATCACAGAAACTCAAAACCAACGAACTAAAGTTTGTTATATTTAACAACACCTCTAAAGCACATTGATTTTCATCATCGGCTATTGGACGTCAAACATAGGGTCATTCTGACATTGCCTTTGAGAAAACCTCCTGCCACCACATAGGCTACTCTTTCCGATAAGCAGCATTGGGTCTTTTTTATGGGTCACTCTCCTGAAAACTGGCCAGAAGTGTCAGATGGAGAGTTAAAATCTAATATTTAATTTTTTTGATTTCAAATGTAAGCTGGGAATCTCCCCTTTACATCTATGTAAAATATAAATTGATGAGATAAAACATAACGGATTAGTCCATGATTAAGCTATGTCTTATGGCAGTATAACATGTGTTGCTCAGATGTAACACATGTTTAGGATACCACACAGTCTGCTTAATAAAAATCTAAGCAGAATTAAATAATTTCATACTGAGAAGCATATTAATCATAGCATAATATACAGAAATTTGTAGTGCTTATATTGATTTTTTTTTAAAGAAAGTAATTCCCAGCCATGCTTTATTCACTGAATAATTAGTGTACAATATTTGTGTTTCATCGAGACACCACTGGTTACATCTGTGACGGAAATTTGTAATGTTATTTCTGAAGACATCAAATCATTTTTTTTTTAATTTAAGCGTGCATACATGTTAATAAATACTTCCTTTTTGATTTGGGAACTGTTCTGTTTGATATATCAATGCAATACAAGCTGTTTGTAAGGATCAAACCATGTCTCATATGTCATGTTACAAATGCCTGATTGTAAAATGGGGTTTTTTTTTGGGGTGCAAAAACACCTCATAACTGAAAAGACCAAAGTTGCATGTGGTTTATTTTATCCCTTATTTCTTACATCAAATCTGAACATGAATAGTATAAGGAAAAAAATAACCAAGACATTTTTTTGATTGATGTTTTAAAATCCCACCCCATGCTGACCAGTTTTTAGTAGAGTGACCCATATGCACTTTCCCACAGACAGGACAGCACATACCACAGCTTTTGATTAACCAGTTGTGGACCACTGGTTGGAATGGAAAATAGCCCAAACTGCAAATGGGTCCACTGAGCAGGATCGATAGGATGACCGACACTGTCACAGGTGGACACTCTACCGCATAAGCTACGTCCCTCTCCCCCAAACCCATCAAACTATGCAACTATAAAGGTTTAATCAAACAGCTCCTATTCACCTTGTGGTTCTCGAAACACCGCATGTACTGGTGAGCGGTTACGCAGGCCGGACACAGGAAGTTGGCACAGTCGGAGCAGCGTGCCACTGCGTTCTCGCGGGCCTTGCAGCTGGTGCAGATGATCTCCACCTCCTTGCCGCTGTCCTTGTCGAGCATGGTGGCGAGCACGATGTCCACGGGCAGGTCTTCGACCCCCTTACCATGCAGCTTCGTCTCCTGCTTGCACACCGAACACACGATTGTGCCGGCTGGAGACGCCGGCAGCGCAGGCCCCAATTCATGCTCTGCATTTCCAGACTCCTCTTCCTCCTCCACCTGTGGAGCAGAGTAGGGAGATGGTTGGTTGTTGGCGTTTTACGTCCTGGCAACAGGTCATATCAGGACGGCACTGAAGACAGGTACTACTAAATACCAGATTATTTAGTGAGGTTTGCAGACATCAACCATTTCCAATTTATTAATACATTGTTGCACTAGTAATTATTACGCACCCAATATAATTGTTACTATTAAGTCAACCATTTCCACTTCATTCATTGTTGCAGTAGTAATTATTACGCACCCAATATAATTGTTACTATTAATAGTCAACCATTTCCAATTTATTAATACATTGTTGCACTAGTAATTATTACGCACCCAATATAATTGTTACTATTAATAGTATATGCCAGTGATGAATTGCCCCAAAATAAAAACGGTATATGTGGTTATGCGAATACACACACACACACACACCCACAGACCACAGCTGTTCCCCAGTGCCTATTTTTGTTTTTGCTTATGTTCAAACAGATCTGCTGTATGCCACGATTAGAGTTTTGAAGTACCGTTTTGACATGTGAAGCACAATAAAACCAAAAAGAAAAACATTGATGTTTCCGGTTGCATGGCAATTCTTTTTGGAGTTGGTAGGTAGGGTTATGTTGGTACTTTTTATTTTCTTACAGCGGGAAAAAAAATCCCAGTGGGGGGTGTTCTATCTAAGAAGGTCGGTCGGAAACCGCAAACATCAAAAAGTGTGTTTAAAGGCCTAAGCGACTTGTTTTACAGACAGGTGAAGCACAACACGATACCTGTTTCACACACAGACGCCGAAGGACAAGCTACCTGTTTCTCAAGGCAGCGGGTACAGAAGACGTGCAGACACGACAGTACACGCGGCTGTTGCAGACGCTCACTGCATAGCCCGCAGGCGTGCTCGACCGGCTCCAGCACCACCCTGTCCATCTCGGCACAGTCGGACAGCACCGGCGACCCCTCCCGGGAGTCGGCCAGCGAGCTGCCCCCCGACGGCACCGGCGACTCGGCCATCCCACTGATGGTTAGGCTCTCAAGTTGTAGATGCTGGAGGAAAAGACAAAGATCTGGGTAATTAAAGGCCATCTTCCACACACCTAACATGGGTTTTTGTCAGAGGGTAACATTCTGTACCACTAAATATTCTGAGGGAATGACTCTGTACCCTCAAATTGTTGATTCAATTTTTTTTACAAGCTTCTTCATTCTGCATACCCGCAAATTATTTTATGGCGGAAACCCTGCTGACTGCTTGGCTGAAAGTTGCATTCGATTTGTTTGTTTGCTGTTTTACGTCCTAGCAACATCTAAGGTCATATCAGGATGGGTACCGACTTGTGGCAGTGCGCACTCATGGCAACTTTATAATAGTGCTGCCCAACTGGAAGACCCGGCCATCAGCACAATTACCTGATATCACACTCAGTCACATTATCCTGACACTGAGCCAACCAGTCCTTGCCCTATCCTAATAATGGCGAGTGCCGGGCTAGGAAGCGACAAGTATCAATTTCTAAGTCATTGGTCTGACTCGACCAGGGTTCGAACCCACGATCTACCAACGCAGGAGACGGACGCTCTAAATCATCCCGTCTGGTATAGTTGCATTCAAACATAACTCGCATATCTTGTATTTGATCAAATGTATAGGTAATAATACGAATATATCTGCAAGGAAAACTATAATTTATGGCCACTTTATTAACACAATGATGTGCGAAGATAAACCTACCATAGTGACGCACATTGTATCAAGGATTACAAGATCTGCTAGCTTTGTCGATGGACCTTCTTCAAGGAGTCAATATTCGACAATATTGCAAACACACCTCATTACGGTACTAAAAGTAATCTTAAAGACATGAAAAGCCAAACCCATGTGCACTCGGTTAGTTCTTAAACACTGGAATATAATAATTCTGATTTATTGTCAAAGTATTTTTCCATTGCAATGCCAAAATATTAAACTATTATAGTAATGCAAGTGTTAACCATATGAAATAGTCAATCAGGTAGCCACAAGAATGGCATTTAACCTGTTCATTTCATCACACTATATGACTACCAGGATTTGCTTATCTGGTCATAAAGGGATGGTGCGGAGAGAGAATTGGCAGTGCCGGCTGATGGACTGAGTAACCAGTTCTGCATTGCGACAATGTATACACTCTTAGCAAACTTGTGTTTGAAGAGCGATAGGATGCACAATTATGTCACCGCATGGTTTCTGTTTTGCTCATGCATTTATTTGCTGGAAGAGTCACTGGAGACAGAATGGCATCATATGCGTTTTCTGTTTTGCCCATACTTTTTTGTTTATGCCCACTTGTTTGTGCTCACTTGTATGGCTCAATAACTGTTATTCAAACAAAGAGGTCAGCGTGGTAGTAAAAAAAACAACCACACATGACGTTTCTCAGAAATAGGCTTTGTTTGTTGAGGTTTTTTCCCTAGCAAGATCTAAGGTTATATCAAGACAGGTACACTCATGGTGGTTTTTACAGTGCTCCCCCACAGGCAGACATGAATGCCAGCACCGTCAATCGATATTCCACTCAGTCACATTATCCTGATACTGAGCAAACCAGACCTTGCACTATCCTATTGTCATGGGGGTGACGAAAATGGGAAATTCAAACACACTTCTTGCCATTCCAGGGCCAACGTGCTAACCATTTCACTACCTAGGCTCCCTGATGCAATCTGAATCACCCTATTCACACCTACCTATCTATGCGGCTCCTCGCCTGAGAGGGCAATACTTTTTGTGCTGGGGTTCGTTAAACAAAGAGAGGGCGGTGCAGACTAGTACGTTATTATATCTTATCACCAGGCTAGGTCGTGACTAGTATCAATTTAGTATATTGTCGTGGGGGTGATGAAAATGGGAAATAGTGCGCCTAGAGCAGGACTCGAACCCACATCTCATTGCATTCTGGATCAGTGTCCTAACCTTAAACCATTACACCACACAGGCTCCCTGATATCACCATACTACCCACGCCTACCCGTCTATGTAGCTCCTTGCATGAGAGGTTAGTGCAGACTACTACAATATTATTGATTTGACTCAGTCGGGTTTCGAACCTACCACATTCCAGTCGGCGCTCTTACCGATTCGCCCATCTCAGAAATAGGGACGGACAATGTTTTGAGCTCGCTATGTACCACCTAAATAATACTGGCTACACAGTGCACACAGTGTAGACCGCAGACCAGCTACCCACATCTGGCCCAGTTCCAAACAAATCCCTCTAGATGCAGCCACTAATTACTTAGACCCATGGCCGACTGGGTAAGGAATCTTCCACTTATTCCACCATATTAAACTTTGGAATACACAATTTTTGCAACTAGTACAACACCTGGTGATAGGCAACGACACTCGTGTTGTGGGTCGACGGTGTGTCACTGTGTTGTTTTACACTGAAGATCAAGCTTATCAATCAATCAATCGGATACAGCTATAATTATCAAAAATAATTTTTTTAAATGGTACGTATGTTTTCTCTATAAATCCACATTTGTGCCGAAAAGTCAGTTGCTCAATATGAAGCCAGTGTTAACAGTCTCAATTGCCTCTCCACAGATTCTCTGACACACAAGTTCAGTCTGGATTATGCCCTGCGCATGCGTCACGGAAATCTGTGTATTAGCTTCAGAATACACACACAAAAGGTATTTCATGTTTCCCGAAATAAGTGGTGCAATGCAACTTCACATACAAATGCACAAGTGTTTCGGATGTGGCCCCCATGAATTGTCCTTCAAATATATCAGCACCGGATTTTTTAAAGGTGGATGTCTAGAATAAAGTCAAACAGCACCTACTTGAACAGAGGACCTAGGCACGCCCATCCCACACGAGCCCCATTTATCTTAACATGATACAGATATTCCTAGTTTAGTTTGTATCCGCTGGTCTATCAAGAATGAAACTGCAGTCAGCCTACACACCGCAAGTTGGGGGGGTTGGCGCTCCTCCCAGTCCCCTTTGTATCCACTGGTCTATCAGGAATGAAACTAGGCAGTCCCAACATCAGCTTACACACCACAAATTAGGAGGTGGTGGTCCTATGAGTCCGGTTTGTATCCGCTGATCTATCAAGATTGAAACTAGGCAGTCCCGGCGTCACCAGTGCTCCTCCCCTTCCCACAATCAATTTTCACCTATAACCACATACATCCAAAGATTAATCTTGAACTGCCCTTGTCATACATTTGATTCTATGTACATTGCAATGAAACTTCCCAAGCAAATATTTTACTAAATAAAATATGACTTTCTGTATACATATGTTCACCTATTGCCACCACTTGACACTTGCCGAGTGCTCTGGTCACCTACACCCTGACCTAATTAGTAAGCACACACCTCCGGTGTGCAGGCAGCAAGACTCACTGCTGCTCCTCCAGTACCCCCCACCCCCACACACACCACCACCACCGTGAGCATGTACACTGCATCAGTTTTCTGGAACAATAGCAAGGCCCGGAGCCTGAGTTGGGATCTGCTATGTCCCAGTACTTAGCAATAGTTCAGAATACTCGCCTTTAATTATCTTTTAATTTCATTCTATTATTCAGGGATGAGAGTAGCTTATGGAAAAAAAAGTCTGAAAAGTGTCATCTATATTTATGAGTGAAGTGAGTGACATGCAGTTGGGGGTATGGGGGCACTGTGAGCTTCCCCCCCCCCCCCCCCCCACAAAGAAAATTTTCAATTTGGTGCAATTTCAGGGCCATTTTAAGACAATCTAGTACTGCTTTGCTGGAGCTGAACAGTCTTTCTTGGGGAAAATATCTTTTTACTACCACATCCATACCCACGCCCCTCCAGTTTTATTTTACATCTGATTTAACAAATCTTAGAAATGACCCTTGTGGCCAAGGAGAAATCGGAAATCCGGCGAAAATCGGAAATTTCACATCCCTGATTATTGTATGTCTAAAACCACCTACAGTACAAAGGGGAACGAATAAACTCAAAACAATGACTTGATCTCTAAAGACGGTTAACGGGCGTGATGGCAGAATACGTAAAGCACGGGAGATCGGGAGTTCTGTTTACAGTCGAGTCAAACCAATGACATAATTTTGACATTGGTTGGCTCGACCGCTTGTCGCTTCCTAGCCTGGCACTTGTCATTAATTAGAATAGGACAAGGACTGGTTAGCTCAGTGTCAGGATAATGTGACTTGTGAGATATCGGACCATGGTGCCGGCAGCCTGATTTCACAGTGGGGCAACACTATTAAGTCGACATGAGTGCGCAGTGTCACAAGTCGGTACCCCTCGTGATATGACCTTAGATGTTGCCAGGATGTATAACTCCAACAAACTGAATACAGGTATATACCTAACCGAACACCAGGCATATTTCATTGTTTACCAGCCTCAGGGCATGAAGCCTGCACTGAATGCTAGCATATAAATCATGCGCTTAGCCTGATTAGTAGCCTGCAGCAACCACGGTCACAATACCCAGTCAGTTTCAAGTGGAAATGTGCGTTAACTATTTGACTATTAACTATTTGTGCATGCAGGGATTATACAGATATACCCCGCTTCGCATTGATTCGCTATATCACGAAAATGACTTCATAACTTGTTTATCTAGAGATCTATTCTGTGAGAGTCATACTTAGCCTGTTGCACTTTGTTCAGTTGTGCCTGGCTTACCGTACCAAACAGCCACGATGCCGCCACCCCTACTGCATTAACCAGTCCCCGTTTAGGCCGTTTAGTCACCAACTGCAGAACTTGTACAGGGTCTTGCTTCATTCTCGCCTGCAGGACCTTGAGCTTCATGTTCACTCAGTCCACGCTGAAAATCTTGTCAAGCTGTGACTGAGTGCCATTCAGCCCTAATGACCTGACCCTCCTCAGCTGTTATTGTGACGTAGAGAAGGGAATACTTGCACCCGTGGATAAGATTTTTCTATTAAATAAAGGCCCAAAACGTACACTCACGGATCATCAATTATAAGCAGCTTATTGCAACACAGATCCCAAAGGAAACTTATCAAAAAGCCTAATTTGAATCCCTTTGATTATGCCCTGGAACATTTTATTTTAATTGCACATATCACTTCCGCGTCTGACATCACAGAAGTACCAAGAATAGATACACTCCAGTCTAATGACCATCCCTATCGACTGGGTTGAAGGTCAAATAGCTCATGTGCAATATGTGCAGTGTACTTTTCTAGAATAAAAGTATCTAAAGATAAAGTGAAGAACCTGGCATAGAATGTCTTGAAATCAAGTAATCAAGCTTGCACGTCACAAAGTACGAAGAATAGATACACTCAGTCCAATGAGCCATCGCTATCGACTGGGTTGAAAGTTGAAGGTCAAATAGCTCAATATACGTGCATTTGACTTTTCTAGAATAAAAGTATTTTAAGTGAATAACCTGGCAAATAAAAACTTGCACTACACATTGTGATTGTGTTTAAAAGGCCATCAAATAAGATAGCATAACAAACTTCATATGATGCTATAAACAGTAGTATATATAATTTTTAACACCTAATCGGTTATAAAAAATATATAGCTTATTGAAGGTTGGAAAAGTCCAAATAGACTAAATGACACAGACTGAGTAACACGATCAGGAAAAGTATAGTTATCTGAGAATAAAAAAAGGATGACGTCACACTACTGATGTGACAAGAATATATATGAACAATGGCACAACTACTCTTCGGACACATCCACAAATTAAATAACCAACCACAGCTTTCTTAAGTAAACCCATAATACATACAAGCATACCAAGGTCACCTTTTGTGTGGTCATATACAGATTGCCAATATTTGAGACTTCAGGGAATTATATTCAATAAGGGTAGTTTATTTATTATTTATTATTTTGATGACGGTTAGCAGCGTTCAGAATAAGAGCGTGTCCGCTTGTCCGGGACAAGTGACAAATAAGGTGGATAAGTGAAAATCACACCAGACTTGTCGGGTGGACCAGAGACTTTTGTGTGTGTGCTTATTTCTATCACTGGTTTGTATTGCTCAGACTGTTACTTGTAAATTAATATATCTTAATGATATTATTATTCACATTTATTCTTATGTACCCGGTATGGACCATTTAGTGCTACTTTTATATGTGGTCTACCGGGACTTCAACCATACCCGTAACCCTACAAAGCTAATTAAATAGGGATCATAGAAGACCCCTCCTGACCTGATTATTTAACTACAAAGCTAGTTAAATAGGGATCATAGAAGACCCCTCCTGACCTGACTTGACCTGACTATTTAACTAAAAAGCTAGTTAAATAGGGATCATAGAAGATCCCTCCTGACCTGACTTGGCCTGTCTATTTAACTAACTGTTTAGAGTTAGGGCTAAAGTCCCGGTAGACCGCATGCTAAAGTAGCATAGGACCACTTTATGCAACTGCAATAATGCAGAGTCTGAAATAATGTATTGAATTATAGTGGACATTCGAATAAGCACATCCAACAAACCAAAATACACGGCATTACTAGGACATGATAAAACCAACTAGTGGCATAGATGACCGTCTGATCTAAAGCGGCGAGGGTAGGCCTGTTAGTTTATTAGCTTCCTAGCAATGTCTAAGGTCATATCAGGACAGTCGCAGGTAGCAACAACATTTTTCCTCAGGTAAAAACCACTAAAAATGATATTTTCAAATGAAAACAGCAACTTGGGTCTAAATTAAAACCCCAACAGTCACTAAGAGTCCTGAACTTCAGGCTGAAGCAATTGGTCTGTAAAGACATACTGCATATTAATTATTAATGTCTGCATCAATTCTTGTCATACATATTACTTTTAATTAGCAGGGATGAAAGTGCTCTCCGGGGAAAAAAAGCGGAAATGCTAATATTCTCCCATAGGCTTAGCATTGTCAGGGAATCGCGGAATATTCCCGGAAGTCAAGTTTCATATATATTGGTATATGCTGAAAGTGCTGCACCGTTTGAAGCAGTAGTGTATGCTGACAGTGCTGCGGCGCTTGGGGCATTTATTAGTAGTATACGTTGATAGTGCTGTGGGATTGACAAATCCCGGAAATCCGCGGAATCGCGGAGATCTTTCATCCTTGAATTAGATTAGAGTGTTTGAGCTATATGCTCAGGCCAAGTCGGAGACTCCACCATCAGAGCACATCAGATGTGGTGAGAATGCTCTGTTCAGTTTTGCCATGTGCAGTAATGAGTTTGAATCTGCTGGCATTAGCTGGGTGTATTCTGGAATCTGCGGTTCATCTGGTATTGTTAGCACCATGTCAAGCTGCCTTCTGAATGATTGTACACTGCAGTTTGATTGATTTCTAATGTAAGCTGGCATTGTATTGAAGAGCTGTACTCCTCGGACAGAAAGACTTCCTTCCCGCCGTGTTCTTGTTGATTGTGAGGCTTTTGTATTTATTGCTGGTACCGTACCAAGTCTACCATATCTTTTTGAATGATACGTTGTGATGCCATAGTTCGGTACTTTGCCTTCAATCATTTTCCAGGTGTATATAATTCGATATCTCTCACATCAACGTTCAATGGAGTAGATCTTCAGGAATTTTAGTCTGCCCAGTAATCCAGGCTCTTGGTGTCTTCGATATATATGATGTGAAGCTGTGTTGCAGTGACTCTAGCTTTGTCAGCTGTCCTCTAGAAGTTGGTATCCACAGTTGTGAACAGTAGTCTCCGTGGGAGTATTATGGAGTTCCACAAGGTTTTCATTACCCCAGCTTCTCTTGACTTAAATGTATGCACCACCCACCCACTATATTTTCTGGCTGTTTGGCATACATAGTCAATGTGTTCAGTGAATTTGAGGTTGCTTCCCATGTGAACACCAAGGTCTTTCACGCTCTTCTTTTCCATAATTTTCTCTCCTAAGGGGTTTATGTAAGTTGTATTCATTTTTAGGTCTTGGGTTTGTGCCATATCGTATTAGCTCAAATTTCTTGTCATTGAACAGCATATTGTTTGAATGTTGCCAATTGTAAATGGTTTCCAGGTCTTTTTGGAGGGCCTCTGTGTCTACATCTCCCTCATGACTCTTGTGCCATCCGCAAAAGTAAAGATTTGATCATGATGGGACAGTAGTTGCGAAAGACATGATCTTCCGGATCTAAAACCATGCAGGGATGGGTTCATCAGGTTATTTGCTTCCAAGTATTTGACTAGATGTTCTCTAATTACTCTCTCAAAGATCTTGATTATGTGTGATGTTAGTGAGATAGGTCTATAGTTTTTGGGTAGAGCCTTTCTGTCACCTGTATGGATTGGAATAATATGTCCTTCCTTTACAATGTCAGGAATGTTACCGTGGTCCAGGGAATCCCTCCAAATTATATACAGCGGGTAGGAAAGGTATTACTTACAATGTTTTAGTAGGATGGCAGGGAACCCATCTGGTCCAGCAGATGAGTTTAGATTTAGTTTGTCAATTGCCTTTTCTATTTCTTCTGGGCTGAAGTTGATATCCATAAGGGTTGGTTTGCTTTGGTCCACCTGGTAGAAGAACTGTTTTGGTTGGTTTATTATTTTTGATTCTAGTGGGCTTCTGAAGACACTTTCGTACTGCTGGGCCCTTATGCAGGAGTCAGTGTTAGCGGGGTTTGGTGTTACAGCCTATTACCGGTTAGTTATCGCCGATGTCGGGAACTGTGTCAAGTGGTATGCAGGAGCCTGTAACACTTTCATTATAGCTAAACGTGAATTTATTCATAGATTTGGGAAATCCCTCTGTGTCTGTACCCATATATTAGGCTTAAATATATCAAATGCTATCATATTTAACAGAATTAGACACGCAATAAGTGAAATTTATTCAAATTAACCCTAAATTCGAACCCTCCTTAAGGCTACCGCCGAATTGGCGGCGATATTACTAGTTATATTTTCGAATCGACGAAGGTAAAGTAAACAAATCGCCGCCACCGCCGCATCGACCTCCCTTGCCATACTGGCGGCGGCGGCGATTTGTTTACTTTACCTTCGTCGATTCGAAAATATAACTATTAATATCGCCGCCAATGCGGCGGTAGCCTTAAGGAGGGTTCAAATTTAGGGTTAATTTGAATAAATTTCACTTATTGCGTATCTAATTCTGTTAAATATGACAGCATTGAATAGATTTGGGCCTAATAAACTCGCTAAACCTGATATTTTTTAGGGTTAAGGTAACACCGGTTAAGCCTTTGGTGTTAGGCCTAACACTGACTCGTGCATACCATTTTTTCGCCACTAAACCGGAATTCCCGCCAAACACCGTTTTTCCTCCCTAACACTGACTCCTGCATACGGCCCCAGTTTCAGGATGTCTGCCATCTCTCCAGGATCTTGGACTATGTCACCATTCTTATTCTGGAGTGGTCCTATTGTTGTTCTGGCCTGGGAGTATTTCTTAGCATAGCTATAAAAACATTTTGGATTTATCTTGACATTGATTATGGCCTTTTCCTACTCTCCTTTACGTTCTTCGTCATAGCTTTCCCTTAATTTAGTTTCTATGGAGTGGATTTTCTTTAAAAGATAATACTGAGTTTTTGATTGGCTGTTTGTCCACCTTTGAAGCTTTCTTCTCTTTCTCATTAGAATCTTTCTGTCACGTGGAATCGTTTGTTTCATAGCTTTAGGTTTCTTTGTTGGTACAAACTTGGCATACAATTCTGCAATCTTGTTATAGAATTTGTTTAGTTTGTTTTTCCACTGAGGTAGACATCCCAGTTTATATCACAAAGTTTGTTGTTTATTTGTATCCAATCTGCTTTGTGATAATTATAGGCACTGAATTTGGGAATTTCTCTATTTCTGTTAGAAGTGCTTGAGGCACTTTTGTCTTTTATAAGTATCTCTATGATGTTGTGGTCTGAGAAAACTGTTGGAGTTGATTGTAGATTAGATCATGATTGTTTGTGAATACACGGTCTAATATATTTTGTCCTCTGGTTGCAGTTTTCACAATCTGTTTAAGGAACAGTTTTTCCGTGACTTCCATCAGTTTTGTTGCTTGATTTTGTTCTGTTGTTGCTACTGTTGCCTGTGTATGTCCTAGACTAAGCTAGAGGCCAGGTAATGTTTGGGAAATTGAAGTTGCCCAGGAATATAATGTCAGGCATTGGAGCCACCATGTTTGTTATTACAGAGAATTTTATTAGCAATAAAAACTAATATTTATAAGACCATTAAATTCGGAATAAAAAATAAATACAACTACTCCATTGTTTTGGGTATTAAATAATGTTGTTGTGGCAATTCAAAAGCAACAGAAATTCGACTAGAATTTCAGAATCAGATTGAATATCAATAAAAAAACAGTGTTTACATGTGGCTAGGCCTAGGATTAGGGTGGAGGCTATATATTCATGATTTAGCTGCTATATTATATAAATAGAACAAGACTTTAAGAACAAAACCTCAACACCCTGATGTGGTCTTCCTGGGTTTCCCTTTCGGGGGTGAGAGGGTGGGTAAAGTATATATATAAAACATTGGCGGAAAACACCAAAAGAAATAACTTCATCCAAATTCCAACATTACCGCTTGCCGTCAAAAACCAGCGTTCGCAATAAAAGCAACAAATATTTGATTTGCATATCATAATTTCTAAATGACATGACATGACATGACCTGAAATGTATGGAATAAGTATGTGAGGCTTGATAATGTTACTGTGTGTGCTTTAGTTGAGTGCAATCAAGTCGGGCCCAGGTATTATTTGACAAGCGGAGTTTATTTGACACGCTTCAGTTACTTAAACTTAAGTGTCACGGGCAATGTCGGCTGCACCATTAAACTTCAAATCAGCCATCCCGCTCTCCACCACAGATAAAACCGACTTAACTCACAATTATAGGCATTCACCTACACAGATCGTAGGGTGGGAGTTATCAAAGTCCAATGTGGTGTGAGGAACATTTAATAGTGACCTACTTGTGTCAGAGCTACATGACAGCAGGCCAAATCCAGGGCAGCTACAAAACGCCACAGCCACAGGAAAAGGGGGCAGAAATAGTGTTAGGCGTCAAAGTCACGATTCTTATATTTTATTTTACAAACAACCAGAATGGAAGTTTGGTGATTTGGGGATGATTGTTGGTAATTGGGGGTATCTGAGAGGGGAATGTTGCAAAATTGGGTAAACGACGTAAAATGTGGTTGCAAAGGCGCAACACGTGACAGTGACAGCTGCTCCAGCTCTTGACATGTCGCTTTGGGCACCTTAAGTCCACGGCAAAATATGCGCTAATATGCCTCAACCACAAAAGGTCAATCATAGAAACTACAGCTGGATGCAATCCCAATGTGCACACACGCGTCTTGGTGTCATTATTTCAGACGAAAAATGTGCCATCAGGGAAATTTAACGACATGGAATATGATATGTGTCCTTGTGACTAGGTCAGCGGGCGTCTCCGTTGAGAACCTATAAATACACAAACATTTGCCACCTATAGAAAATAACCCGTCATCCTCGTAGCCACGCAGGCATGCGGGTCAGCTTCACATTGTGAAGGAAGAATTGAATTGGCGCCAAGATGGAACCTACCTGGACTTTTTCCAGCTTGAATTAACATGTGTGATGCGCGTACTTGTGCAAAGAACCTACGAGAATGTAAGAGAACACTGCTGCACATATCCAGCACTTCCCGCCATCTTGTCCAGGTTCGACATGGGCGCATGCGTAGATGGCGCGAAATCTGAATACCCATCATGCTTTATCGACAGTGCACATTTTCGCGCCAGCTCAAACTCGCAGCACCCAAACTTGCACCGGTTAACTTATGTCATTGAACATATAGCACATGTATATATATACGTATATGTGTATTTTGAAACCGTATTTTTTTGTATATGAATGGGGGTTATATGTGTTTGAGCAAACTAAATCCACACGAGATTTAAGACGCTGATAGTTCCCCCTGGAATAGGGAATGATGGTCTAGGTTTCAATGTTACCGTGTTTTTTTGTATTTTTTTCAGACGACTGGTCTTCCTCATTCCACTGCTCCTTGACCTATCCTAGTAATGCCAAACGTCTGGCTAGGAAGTGACAAGTATCAATTTTTAAGTCATTGGTTTGACTCAACCAGGATTCGAACCCACGATCTACCAACACGGGAGACGGACGCTCTAACTCATTCGGCCACCCCTTTCACAATTGTAGAATACAAACAGATACATATATTTTATATATTTTCTACCTTTTCTTTTATTAACAACAAAAAATGGATTTTTTTTGGCGTTCTCTCCTCGTGATTAGAAATACGCAGCAAATATTGGGAATGTCTTATGGCTGATCTAGGCCCTGTTGGGCCTCTAAAGCCATTTTGTGATGGTAAAAAAATAACTATTTTTTGCACACGTATGGATCCCTGAAGTCATAATTGTGGGTGTCCTCTCCAATGTACACACCTTCTCTCAAATGCTTTTACCGATATATATTTGGCAATATTTTGTCATGGGAGTGTGTGGATCTTCTTATCATTAGAGTCAAATAAGTTTCATTGTATCATTAGCATTGAGATCACTTTTACATTTTTGCACAGTAGTTTCAATTAGAACAATTTTTCATAGACTCCATCTTATCTCCCCCATTCTATCGCTCTTTCACTTACTCACTCTATCACTCACAAATCACTCCAGCAATATGTATGAGTGATGACTGTTTTGATATGAATATAGGCATGCCTTGATATTGATATTTGTTGTAATATTTACAATGACATGTATTCTTTTTCAACCCCAAAATGTGTGCACACAGGAAGGTTTACGATACTCATTGTGTAAAACTACTCACATTTATAATTTTGACCAATACAAAAAGCAAATACACATTTAGGCCCTACTTTGAAAGCGAGGCTACTTGCACATGGCACCCTGCAAGTTTGAGATCGGTTAATAATACCAATGTATACTAATGTACCAATGTATACTAATGTACAAAAAAAAGAAGAGAGACAAATAAGTGTTCACATTTCCTGTCTACCATTCGCTATATCGCTATATCGAATGGTGTGCATGCAGCGTACACGCTTTTTTCCTATTTAAGGTTGCCTTGATCCATAGCTCAAGAAGCTCCCATTCCAGTACCAGTCAAACAGAAAGTTATGAGATTAGTTCGGAAAGAACGAAAGTGATCACCCAATCAAACACGCCCACTAACATACAAAACACCCATGAACCTAGTTACTCCCGCAGCCATGTTCATGTGGCAGCTAGGGCTGCTGAACAAGGCATTAGAAAAAGTGTTAGAATGCTGGGTTGTGGATATTGTTGGTTGTCGGCATCTTCAGTATTGCAGACTATGGAGTAGCGTCTGTAGAGTTGCCTGAGGAACAACCTCTTGATTGGTTGTAGAGACTAAAGCTGAGATTCCTTACACGCGGTATGCGGTCTGCGAATGCGAATGCGGCAAAAAATCGAAACGCCTTGAACTCAATGGACTACAACCCTTACACGCGGTATGCGAATGCGAATGCGACAACTCGATCGGTCCCTGTAGCGATCGGTACGGCATGCGGCACCCAGGGTGTGAATAGAAACCTGAGTCTGATGTGTCCATTAGTTTAACACTAGGAGAGGCGACTGAGCATTACGGAACGGTCACGCACAAGGCTTCTGAGTGGAAACATATGGTAGTGGTGGTGATGGGGGTTCTGGTTAGTAAAAATGCTACCAGAGCCACAAAAATAGGAATACTTATCTATAATTTGGTAATTATAAAGGTAAGAACCTCCTTGTGAGGTACCAAGAGTTACATAGATATAGATGCCATATTAGGCCATATACAGTGCAGTATGGAGTATACTTGTTAATTTTTATTTTTTAAATATAGCCAGTCGTGTGCCGCATGCCGCATTCCGCGTAGAAGGAATCTTCCCATTCGCATGCCGCATGCCGCAGTCCGCATACCGCGTGTAAGGAATCTTAGCTTAATCCTCGATTTGCACAATCTGTTGCAGCCCTGACCAAAGACCCTATAATACTAAGACGGCTCACTCAGCCTGTGTTGTGTAATCAAAATGATCAAACCCACCACTTGGTGCACTGGCTGTTCTCTTGGTTAAACAGGTGCTATATTATATGTATAAATGTATATATGAATGTGAAAGATGTGTGATGATGATGCTGTGTATTTGTTCATATCAATTTCATATTGATGTGTATTCATACTTACCTATCTCATGTATAATATAATTGTATGTGTTTACATGTAAAACACCAACCAGCAGCTGAGCTGATCAAACCAACCACAAGGTGGCACTGCGAAATTTACATTACCATGGGAGAGGTAGGGAGTGAGCCATCTTAGTATTATAGGGTCTTTGCCCTGACACACGACTTCACGTTTGAAACACCAACCAGGAGCTGGGCTGATCAAACCAACCACAAGGTGGCACTGCGAAATTTACATTACCATGGGAGAGATAGGGAGTGAGCCATCTTAGTATTATAGGGTCTTTGCCCTGGCACATGACTTCACGTTATTTGCAATAAAATGTAATCAATAAATGGTTGTAAGGCTTGTTTATCATAACCCACTATTTTTGGGTGACAATCTTTTGGATTCATGTAGATTAATAGACTTTGAAACTCGGATCTCCAGAGCTTAATGTGGCTGCCATCTTTTTTTGTGTTTTGTGATTCTCTACTAATCTCTGAACCTTTCACCAATATAGATAAATACTACGCATGGGAACCACCATCTCCACAGTTAATTCCTATTCGATGTAGTTTTTTCTCAAGGTAAGATGTAATTGTCATCCACTTCTACTGTGGGTAAGGGTGTATCTTTTATCTACAATAAACCGACCTCCAAGAGCACCCACTTTAATAAAACAAGAACACAATATGTAGACATTTGAATATTGTTTATTTTTTAAATTTTCTTGAAATGTCGTACATTTGACCGTCAATGGACATATGCTCAAGAACTTTAGATCGCCAGCACTTCGCAGGAAATAAGAGCTTTCCAACACCTCTTTATATAATTAAACTCTCACTTATCTAAACACATCGGGCGTGGGCTAATACACCAACTAAAGGCAACACAGGCCACTTTATTCAAGAACCCACAAGACTGGCACTTATTACAAGGAACAGCGAACTCATGTCCATATTCGGTGCTGACACGGTTCACTGGACCCGTTTCAACAAAATGTTCACAGTATAGTCCCCCCCCCCCCTCAAACCCCTCTATGTAAAAATTATAAAAATATTACTTTTGTGGAGCCGAGGCGCTGAAATATTAACGCTACATTTGGAATGTTACTAATCATATATCCGGGTTTAAATATATTGGAGTTGCTTTTTCACATCATTCTCTTTGTTCTCACTCACTCACTCACTCACTCACTCACTCACTCCCTCACTGTCAAAACAAAGCAAAAATACATATTTCGCGACACAAAAACATACTTAACAGGATGTGATAATTAATTAACACTGGCGGTACGGACTCAGACTGGCCTATTCCCAGTTTACACCTCACCGAGTTGACAGTTTACAAAGAACAGGTGCCAAATGCATAAAACTAATAAAAACACGTGACATGTGCTGAAGGTACCGGCAACTCGGCAGTCACCCGTGACGCCACATGCTAGGGGGCACCAAATATAATTTCTAGAAAGAAATTACCAACAAATTATACTTGTAAGGGCGGCAAAGTTCAGCTTGCCCGGGGTGCCAGCAAACCCTAGGGCCCGTCATGCACACAGGACTGCTCTAATTAGCAACTTTCCGATACAAAACAACGCGTGGGTATTTTATAACTGACATTGGGTGTGGTAACAGTGGAGAACGTTGACGATAGAGGGAGTGCACGTAACGTCATCACTCAGCGGTTAGCCATCTTGGATTACGAACACCCTCCCTAGCCATGTTGTGAATGCATGCAGATGCAGTAAAACAGAGTTTTCTTGTGTTCTGGGAGGTTCTGGGCAGTTTACATCCAATGTGTTTACTTACAGCACTTTAGCAACAACTTCTGAGGCCAAACTGCTCAAAACAGTGACAAATAAACCAACAAATCAGTAAATAAGCACACTGTAGGCAGTTGCAAGCCTTCTGTATGTAATCCAATATGGCCACCAAAAGTTGTCTTGTGACATCATTACAGCCCTCTATACAACAAAAAGTATAGTTATTTATATTATATATACATCTTTTATGTCGATAGCACGCATGTCTGACCTCCCTTATTGTGGGGGTCAGGGTTTCACTCATGCTTCACTTACAAATGGCAAGTCCTCAAAGTGTGTCCGTCACCGGATAGCAGTCAAAACCCGTCGCCTGTGACGAATTGGAAGTGGACAGCCGCTGGGCTGAGCGACGAGTCACAGACATTTTCGTCACTGTCAGTTCATGGGCGATTAGTCGCCCCCCGAATGTACGGGCGACTTGTTGCTGAGGCTACTTGCAGAAACCTAGTCACCTAGTGTGGACTGTACATAGCCGTGTATTAATAGTATTATTATTATTATTATTATTATTATTATTCAAGCAATCACAAATATTTCATCATACCACAAAACACAGAGAATATATACCCCAAAATTTATGAAGAAAATTACAATTAATTTCATATTAGCCGGGTTTTTTTTGTGGCCAGGTAGCCATGTATTCGGTGGCCACCGTTGTAACCAGAATCAGCACAGACATGGAGCACAGCGCCAGAACCACTCCAGCTCCGTTAAAGATGCATAGTCCATTGAAAACATAACATTTTTAAAACAAAAAGAATTATTTAGATTTTATTCTATATGTCTAACTTAAATAATGGTGCACTTGTTAAACATTTATCACCGCATAGAAAGGAATAGTGAGGCAATTTAATAGAACTTGTTACCACAGAAGCCTATGTTGTCAGAGTTTTGGCATGCTTGCCAAAATGAATTTTGCCAGGTTGCACTTAAAATCTTTCTAAGGTTAGCCGTTTACAATAAAGGTTACTTCAAACTAAAGTAAAGTAGATTAGAACAATCAATCTAATATATTTATCTCGGAAAATGACCATCGGACAAGGCAACTTTAATTAAAGTTTAATAGTTTCTGCCATATTTCTCTTAGGTAAACATATTATGTTGAACGTTATAATCTACTTGACTTTAGATTGAGGTAACTTCTATTGTAAAAGGGTTACCGTTGGAGATATTTGAAGGGAAACAAATCAGTCATTTTAGCGTGCATGTAAACATGTTGGACATAACAGATTTCATCAGGAACAGATTGTGTTAAATATACTTAATATTTCCTTAATACAAGTTTAATGAGTACACCAGTATCTAAGTTAGGCACATAGGATCAAATCTAGGTTGGTTGGTTTCTTAAGGTTAGTAAAAGTCGGTGCTTTCATCGGACTATGCATCTTTAATTATGCCACAGTAATGGAGCTTACCTCTGATCGTACTGGAAAAAGGACGGTTTGCACAACACACAAGTGATTGTTGACACGAAAATTCGAATAAAAACAACAATGAACTAACCCCCCCCCCCCCACTGCGCCCCGACAGAACACCTAATAATGTGTGTGTGAAGATGTGTAAACACACTACAATGGACCAAAACCGCACCCACCGACCACGTGATCATGTAATAAGGTGATGTAGCCTCTGGCGCCCTCCAAAAATTATACCTATTCGGTATTTTATACTTTTTGTCATGAAAGGGAAAAAGAAAGTATATAAAAAAAGAGATTACAGGTATATTACAGTGTTGCATCTTACGGAGTTTAATAATAATAAGTAATATTCCCTTACGTATCCTTATACTCGTATAATACGTTATACATCACATATATATATGGGGGGAAAGCGCCAGTTCCGGTTAGTGGGGACTCAGGGAACTAGACCAGACAGCACTGCTTTATTGGAAATAATATTGGCCTATTTAAATGATGAGTTAGAAGATCAATAGCTTTGAAGGTGTAACAGCAAGATGATGTGGCTCATCAGGGCACACTCTGACAAAGATGAGTAAGTGGCCAGTCACCTTGGAAAGGAAGGGGAACCTACCAAGTATTTACCCATAGTAAGCAATGGTAATTAATGGAAGCAAATTTAGAGATGGAGACAACTCTGGTCCCTCTGCGGGGAAGCCTCCTAATAGCTACAGTGGAGGCACCTTTCCTTCAACTATTAAGAAACCTAGTAATGACAATGTAAACCCAAAGCCTAAAATAGGAAGGTATGCATCTGATGTCAGGCAACTGAAAACTGGAGGAAAGGTGCTAAAGATTGGAACATGGAATGTACGAACATTGTACAAACCAGGCCGATATTATTAACTTCTTTATTTTGGCCACATAATTCGTCAGAGTTCAATATACCGTACATTGTTGGAAGGGAAGGTGAATGGCAGCAGAGGGAGAGGGAGACCAAGAACATCATGGTTTACAAATATTTCACAGTGGACAGGCTTGAATTATTCAGTCTATCAGAACAGCACACCATCGGGACAAGTGGAGAACCATTGCATCCAACCCTCGACTAGAGGACGGAACTATTGATTGATTGAAATATACAACACGTAACATAAGGTTTATTTTAGTCAGGTATGAGAGTCCCCCCCCCCCCAAAAAAAAACCACCTCACAAAAAAAACTAATTAAATAAATACAAATAAATAACATGGGGGGGGGGGGGGACAATCCTAAGCTAACAAATCTAAATGGATAGAGCGGTGCCATTTCCTGATTGTGTTCAGCTGATATGTTCACGTTCACGATGGTTACGCTTGAGTAGAGATGCAGAGGCGTAAAGTTGCACAGTCTGATGATTTTTGAGTTTCTGCCATTTTCCAAGATAAATACATCAGCTTGACCATTATAATCTACCTTTATTAACTTAAAGTAACTTCTTTTAAATTGCTAACTTTGTGGAGATATTTGTGGTGAAAACATGCCAAATTAATTTTGGCAAACATATCGAAAGACTGACACCACAGACTTCAGCAGTAATAGGTTCTATTAAATTGGTTTAATATCCCCTTCTATGCAGCAACAAATGCTTTGTACGTGCATCAGTATCTAAATTATATATGTAGAATCAAATTTATGCAAATATTTTAGTTTAGAAAATGTGATCCTTTCATCGGACTATGCCGCTTTATCCTGATTGGACTATACCGGGGGGCTGGTGGGAACGCCGGCGTCCTGTGAGTGTGAGCATCGCTTGCAGCGCCACCTAGGCGGGCAAACTGTGATCCCAACAATTGGGGGGGGGGGGGGGATCTGCCCCCTCTCCCCTGTCCCTTTTCGGCAGTAGGTCACTGACTAGACTACACTACACACAGGTGGCCGGTTTGACACGTACAGCTACGTTCGACCACGTGATCCCTCCCACTGAGGGACTTGCATGTATCACATGTTGAGTGTATCACATTAAAACGTATCCTCCCTAGTCACGTATCTTAGCAACACCCCCGCCAGGCGTGCTTAATCAATGAATAAAAAAAAACGACAGCTGTGCCATGAGTCCTAGCTGTTATCAACGGGCCTCCTGACATTATCTAAGCCTTTTTACAAGGATGAAACATTATATATATATATAATATATCACACCGCACTCTTAATAATAACCTAATAATAGGAAGAAGTCTTCCTTGGTAACCTCAATCACCTTGGTGATGACAATCACATTGGTGATGACAATCACATTGGTGATCACAATTACTTTGGTAACCTCAATCACCCTCAGCATGGTGACCTCAATCATTCCATGACTTGATCCCTTATTCATTGTCGCCATCTTGGACTGCTGCGCTCTATAAAATAGCCTAATTTAGTCGTCAATTTCAGTGTGTGCAGATGATAGTCGACAGGGTTATCACCTGCTGTGACAGCCTTGCTGAGACTGACTTCATACTTGTATTTGCCTTTTAGTGAGCCCCTCATTTCTCATTTTATCATGAGTTCAGATTAAATGCTATTCGCTAGACTGCGCAATGTAGATCTACTCTTCCTCAGAGTCGACGAGCTCTCCTTCGGACTCTGTGACGCTGTCGATGGCGTCACTATCGCTCTCCTCGGTCGAGTCCTCTTCGAGAGGGTCCCCGGTGAGTGCGATGCGTGCATAGTCATCGGTGTCGATGGACTTGCAGAAGTGGATAGCATATTTGAGCTTCTCACGGAGCACCTCTCGGCAGGAGTAGCGTGGCATCTTCAGCAGGAAGAAGCACGTGTACGATTCGGGCAGGAAGTGGTCCGGAGGACTGTACTTGTCCAGCACCTGAAACAAAACAGGCGGTCAGTGATTGGTTGACAGTTCATGCCCTAACAACATATAAGCTTCTATCAAAACCGGGCGCGATATCCCACTCAGTCTCATTATCCTGACACTGAGCCAACCAGTCCTTGCCGTATCCCAATAATGCAGAGCACCTGGCTAGGAAGCGACAAGTAGAAGTCATTGGTTTGACTCCACTAGGGTTTGAAGCACACGATTTACTGAAGCGGGAGACGGATGCTCAACTCATTCGGCCATCCCTTCAGGTAGGAGGTGGGAGGTTGGGGTGGAGATGAGGGGTGGCTATTCACCTGCAGCACGAAGTCCCGCCCCCGGAAGTCGGCAATGGTTCTGGGCAGGCGCGTGCGTCCCCACACGAAGCGCAGGAATAGGGAGCGCTCGGTGTTGGAGAACTCCTCCATCGTCTCCCAGAACCACTGGACGAGCGGCGAGCTGGCGTCGATGCCCTTGTAGGTGGCGACGGACTTGAGCAGGTTCAGCGGGATGTCGGGGCTGCCACACACCTGGTGGGAGAGGAGCAGTGAGATTTGTGACAAGGCACAGGGGTGCAACTCGCCTGTATGTTGCAGCCGGAGTAACGCTGTGTGTATGTAAGTATGTATGTGTGTATGTATAGTTGTATGTGTGTGTGTAAGTGTGTATGTGTATGTATGTATGTATGTATGTATGTATGTATGTATGTATGTATGTCTAATTAAATGTATGAATCCATGAACACATGAAGGTTTGTCTGCCTATACATACATTTTGTCTTCAAAAATCTAAAAATGATCTACTTAAATTTGGCTAATTCATTATTTGCAATGGCTCAAATCGTTAATTATAAACCATTTTTTGAACAAATAGACTGCGGAGACAAATATTTTCAACAACAGAAGAAAATTAAAATTACCGAAAGCTGTTGTTGAGAAGCTACTAAAGGCATTTTCTTTGGCTGATACTTATCGCACTGCTAGATGGCGGGTTTGATCATTTTGCTAAATTCAAACTATGGTCGCTATAGCGACGTGGTGCTGGTTACTGGTGTCCAAGATGGCGGTAGGAGTGTAGTTACCATGGTTTCCAGCTCGTATCCGGTGAATAATGACAGCAGTGGCACGGGTATGACCCGGGCCATCCCCTCCCGCACCCACTGCACCTGGTCGTCAAACTCGTGTAACCTGTCACAACATTACAAGGTCAGGACATGTGTGAAGATATGGAATTCAAGGCTACTTCAACTTCAAGGCTTTTAAAGGCTGTTTTTGATAAGAATTCAAGACTATTTTCATTTGGATTTCAGGAAAAAACAACAATGACGAATGGCGATTTCAGACTAATTCGATCAGTGGGGACAGTTGAATGGACAGTTGAATGGAATTCAAGGCTTTTCAAGACCTTGAAATGGAGCAAACAAAGTTCAAGACTGTTCAAGACTTTTCAAGACTTTCCAGGCCCCGTACAGACCCTGACATTAAATCAATATTAGTACCTTTCAATTGTCTGGAATGAGCGGGGACGGTCATTCGGGTTCATTGCTGGGCACATGGATCGCAAAGTTAACACGCCCCCCCCCCTCCTTCAATGCGGGGTGTGGGGGGGGGGGGAGAGCAAAGCAGCAGGGGAGGTGGTACACACACACACACACACACACACACACACACACGCCCGCACACGCACACACACTACACCCCCTCCCCCGATGCCAACCAATCATAAACACACACTCAAGCACACACCTCCATTCCAAACAACCAATCATATCACACAACAATCCGGAGCCCAGGACTCCACCACCCGTGATGATCAGTCTGCAACAGCCTCTCCGACTGACCACATCTATAAACAATTGCGATTAGACAGAAAAAAGTGGCCATTTTTAATGAACAAAAGGTGAAGCGGGCCTGGGGCTCGGGTAACTGAGAGCGCGTGGCGGACTGTGTACCTGTAGTGCAGGGCGAGGCGGACGTACTCGTTGCGGTTGTCGGGGATGATGCGCGTGTACTTGGCAGTCAGGTTCACCTCGTGACTGGCCGCACTCGGAGTGCTGAACGGCATGTCGGCAGAACGAAGCATTTCAGCATCCATGTCTTTGATGCACATCAAACCTGCCAACAAACACGCGTGTCTTATATATGTGTCGTGGGGGTCATGAAAATGGGAAATATTGCGCCTAGAGCAGGACTCGAACCCACATCTCTTTGCATTCTGTGCCAGTGTGCTAACCATTACACCACCTAGGCTGCCTGATATCAACACACTACCCACACCTACCTGACTATGTGGTTACTTGCCTGAGAGGTCAGTGCAAACTACTACATATGTATGTCCCATACGCATGTTTTAAGCACATGTCTTACATACATGTTTTATGATTAATTGATTGGTGGTTTCTTTACGCCATGTCGGCAGCATAGGCCATATTCACGGCGAGAATTGTTTGTTTTTTATTCAACCATCGCCTTTACATATAATGTAAAAGCATACAATCAGTTATGTGTCAATAGAAGACACTTATGAATTTTTAAAAGCTCAAAATCATATAATTAAATAAAATTGATAAAAGAATTAATTAATAAATAGGAGTAGGCTAGTCTAGTAATAAGAGTAGAAAAAATAAATACATATATGCCAAGAAAAAAAACACCAAACTAACATAGGCTATTAACCATACCAACCAATTATCTATCTGCTACTGAAATGCAGGCAATCAAATACCTTATCAGCAGCCACTGTGTGATAAGATAACACCAACACTACAACTGGCCAGCATTGAAAACAAGCCTGGGTACCCGGGCTTATATGCTATATACAGTATAAATACAGCCTCAATAAAAAAACAAATAAATAAAAATTGTTTTAATGAACTATATGAGGCGGTACAGACCAGCTGCCCTCAAAAAAGCTAAAATGTCTTCTTGTTTAACTTTGGTAAAAAGGTCACGCATGCTGTTTGCAGTGTAAAATTGTTGGTGAAGTGCCATAAAATCAACACAGTTTAGTAAAATGTGCTTGACTGTCAGTGGGGACTGACATCCAATACATTCAGGGGGAGGGTCCCCCTTGAGCAGGAAAACATGTGCTAGCCACGAGTGGCCAATACGGCAGCGGCTAAGGACCACTTGGTCCCGCTGACCCCCCACATGAGACTGTGGTGGTTTTCCCACAGCCCGTTCAATTTCATGTAATTTGTTAATGTTTTCATCCCACTCATGTTGCCATTTGGATTTGATGTGGGTGGCTATTAGTGGTTTCAGATCAGAGTGGGGTATCAGACATGGTTCAACATCATAGTTCAGAGCCTCCTTCACAGCCCGATCAGCTCATTTGTTTCCCTGGATGCCGGCATGGCCAGGCACCCAACACAAGTGGATGTCATATCCATCTGTTGCTAGCTGGTTCATTTTGTAAATGACATTTTATATACACCTCTTACACACGTCTTACAATATTGACACGTCTCATGCACGTCTTACACATGTCTCACACAGACCTGCCACATGATACAGGTTACCCGTATCCGATACGGATTTTGGTGCTACTTTTTAGTGATACGGCAGTATTACATTTTGATACAGATTATTAGTTAAAAGTTTTTAGTTGATGTTCAGCCACAGTGATGAATGTTGTATGTGAATGTAATGTAGTTGGATGTATATAATAATTGAGTAATAAAATTATGTAATTGTATTCGCCTGTTTTTCTTATGGTATGCGGGACATATGGATATGAATTATTATGTGATACAGATTCATACAGGATTTTAGGTGAAAAATACAGATTGCCATGTCTGCACACACTTCTTACACAATGTCTTACACATGTATGTACATGTCGCACCAATAAGTCTTAGATGCACGTCTTATGGAAGCTTGACAAACATGCCCTATACACGTGTCTTACCCACAAGTCAATTTAGTAGAACATGTCACTTCTACAAGCAAGCGGCCTAATGTCCAGCATTTCGATGTGCACACCAAAATTATTTTGCATATTTTCACTTCAAATATTTCTAAAGTTAACAATTTCTAATCAAAGTTACTCCAAACTAAAGTCAAGTAGATTATAACGATCAACTTAACATATTCATATTAAAAGATGGTGAAAACTCAAAACCATCTCATTATAATACTTTAATTTAATTCTGCACTCACCTGGGACATAGTCCTTGTCAACCTCGGTGAGGTCACTGACGCCTAGCGGCATTCCCGCTAACTGTTTCCAAACGGGCTCCGCTATGTTCAGACTCAATGGGCTGCCTGTCCGAATGGCGATTCCCAAGACGATACCTGAGGGAAGAAGTGAAGGTGAGGACTTTTAGTCGGCTCACCTGTCGACACAGTCGAACACCCTTTGTATAGGAACAGACATCATACTCCTTTAGAGATGAAAATCCTTCTGAGAAAAAAAAGAGGCGGGATTCTGACTTCCAGTAAATGTGCCATGCTTCTCTAGCAGTGCAAAGCCCATGAGGGGCATTCGGCTCACGTTACCCTTTGTTGGTGTGAAAGGGATGTTCGACATTTTGCGAAAACCTAGCTGTCCATATAAGAATCGCTGTTCTCATTGGTAACTACGCATGCGCTAATGCCCTTTTCATGGTATTGAAGTTTGTTTTTTGAGTTTTACATCCTGGAAACATCTCAGGTCATATCAGGATGTGTACCGAGTTGTGACAGTGTGCACTCATTGTGACATTATAGTGCTGCCCCACTGGGAGACCAAGCCACCAGCACCATGATCTGATTTTCAACTCAGTCACATTATCCTGACACTGAGCTTAGCCAGTCCTTGCCCTATCCTAGTCATGCTGAGCGCCATGCTAGGTAGCGACAAGTATAAATTTGGTAAGTTATTGGTTTGACTCGGCTTGGATTCAAACTTCTAACCTTCCGCACTTGAAGCATGCACGCTACCAACTCGCCTACTGCGTTCGGTCGGTATGGAAGTTAGTGGTGAAATAAAACTGACGCTTACCGAAGAAGCGGAACATGTTCTGGTGCTGTGCGGACTTGAGTGTTGGGTTCAGCACAAAGCAGTCGCGGTTGGCTCCCGACTCGTCACGTCCGTTCGGGGTCTGGATGAGGAGCGGTACAGAACCGTTCTGAAGCTCGTCACACACCTCAGCGATAGATTCGCTGTATCCACCACCGCAGTCGTCCACACTCTCCCCTGCAAACAGAGGAGGCCCACGTGATCACATTACACAGAGGAATACAAAAGCAGTGAATTGGGAAACACACAATATTAGTTGATAATTGAACATCTGCAGTGCGCAGGCCCATGGTTGTGTAATAGGCCGCGTACGGCCGGTTCCTCCCGGGTCTCTCTCACTGCAAACACACGGATGAATGATGAAGAAGACGGGAATGTATGCTTCTACCGTTTATTTTGTAGCGCCGCCCACTGCGGCGTCACAAGACCAAGTGACCAGACAGGTCACAGGTAACCTCTCACGGTAGAGGGAGCCGCCATCTGGATGCAGTAGAGGCAGTCCACCCGGGGACCTACCCACTGGCTGCATGTCGCCACCTGATGCAGAACTGCGACAGTAGACGGTGTAGTCCTTGCAGTCACCGCATGGTGGTGGAGCTCCATGTATGGACTACTACAGTTGTTTTGTTAACTATTGTTGGCTGCTGGGGCATTTAAACATTTGCAACCATCTTTTTAGTTTTTTTATTGTTTTGTTACATCCATTAAATAAGCAGGTAAAATGTCAACCACAGACAAATGGTCTTCCTTATCCAACTGCTCCTTCTTGCATCATACATTTATTTATGGAAAAATACCAATTGCTGATTTGTTGTAACCATGTATCTTGTATAAGTGTCAACTTCAATTTATTGTAACAGTGTTTGGAGGGCCTATGTCCAATTTATTATCCCACCCCTCCAATTCTTAATAAATCAAAAACCAGACACAAATCTGATTCCTAAAAGTAAAAATAGCAAAGCTTGTTTTATTTAATGACACCCCTGGAGCGCATTAATTTTTATCATTGGCGATTGGACGTCAAACATGTGGTCTTTCTAACATATTTCTTTAGGAGGAAACCTGCTGCCGCCACATAGGCTACTCTTTCCGATAAGCAGCAATGGGTCTTTTATATGCAATTTTCCACAGACAGGACAGCACATACCCCATCCTTTGACGAACCAGTTGTGGACCACTGGTTACAAATCTGATTTGTATGAATAAATAACCCCAAATGACTCACCAATGAACTTAACCTTCCACACCCGGTGAGGCAGCATGAGGGAGTCGGGTCCGAAGGTGCTCATCTTCGAGCAGACCTGGCCGAAGACGGACTTCATGCCATCCGGGCCCGCCAGGCCACCTTTACTGCGCGACCGCTTCACTTGGATGCGGTTAATCTCGATGGCAGGTCCATGCTGCCGGTCACGGATCATGGTTGCCTGGACAACCTTCCGGAAAGCCGCCTCCTGTGAGGACCAAGCGAATAGGCGGTCATATGCCGCTGTCATGTGTCATGCGCAATATGGGGTTCTGTACAACACACTGCTGGTGTGTGCTAAAGTAATTAAGCTTCTTGTGTAAGGCCAATGTTAATAGTTATACTTTGCTCAAAAATATTTTATTCATTAGAATACATCATCTGTCAGCACCGGAGAACTAGTCTTCTAGCCATACATGGTGACGTTTATTTACACAATTCCCTTGATGACTACATTATGCTTGTCAAAACTCTGATCCCTTAGGCTTCACCAGTAAGTAACAGGTTCAATAAAATTGTATTATTCCCTTCTGTGAAGCAACAAATGCTTAATAAGTGCACCAGTACCTAAATTTGCTATGTAGGTCGAACACTAGATAAAACCCCAGTCACACTATAGCTTGTTTTTTTTTTGTTTAAAAAAAATTTATACTGCCTATCATGGATAAGTCTGAATAGACTTGTTTTCACCATTAGACAGTTTGTCGATAGAAAGCCTGAGTCTACACTTTTACCGACCCAGGTGATTTTTTAACCTCCCACACCACATAGACATCGTATGAGAGCAACTGGCCTTTGATGTCGCTGTAAGTTATACACAGCGGTGGAAATCCAAATTGGCAGAGGTGGGGGCACGGGGAATCGAACCACCGACCTTCAGATTAGGAGTCCAACCTAGAAAAAAGTCAGACACTCTAACCACTCCACTACAGAGTAACCACTTTGGACCATAGAAGCTACCTTCTTGCAACCTTGCGACCAAAGCAATGGTCGCACACCTTGCGACTAGGATCGCAAGGAGGTTTTTAGTGCAGTCGCTGCAACCTTGAAACCAAAATGGTTGCAAGAAGGTCGGCGACTACTGAGGACCACTTTGTGACAACTTGTGACTTGTTTACGACCACCCCTTTTTTGTGGTCGCAAAGTGGTCATAAGCAGTAGTGTGACTGAGGTACAAGTGTTTTGCGGTTCTTTTATTGGACTACGCAACTTCAAGTACTGCGGCCACTTACCTTGGCGGAGGAGACCAGGACTCCACGCAGAGAGTCGATGCCCATCGGCACGCCAGTGGCGGGCTTGTCGGTCATATTCTGCTCAAGCTCAAACATTGGGATTGACGGGCAGAAGAAATCAGAGAAGTGGTGAAGCAACACCAGCCGGTTCCTCAGAACCTGTGAGAAGAATGCGTTTAATATAGGGTCTGTACACATCTGAAGATGTGGAATTCAAGGTTATTTCAAGGCTGTTTTTTTTTATGGGAATTCAAGACTATTTTCATTTGGATTTCAGGAAAAGACAACAATGGCGAATGGCGATTTCGGACTGATTTAGATTAGGGGGGACAGCTTAACGGAATTCAAGGCTTTTCAAGACTAATTACCCAAACTAGGTTAAATTCAAGGCTTTTCCAGACTTTCCAGGTCCTATATGGATCCTGTGAATGTATGTAAGAATTATGCTTCGCGCGTGGATATGTTAAAACACGTTGGTACAGTGACCAGGATCAATAACATGTTGGTTGTTGGTTTTACGTCCTGGCAACATCTAAGGTCATATCAGGACGGGGATCAATTTAACAACATCCAGACATCTATTATGTGATGTATAATGTATCATGCGAGTATAAAGGCATGGAAGGGAATGACTTCCACTATATTATATTACCGATTATTTTATATTCTGCCTCCTCTACCTCTCACTCATGACCGGTGGCGCCGCCACCGGCTCTTCCCGTCCCTAAAGGACGCCGGAAACATCACTCGCACTTGAGGATTTTTGTATGTAAATGTGCGAAACTATATTCGGTTTTTATTGGCGCCCACATATTTTGTATGGTGTAAATTTGTGTGTACTAGTGCTAAACCACATTGGTTCCCTCACCAGGCTTAATTACAGAATATAATATATATATGTTCTCTTGTTTACAATGTTTATCAATTACACAATCTATACATGGTCTCTCGTTTATAGCTTACATTGGTTCACTGATCAAGATTAATGGGGACCTTTCAGTTTGCATAACTCTCTTGTCAGATTGTGCACCATGCCGGTCTCTGTAATGCTTTGGTTGGAGAGAAGCAGTTCCTTCTACTATCAAGTGTGTGTACATAAGAGGTGGTTGAGGGGTGTAGGTGTGTATGGTGGGTGTGTAGGGGTGTGTGGGGGAGGCTTAGGGGTGTGGTGAGGATTTAGGGGTGTGGGGTGTGTGTGGTTGGGGTATAGGGGTGTATGGTGGGTGAGTGGTGGGGGCGTATGTTTGTGTGGTGGAGGTGTAGGGGTGTGGTGAGGATTTTGGTGTGTGTGGTGGGGGTGTGTGGATTTAGGGGTGTGTGGTGGGGGTGTGTGGTGAGTGGGTGTGGTTGGGGTGTAGGTGCATATGGTGGGTGTGTGGTGGGGGCGTATATTTGTGTGGTGGGTGTGTTGTGGAGGTGTATGGGTGTGGTGAGGATTTTGGTATGTGTGGTGGGGGTGTATGTTGATTTAGGGGTGTGTGGTGGGGGGTGTAGGGGTGTGTGGTGAGTTGGTATGGTGTGGTGGGGGTATATGGATGTGGTGTGTGGTGGGGGTGTAGGTATGTGTGGTTGAGGTGTAGGTGTGTGTGGTGGGTCTGTAGGTGGTTTGGGGTGGAGGTGTAGGGGTGTCTTGCAGAGTGGCACCTCACAATCTTTAGCATACCTAAACCCCCACCACACCCCTAAACCCCCACCACACACACCTATACCCCTACACCCCACGACACACCTATACACGCAGTAACCCTTACACCCCAACCACACACTTACACCCCCACCACCACCTACACCCCCATCACACACACACACCTACACCCTCACCACACACACACACCTACACCCTCACCAAACACACCTACACCTCAACCACACATACCTACACCCCCACCACACACCACCACACCCCTAAACCCTCACCACACCTACACCCCCACCACACACCTACACCATCACCACACACACCTACACCTCAACCACACATACATACACCCCACCACACACCACCACCCACCCACCACACCCTAAACCCTCACCACACACCTACACCCCCACCACACACCTACACCATCACCACACACACCTACACCTCAACCACACATACCTACACCCCCACCACACACCCCCACCACATCCCTAACCCCCCACCACACACCTACACCACACACACACCTACACCCTCACTACACACCTACACCTCAACCACACATACCTACATCCCCACCACACACACACCTACACCCCACCACATCCCTAAACCACCACCACACACCATCACCCTCACCACACACGTACACCCCCAACACAGACACACACACCTACACCCTTTATCCAACCATGAAGGCCGACTTGGACCAGGAACGGGTGCTGCCACCAAGTGTATAGCGAGATAAATGGCTCATGAAAGGTCCCCATTACAAAACCCAGACTTTTAAATGGTGTCATTTTATGTGTGCTCCTTCAAAACAGCACAGGTGCCATGACCAGGATCAAATACCAAATAGAGATATTTTGTTGGTGTTTAATTTGTGTGTACTAGCGCTAAAGCACATTGGTGCCTTGACCGGTATCAACTACGATTAGCTTATTTGTAGATATATTACATTACATGGCTCCCTTAACCAAGATTAATTACAAAACCCAAACTTTTAAATGGTGTCATTGTATGTGTACTCCTTCAAAAGCACATTCGTGCCTTGACCAGGATCAACTATAATATCTATACACGTTCGCTTATTTGTAGTTGCAGATATATTACATTACATTGGTTCCTTAACCAAGATTAATTACAAAACCCAAGCTTTTAAATGGTGTCATTTTATGTGTACTCTTTCAAAACCACAATGGTGCCTTGAACAGGATCAATACACAATCCAGGCTTTTGGGGCGTGTTATGTTGCGTTAGAGAGCCACTTCACCTGAATGGGGATGCCCTGCAGCTGGTTATACTCCATGGGGATGTCGGCAGGCAGCCGGCCAGCGTTAACGGGTTTATTCGTAGACCATGCGAGACTGTGGGCTGAGCCGCAAGCCACGCGGTTAATCTTCTTACCTGAAACATGCAATGCGAAACAGTTCCCACATAGCACGAAGCTGCCACTTCCCAAGGTTAAGTGACATAGTACAACTTGCATTAAATTAAGTCTTAGGGTAAGTATGCAATAAGATCTTTACTGAGTGATGCAAACTTAATTTAACCCTTCACATTCCTGTTGAGTTGGTTGGTTGTTGGAGTTTTACATCCTGGCCACATCTAAGGTCATGTCAAGATGGGTACTGACTTGTAGCAGGGTGCACTCATGGTGGGTTTATAGTGCTGCCCCACTGGGAAACCAGGCCCCCACACCATGACCTGATATCCCACTCAGTCACATTATCCTGACACAGAGCTAACCAGTCCTTGACCTATTCTATTAATGACGCGCGCCAGGCTAGGAATCGACAAGTATCAATTTGATAAGTCATTGGACTCGACCGGGAACCGAACTCCTGATCTCTCACATGCGAGGCCCGCACCCTACCGGTTCGGCCAGCACGCCTGGTCCCTCTGTTGAGAGAGAGGGTGGGAATTACTTATTAACTTTCACAGCTACAGTAAAACCTCTGTCACCGACCACCTCCACAGATCGACCACTTCCCTATATCGATCGCTTTATTTGGGTCCCAAGCGATCGTCCAAACAAAACCGTTGTAATAATAAAAAAAACTCCCTAAACTGACTGCCTCCCTAAATGGGCCATTTAAAGTCGGTCCCATGGTCGGTCGATTTAGAGAGGTTTTACTGTAGATTGATCTCTAACTAGAACGCACTGACCCAGAAGTGACTTACTCAATGCTTTCCTACTTATTAACCTTTACAGCAAGTTGGATTGTTTTGTTTGTTGCTTGTTTGGGCTTAAATTCCTAGCACCATCTAAGGTCAGATCAGGATTGGTACCGACAGGTAACAGTGCAGTCATGATGACTTTATAGTGCTGCCCCCCACTAGAAGACCATGACCCGATATCCCATCTATTATCCTGCCACTGAGCAAACCAGTCCTTGCCCTATCTTATTAATGTTGAGCGCCAGGCTAAATAACGACAAGTATACATTTTCTAATTCATTGCTTTGACTTAGTCGGGGTTTGAACTCACGACTATCTACATGGGAAGCCAGCCAGAGCTCTTAACAATTCGGCCATCACATCCAGTCAGCAAGTTGGATCATTCAGTAACTAGGACACAATGACTCGAGAGATACTCATTCAATACACTCCTATGTATTAACTCACACGGCTAGTTGCATTGTTTGGTGGCTACATCACTAACTAGAGCACACTGACCTAGAAGTGGCCATTCAGCATGTTCCTACGTATTAACTCTCAGCTAGTTGCATTGTTCGGTGGCTACATCACTAACTAGAGCACATTGACCTAGAAGTGGCCATTCAGCGTGTTGCTACGTATTAACTGACACGGCTAGTTGCATTGTTTGGTGGCTACATCACTAACTAGAGCACACTGACCTAGAAGTGGCCATTCAGCGTGTTCCTACGTATTAACTCACACGGCAAGTTGCATTGTTTGGTGGATACATCACTAACTAGAGCACACTGACCTAGAAGTGGCCATTCAGCGTGTTCCTACGTATTAACTCTCAGCGAGTTGCATTGTTCGATGGCTACTCACTAACCAGGGTACATTGACCTAGAAGTGGCCATTCAGCGTGTTCCTACGTATTAACTCTCAGTGAGTTGCATTGTTCGGTGGCTACTCACTAACCAAGGCACATTGACCTAGAAGTGGCCATTCAGCGTGTTCCTACTCATTAACGTTCAGCGAGTTGCATTGTTCGGTGGCTACTCACTAACCAGGGCACACTGACCTAGAAGAGGCCAATCAGCGTCTTCCTACGTATTAACTCTCAGCGAGTTGCATTGTTCGATGGCTACTAACAAACTAGGGCACATTGACCTAGAAGTGGCCATTCAGCGTGTTCCTACGTATTAACTCTCAACGAGTTGCATTGTTCGGTGGCTACTAACAAACCAGGGCACACTGACCTAGAAGAGGCCATTCAGCGTGTTGCTACTTAACTCACAGCGAGTTGCATTGTTCGATGGCTACTAACAAACTAGGGCACACTGACCTAGAAGTGGCGATTCAGCATGTTCCTACATAGTAACTCTCAGAAAGTTGCATTGTTCGATGGCTACCAACAAACTAGGGCACACTGACCTAGAAGTGGCCATTCAGCGTGTTCCTACGTATTAACTCTCAGCGAGTTGCATTGTTCGGTGGCTACATCAGTAACCAGGGCACATTGACTTAGAAGTGGCCATTCAGCGTGTAAAAATATACGGATTTTCGGTTTAGAATTATATGGTGGCAGGGAGCATCTTTATTATTGCATGACAGAGGGGGACAAGGTTATGTAAACTAAAAAGCAATGATGCCTACTCACAGTATGATATGAGAATAGACTATGTGAAATATATGTTCATGCATGCTGCCTAAGATTAAGAAGGAGCTGTGTTATATAGAAAACAGTTCAAGGTGATGGAAAGGTTCCCTGGTGAGTCCTAGCATGTGCCACTGCGGTGGAAGGAGGGGCAGTGTTCTAAGGGAAAACTGCCAAGGGGTGGAAATTTCCTATGTGTGGCTCCAAACATGTACCATCACCAGGGAAGGGACGTTCTTGGTCTATATATATGGATATATATATATGAATGTAACTGTATCCAACTGCTGGTTCACCCCTGTGTCCATAAGGGAGGCCCAACCTCAGCCTCATTTGCATATACACTCAGGGCGGCACCTGCAGCTGAGTTGGGTGGTAGCCACCTCCACTGGGGGGTTGGCTCCCACCCCAGCTGTGGGGCCACCTGAGTGGCTGACGGTGGGACTGCTCAGTCACCTACGCTGCCTTGACTAACTGACCACATTAAATCTAGGAGATGCACCGCATTTTATGTAAATGAAGGATCGATGCTCCAGGCATCCTGGACACCGGCACTCTAGTCCTGGCTCTTGAGTGAAGCACACATACCTTTGAGCAGGAACCCCAGACACTCTATCTGATGCTACCTAAATTCACCTATTCAAATTGAGTGTATCCACAGCCATAGGACTCCTGTCCCATGGGCTGTGGGCACTGCTTTCAGTATACAGGCTAAGTGGTAATGAGAACTAGTGTGGACAGAAGGTGAGGAGTGACGGTGCTAGGTCACATGTAGGGGAATGGACAGTAGTTGCTGCCAAATAAAGCACAACTTATTCACTGTTCATTTGTGTGACTAGTTTTCCTTCCTCTTTTCAGTACTGATTCATGAGTTGGTTTGATTAGGCTAAAGGCATCACAGGTGATATGAAGGGGAGAGTTTTGTAGTCTCATGGGGTGCTCACAGCGGCAGAGCATCCGTGTTTCTATAAGCGTGTTCCTACTCATTAACTCTCAGCGAGTTGCATTGTTCGATGGCTACTAACAAACTAGGGCACACTGACCTAGAAGAGGCCATTCAGCGTGTTCCTACATATTAACTCTCAGCGAGTCGCATTGTTCGGTGGCTACGTCACTAACCAGGGCACATTGACCTAGAAGAGGCCATTCAACGTGTTCCTACGTATTAACTCTCAGCGAGTTGCATTGTTCGGTGGCTACTAACAAACCAGGGCACACTGACCTAGAAGTGGCCATTCAGCGTGTTCCTACGTATTAACTCTCAGCGAGTTGCATTGTTCGATGGCTACTCACTAACCAGGGCACATTGACCTAGAAGTGGCCATTCAGCGTGTTCCTACTCACTAACGTTCAGCGAGTTGTATTGTTCAGTGGCTATAGAAGCGGCTTCTTACCCTGAAGAGCAGCCACAAGGCGAGGGCGCGGAATGGCATTCGTGGTGCCGTCTCCCAGCTGGCCCTCGTCGTTGTCTCCCCAGGTGTAGACCTCACCTAGAACAGCAATCAGAGCGCGTAAGTAACACGTAACGCATCACTTCGGCTAAAAGAGGCGGCAGCATCCGGGTGCCAAGGCGGGTTTCATGCACCTGAATGCACCTACACTCTGGTAGCACTGTATTTCTGATGTGATCTACAAATTTTCAGGAAAATATTTCTAGAAATGCAATACAATTACAGGCACACCAGGTCTGTAAGCACGTAGAACCTGCGGCCCCATGCCGCCCCCAAAGTTTTTTGTTTGTTTGTTGTTTTACGTCCTAGCAACATCTAAGGTAATATCAGGACGGCGTCACAACAAACTATCTTGTCCTTTTCACCTTCACTACTTTCGAAAGGAAGGAGTTGAATAGTTTGAATGTAGATGTAATTTAGAATGTCACTGTTAGTCACACAATTAAAAAAAAAGATTTTGTTATCTCAGCATTTCTTTTACAGAAAAAAATAAAGCAGTTTAATTGACTACAAATTAATGTTATAAATAGATCCTCGCAGCAAGATTTTTATTCATAACAATTGTAAATTAAAAAAATAGCTTAAAAAAAGAAGCTTACCAATAGCTTAAAGAAGTCAAGGAAAAGAGATCAGACATTACACATACATAAACAACAAGTCTGCATGGAAACATCAAACTGGGCCAACAGATTTCAATTGCCGATCTGGTGTAACAATGTATTTAGCATAAGTATGAACTTTAATTTAACGTGACATTGGTTGCTCGGCTGGAAGATCACCGCTTGGGGAAGCCATACAGTTACCTTACTACATGTTTGTGGTTAAACAAAAATAAAACTCTATATTGCGCTAGCGATTGGCATCCTCCAAAAGAGTGTGGGGAAATGAGTGACATAACTAATGTGGTGGTGAACCGCTAGGTGGTGTTGTGAATGTTGGTTGGTTGGTTGTTGGAGTTTTACACCCTGGCAACATCTAAGGTGATTTCAGGACGGGCACCGACTTGTCATAGTGCTGCCCCACTGGGAGACCAGGCAGCTAGCACAATGACCTGATATCCCACTCAGTCACATTGTCCTGGCACTGAGCCAACCAGTCCTTGCCCTATCCAAATAATGCTGAGCACCTGGCTATAAAGCGACAAGTATCAATTTGAAAGTCACTGATTTGACTCGACCGGGAACCAAACTCCCGACCTTCCACACGCGAGGCCCATGCTGTACCGATTAGGACACCGTGCCCGGTAAGTAAGGTAGATTATAACAATCAACCTAATATATTTATCTCAGAATATAACAAACTCAACACCATGGGACTATGCAAGTTTAAATAAAAAAAAAAACAAACAAAAAACAAAAAAAAAACTATATATCGTGCCAGCGAGAGTGTGCTGGAAAATGAGTTTCATGACTAATGTGGTTGTGAACCGTTATGTGAAATTGTGAATCGGTTAAGGCTCCCTACCCGTGTCCGTGCAGGCGACACAGTGTAGTGACCCACACGCGATGCTGATCACCTTCTTTCCCTGGAGCGCGGTGACGCGGCGGGGCCGGCGCACGTGGTCATCCGTCCCGTGTCCCAGCCGGTGGTAGTCGCCCTTACCCCTGAACACAAGTGGCACAGAGTACACAAGGGGCAGTGTACACAAGGGGCACAGAGTACACAAGGGGCAGTGTACACAAAGGGCAGTGTACACAAGGGGAAGTGTACACAATGGGCAGTGTACACAAAGGACAGTGTACACAAGGGGCAGTGTACACACGGGGAAGTGTACACAAGGGGCAGTGTACACAAGGGGCATTGTACACGAGGGGCAGTGTACACGAGGGGCAGTGTACACAAGGGGAAGTGTACACAAAGGGCACAAGAGGCAGTGTAATCCAAGGGCAGTGAAAACAAGAGGCACAGAGTACACAAGGGGCACAGAGTACACAAGGGGCAGTGTACACAAGGGGCAGTGTACACAAGGGGCAGTGTACACAAGGGGCAGTGTACACAAGGGGCAGTGTACACAAAGGGCAGTGTACACAAGGGGCAGTGTACACAAGGGGCAGTGTTTACAATGGGCACAGTGTACTCAAGTGGCACAGTGTACACAAGCGGCACAGTGTACACAAGCGACATAAGGGGCAGTGTACACAAGGAGCAGTGTACACAAAGGGCACAGAGTACACAAGGGGCACAGAGTACACAAGTGACACAGAGTACACAAGTGGCACAGAGTACACAAGGGGCAGTGTACACACAGGGGCAGTGTACACAAGGGGCAGTGTACACACGGAACAGTGTACACAAGGGGCAGTGTATACAAGGGGCAGTGTACTCAAGTGGCAAATTAATTGTAGCGGTTTCAGCAGGTGGAAATAATCTAAGGTGCAACTTCTTGCACATGCTGGTCTACTCGTTTGGGGTATCTTTGTGGGGCACTACTGGTTGATAGTGCTATTGGTATTGGAGTGGTGCAGGAATGAGATTAGCAAAGAATGTGAACAAACACAGCAAACTACAGGTAGGAAACATGTGAACAAATACTGCAAACTAACAGTAGGAAGCACATGAACAAACACACCAAACTCCTGATAGGAAATATGTGAACAAATACAGCAAACTGCAGGTAGGATACACGTGAACAAATACAGCAAACTACAGGTAGGAAATACGTGAACAAATACAGCAAACTACTGATAGGAAATCCATGAACAAATACAGCAAACTGCAGGTAGGAAACGTGTGAAGAAATACAGCAAACTAACAGTATCAAGCACATGAACAAACACACCAAACTACTGATAGGAAACACGTGAACAAATACAGCAAACTACAGGTAGGAAACACGTGAACAAATACAACAAACTACAGGTAGGAAACACGTGAACAAATACAGCAAACTAACAGTATGAAGCACATGAACAAACACACCAAACTACTGATAGGAAACACGTGAACAAATACAGCAAACTGCAGGTAGGAAACACGTGAACAAATACAGCAAACTGCAGTTAGGAAACACGTGAACAAATACAGCAAACTGCAGGTAGGAAACACATGAACAAATACAGCAAACTAGGAAACCTGTGTACAAATACAACAAACTATAGGTAGGAAACACGTGAACAAATACAGCAAACTAACAGTATGAAGCACATGAACAAACACACCAAACTAATGATAGGAAACACGTGAACAAATACAGCAAACTACAGGTAGGAAACACGTGAACAAATACAGCAAACTACAGGTAGTAAACACGTGAACAAATACAACAAACTACAGGTAGGAAACACGTGAACAAATACAGCAAACTAGGAAACCTGTGTACAAATACAGCAAACTGCAGGTAGGAAACACGTGAACAAATACAACAAACTACAGGTAGGAAATGCGTGAACAAATACAGCAAACTAACAGTAGGAAGCACATGAACAAACATACCAAACTATTGGTAAGAAGGACACAAACAAACCTGACAAACTACAGATAGTGAACTACCAGTAGAAAACACATGAAGAAATGCAGTGAACTCCTGTTAAAAAGTAGACCCACCATGTGTACACTGCGCCGGACTTGGTGAGTGCGACAGAGAACTGTGACCCACACTCCACCTTGCACACCCCGAGACCCTGCAGCGCGTCGATCTTCATAGGCACCTTGCAGCCATCGCTGCCGCCCCGGCCCAGCTTTCCGTAGTCGCCATCGCCCCATGACCACACCGAGTCGTCGTCGGTGATGCACAGGGTCTGCGCATCGCCACTTCCACACGCGACATCCAGAACCCGGAAGTCCTTTAGCGCCTCGATCTGAAAGTTGCAGAGTTCAAGGTCGTTTTAGTCCGGACACAGATTCAATTTGATCTGAATTTGTTTAGTTTGGTGTCCTAGCAACACATAAGGTCAGATCAGACTGGTGAACACAGTCACACACATCTAACTTCTCGTACATTATTTCACCGGGTACTGTAAGCAGCTGAACACAGTCATACACATGTAACTTCTCGTACATTATTTCACCGGGTACTGTAAGAAGTTCAAAAGTCACACACATCTAACTTCTCGTACATTTCACCGGGTATTTCAAGCAGCTCAACACAGTCACACACATCTAACTTCTCGTATATTATTTCATCGGGTGCTGTAAGCAGTTCAAGACAATCACACACATCTAACCTCTCATATATTATTTCATCGGGTACTATAAGCAGTTCAACACAGTCACACACATTTAACTTCTCATACATCACTTCAGTGGGTACTGTAAGCAACTCAACAGTCACACACATCTAACTTCTCAGACATCATTTCACCGTGTACAATCAGGACTCACCATCTTTGGTCGCGACTGGTCCTCACTGTCAGCATGCCCCAGCCGGCCATAGCGGCCTTTGCCCCAGGTGAACAGCTCACCGCTGGATGTGATGGCGGCACTGTGGGCCCCGCCCGCTGCGATGTCCGCAACCTCCTTACCCCGCATCGACTCAATGATCTTCGGCCGGTCGCACGGACTGCAGGAGCAGACATGGCTAGGTTAACACACATGGTGTCACCGTTAAGTGAAAACAATGCTTTGTAACAAATATGGGGACACCCTGTCAGATATACTGTTAACCCATTCACTATGCCACCAACCGTATTCACCTCCACATTAATGCTGCTACTTATTTCCACACTCCTCTAGAGGAGCACTCTTTGTATGACAGTGAAGATGTTGACATTGGAAAAGTAGCACTCTTTGTATGACAGTGAAAATGTTGACATTGGAAAAGCAGCACTCTTTGTACGGCAGTGAAGATGTTGACATTGGAAAAGTAGCACTTTTTGTACGACAGTGAAGATGTTGACATTGGAAAAGCAGCACTCTTTGTACGACAATGAAGATGTTGACATTGGAAAAGCAGCACTCTTTTTACGACAGTGAAGATGTTGACATTGGAAAAGCAGCACTCTTTGTACGACAGTGAAGATGTTGACATTGGAAAAGTAGCACTCTTTGTATAACAGTTAAGATGCTGACATTGGAAAAGCAGCACTTTTTGTATGACAGGAAGAATGGCAATTACGTACGTCCTGTTGCCGTGGCCGAGCTTGCCGTCCTCCGCCTCCCCCCACGAGTACACCTCACCCTCCGCGGACAGTGCCAGGCAGTGCTTGCCTCCCGAGTTGACGGCCACCTTCTTGATGAACACGTGCTGGATGGACTCGAGCAGGGTGGGCACCGCCACCGACTCAGTGCCGCCAATGCCCAGCCGCCCACCCGCCCCATAGCCAGTCGCGTAGAGCTGCAAGCGACAGAGGGGCGCATGTGAGATGGGGTTTCATCGCCTAGCAACATCTTGTTTGTTTGGAGTTTTTATGTCTGGGTAATATCTAAGGTTATTTTAAAGGGTTCGCGTTGGACTTGGTACATGCGCAACCACTGCCTTGACAACACGAGGGTTGGCTATATAAATCTGTGAGAGCTACATTGCAGTTTTCAGCCAATCTGATGTAGTACAATAAAGCAGGTAACCTCCAAATCACCGCCTTTACACTATTTGATACAGCAAAGACCAAACCATATACAAGGCATCATAATGAAAGCATACTAAAGCGGCAATGACAATAAACCAACAATTGTAGCGAAAGGTGAAAGCTCATCTCACCTTGCCATCTCCGGTAACAGCAAACAGCGTTTGTTCGCCACCTATGAGCTGTACCGGACGCAGGGTGGCCAGTGCCTCACAACCAATCGGAAGCTTCACCTTGGCACCTTCAACCCCTCCCAGCTGACCTCGGTGGTTGTGACCCCAGCCCCAGATCTGCCCGCTGCCGCCCCATGACAGCGTCCAGTCGTCCGGCCGTCTGCAGTACACGACAGCAAGTCGGTTAGTGTGAACAGTGGACAGGTGATACACGCGGCTGTATTTACATGTAGTGTTTACTGTTATAAGAATAAAGTGTACTCGCAATGTGACACCTTAGGGTGCCTCCTCCGCTAATACGCGTATTCCAAGGTCAGGTCATGTCCTCTGGTCCCTCAGGAAGGATTGAAGCAGCGACCCAGCCCCCGTTGCTCAGTGAATGCTTCCATTACTCGTAACTTACCCCTGTTATTCACTGACAGCCTCCCCTTCCCTGCATTACTCACTCTTTTCACTGACTGCATCGTCTTTGTTACTCAATGAATGCCTCTCCTCCTACCCTCTTAATCACTTATTCATTTTACTCATTTGCCTCGATTACTCTTACTGCTTAGTTCCTCCCTTTCTGTTATTTATCCTTATTTCTCACTGCCCCACAACCTTCCTTCTATCAATTATCCTTTACTCTGGCTACCCAGCCCATCCCTCAATTATTTCCCCACCTTATAATTGCAGGGTTCCTGCACCTATCAGCCGATCACATTCAAGACCTTTTTAACACTTTTTAATACCAATTTTCATACAATTTAAGACCTATTTTCAAGGCAAATGTAACCATAATAAAATAGGGGATTTCCACACGCTAACCAATTAGTAAAAAGCTGTCAAAGTATGCATGCACTGCTGACCAGTAGATTACGGTCCGTAGACTATAGTGTAAACTTCGAGACATTTCAGCTCCACAGCATTTGTGCTTTGTGAAGATAGCTGGAAAAACATTGTGAACAAATATTATACAGGGATGAAAGTGGTCTCCGGGAAAAAAATCGGAAATGCTGAAATTCTCCCATAAGTTTAGCATTGTCAGGGAATCATGGAAAATTCCCGGAAGTCGGGTTTCATATATGTTGGTATACGCTGATAGTTCTGCGCCGTTTGAAGCATTTATTAGTAGTATACGCTGATAGTGCTGCAGCGTGGCACCTCATATTAGTATACGCTGATGGTGCTGCAGCGTAAAACAATGTATTATTAGTGCCTATACGTTGATCGTGCTGTGGGATTGCAGTAGGTACAGGAAAAATCCCTGAAATACGTGAAATCGCTGAGATCTTTCACCCCTGATTATAGTGACCAAATCCAATTTAAGACCTTTCACAGAAAAGTTACCATATTTAAGGCTTTTCAAGGCCATGAAAATTCCCTAATCAATTTAGGATTTTTAAGGATCTGAAGGAACCCTGCATTGCCTACCTCCTCTTGTCTCTTCTGTTACCCCTGTTGCTCATGGAGTACTTTTGCTCACTGACTACATCCTCCCTCTAATTTACCACGCTTACCCACCTGTTGAGCCAGAGCAGCAGCTGCTCATCATACTCTCGCGTGAAAATGTGGTGGTCTTCGTGTTGATTCGTGACAGTCTCGCCTTCGGCTGAGATCTCGTTGATCTTCTTGCGGACGTCCTTGATGAAGGGCTTTGGCAGCTGTGCACGCCCTTCGAGTGCTTTGGCAACACGTGCAGCCATGGAGTAGCGCCGGAACCAGGCCCACTTGTGTGCCTCCAGGCACAGCTGGAGGGCATCGAGGCCAAGGTCACACGCCAGCGCTACCAGCACCTGCCAAGGTCAACATTTGAAATCAGCGCGCAAAGTGTTGCAAAGGACAAGGGGTGCTGATCAAAGGCTGGTGAAGTAAGGATGGCTTGTAGAGGTTGCAGAGTCAAATTAAATAGGTCAAATATGAATATTCAATAGATCAAGACCAAATGTAATCAGTGATCAATAAATAAAATGACAATGTGAGGATAAAGCTTGTCCATTAAATAAAAACATCTACGTGAATTAAATCTATAAACTTGTCTATATTATATATAAAAGCAGTTATAGCGCGATATGGGGCTGAGGGACTGATGACTGGTAGGCAGCGTATTGGCCGAGTTTAGCTAAGGGTCATACTTTTTCACATGCCCCTGAAGGTCTTAAAGTCTAAATTCACGTTAACATGGTGTATATTTTTTATTAAGTGCCATTCATTTTCATTTGAAATCTCACCAACTTTTATTAAGAAATAAAAACATTCCTAAAAAGAACATATCATTCTTTATCAGACTGGCGGGGTGGTCGTCTAATATCACTTTTATCAAACTGGTGGGTGGCAGTCTGATATCTCATAAAGATTGCGTACTGGGCACCTGTTTGGGATACTCAGACCTAACGCGTCTTCGGAATGTACTGACTGACCTTGAAGAAGGGGCTGTGCATGAGGTGCTTCCCACTCCGCACGATGGGGTCCTCGTACTCGTACTGCCGCTGCAGCGCTTCGGGAAGCCCCTTCACCAGAGACGCCAGTGCCGTCCCGCTCACCGACTGCAAGAGACAGGGATCAATGTGGTATCCCGCAAAAACACGGAAATCGGGCTGAGACTATAGCCGTGTTCACACACGGGAGTTAAGTCGCCTCAACTAATTCGCCTTGTCTAGTTCGGCTCACATTCGCCGTGTGGACGCGACGCTGAAGCGAATTAGGGCTAGTTCGCCTCATCTAGTTCGCTTCAAGTAAACCACGTCGCGAGGTAGTATTGATGAAGCGAACTAGCTTAAGTTGGCCCATCTCGCTTGTGTGGATGGTAGCGGTTTAGATGAGGCTGATTAAGGACGTCACAGTCGAGACCTGAGTTTGTTGACTTTCCGGTAAATTTGCTCTATGAAACTGCTAGCTGTGCACAAATATTTTTTTCATCATTTATTTTTAGGGTTTCACTGCCCAGCAGAAGTTTTGACCATTCCAAAACAATACGATTCAGTCGAAACAGATCTAGGTCGAACCCACACTCTCTCGTGCCGACGTCAACTAACCGAAACTGGCGCTGGTTAGTATGGACTTGCTCATGCGCAGATATCGATTTCCGCCTTAAACCGCACTGAGAATACTGCATGTGTGGACATGACACTAGTTCGCCTCATCTAGTTCGCCTTATCTAGTTCAGCCTAAAGTTGTGTGTGTTAACACGGCTTATGGCGCCACCTAGTGGGCTCCGGCAGAACCAAGCCATGGTTATTACACCAATGGCGAATTTACCCGAAATCGCGGATGTTCCCCCATAAGGTTAGTTAGCACTGTCAGGGAGTCTTGGGAAAATGCCGGAAGCCAGGTTTCAACTGTCCATATTGTGACTGTATTATCACCCATGCTAAATTCTTTCTTGTTTGCGTTTATGTTCTAGCAACATCTATGATTATATAAGAATGGGATTTGAACTAACCAATTGCTGTCATATATATTGGAAATTTGTGAAGTTAATTGGTGAATATAAATAAATTGCTAAAATCTGCGAACTCCTGCAGGGCCATATGCAGGAGTCGGTGATAGCGAGCCAAATTGGTGGTAAGCGGGAATTTCCCGGTTAGCGGCGAAAAATGGTATGCACGAGGTGGTGATAGGCTTAACACCAAACGCTTAACCGGTGTTAGGCTAACCCTGATAAATAGCAGGTTTAGCGTGTGCATTAGGTCCAAATCTATTCAATGCTGTCATATTTAACACAATTACATACGCAATAAGTGAAATTTCATTAAATTAACCCTAAATTCGAAGCAATATTAATGCTGCCGCTGCAACGGCGGCAATATTAATATTTATATTTTCGAATCGACGAACGACTGCAAGCAACCACCGCCAGTATGGAAAGCGACGTCGATGCGGCGGCGGCGATTTGTTTACTTTACGTTCGCCGATTCGAAAATATAACTATTAATATCGCCGCCAATGCGGCGGTAGCCTTAATAACGCTTCAAATTTAGGGTTAATTTCATGAAATTTCACTTATTGCATATCTAATTCTGTTAAATATGTTCGCATTTAATATATTTAAGCCTAATATATGGATACAGATGCAGAGGGATTTCCCAAATCTATAAATAACTTCACGTTTAGCTATAATGAAAGTGTTACGCGCTCCTGCATACGACTTGACACAGGTCCCGACTTCGGTGATAGCTAAACGGTAACAAGCTCTAACACCAAACCCCGCTAACACTGACTCCTGCATATGGCCCCTGGAGATATTTCATCTCTGAATAGAACAGCGGAGCCCGCAGTTAAGTCCACTGAACAACACCTGCTTTAATTACAGATTAAGATGGCGCATTTGCACCAGTATAAACATCCTGTCATCGAATTTAAAAAAAAAACCACTTAGATTTGATTCTACATATCCAACTTAGATACTCGTGCACTTATTAAGTAAGAATCTGTTGCTGAATTGAAGGGTATACTAAGTCAATTTAACAGAACCTGTTACCGCTGAAGTCTATGGGGTTAGAATTTTGATGTGCTTATCAAAATATATTCGGCATACTTCCGTTTCAAATATCTCCCAAAGTTTGTCATATAAAATAAAAGTTACTTCAAACTCGAGTAAAGTAGATTATAATGATCAATCTAATGATAATTTCAGAAATTGACAGAAACCCCAAACAATCAGCTCATGTCACATTCACTCGGCTGTAGGGATTTGTGGGTGGGGGGAGGGGGGGGGACGCGGGGTGGGTCTCTGCGCAGCGTCCATGGCTGGCACTCTGCGCATGCGCAGTCAGGTGACCTACCATTCCGTAGCCCCTGCTGCTGTCAGCTTCCGGTCCATCTCCGGTCGGACTGGCCAGCAGGGCGTTCACGTTAATGTCAGAGCCGAACTGTGACGTCATCAACGTCCTCAGCTTCTGGAGAGCCCACATCCGCTGAGTGGCACCTGGTGGCAAACACGAGCGTTAGCTTACTGAATTACTGCAACTCCACTATGTACAACTGTGCTATGTACTAAATAAGGCCATGATTTAAAAATAAATTACATCTTTGTTGTTAATAATGTAGAAGTTTGCAATGAGCCCCACTACCACACGATGGTGGTAGCGACTGCATTGACCCCTGTTGTTAAGAAGTAACAATAGGTGGCAGCACGCTAGCAGGAACAGTCCCTAGGGCAGACTGTTCCAACCATTGCTCGCGACCAGCTCCTGAGGTCGGTTATATGCTACCCGGCTGGACAGTGACCGGTCAATTTCTATTTTGACTGTGACGGTATTAATATAGACCAGGAAGCCCCCTGGAGTTTGAAGCAATCTCAGCATTACTCTTTTATTCTAAAAGCAGAGTAGGACACGGTCCATCACAATTTGTGTTTTTTACTAGCCCGCCATGCGCTCAGCAGGGTGGGACAATAAGGACTGCCTGGTTGCCTGGGACACCTGGTTTACTCGGTTGGGCAGGTGAAGTTCTAAGTGACCTGCCCGAACAGGCCAGTCATTATTTTTCCGATCTGCAGTAGCAGATTTCAGTTTCAATTGGCTGACTTGGGCTTGGGCCAGTAGTTTTGCCACTCACGCAAGTACAAAATTCAGTCACTTGCCCGATTGGACAAGTGGGCAAAAAAAGTTACCGTCCTACCACCCTGCGCTCACCTAGGGTGCTGAGCTGCGCGCAGGCAGCGAGTGCAGCAGCGAGACGTGGCACGACATTGTGGTCAGTGCGCATGTCGAGGTTGAAGTCGAGCACGCAGGTGACCAGGTCTATGGAGGGGCGCGACAGCACAGTGCGGTCTGACAAGATGTCCATCGGGGCGGCGGCAGGCAGGATCGGGTACACCGTGAAGCGCCAGCCCCACCCGTTCACAGAGCCGTCACTCGAGAACTTCCACTTGAGCTCGTCTCCGCTGATGCGCAGCTCTTGCGACCAGTCGGACCACTCCCGGCCTGCGAAGAGCAGAGTGTGGCACTTGTAGCATTCCGTGTATATACTGCCCTGTATTAGGCCTTCTACACTGTCGGCTGAACATAGAGTGAAACCCCGTTATGGGGCACTATTTACCCGATTTATGCTGAAACTGGGGCACTACTTACTGAATCTATGATGGAACTGGGGTGCTACTTACTAGATCTATGCTGAAACTGCGGCACTACTTATTCGAACAATGCTGGAATTGGGGCACTATTTACCCAATCTATGTTGAAACTGGGGCACTACTTACCAGATCAATGCTGAAATTGGGGCACTATTTACTGGATCTATGGTAGAACTGGGGAATACTTACCAGATAAATGCTGAAACTAGCGCACTACTTACCGGATCTGATGCTGGAACTAGTAAACTACTTACCAGATATGATGCTGGAACTAGCAGACTACTTACAGGATCTGATGCTGAAACTAGTGCACTACTTACCAGATTTGATGCTGGAACTAGTGCACTACTTACCAGATCTGATGCTGGGACTAGTGCACTACTTACCGGATCTGATGCTGGAACTAGTGCACTACTTACCAGATATGATGCAGAAACTGGGGCACTACTTACACCAGATCTGATGCTGGAACTAGTAAAAGACTTATTGGATCTGATCCTGGAAGTAGAGCACTTCTTACTGGATCTGATCCTGGAACTTGCACACTACTTACCGGGTCTGATGTTGGAACTAGCACACTACTTACCGGATCTGATGCTGGGGATGTTGGAACTATCACACTACTTACTGGATCTGATGCTGGGGATGTTGGAACTAGCACACTACTTACCGGATCTGATGCTGACTGTCCTGCCTGACCCGTCCATGACTGTGAGCGGGTCGTGGCGACGTTCGGTCGAACACTGTCGGTCAAACTCGACCCGCAACCCTTCGGCGCCTTGGATGCGCACATGTCCATTCAGGGAGGTGTCATCCGTGTACGGATGCGGACTTTCCTGCACCACCGGCTGGGCTGCATTCCGCCCGGACTCAGTGTCGGCTGCGACATCTTCCAGCTCTGTCACACACAGCTCCAGGATCATCTCAGCTACCTGACAGGGTTGAGCGGGAGGTGAAGTTTGGATAAAGCAGGGTCCGTGCACATGTGAAGATATGGAATTAAAGGCGATTTCAAGGCTTTATCAAGGCTGCTTTAATAGGGACAGTTTAATGGAATTCAAGGCTTTTGAAGAGTGATTACCGAGAATAGTTTAATTTCAAGGCTTTTCAAGGTATTGTCATGGGGGTGAACATGGGAAATATTGCGCCTAGAGCGGGACTCGAACCCACATCTCTTTGCATTCCGGGCCAGTGTGCTAACCCATTACACCACCTAGGCTCCCTGATATCACCACACTACCCACGCCTACCTGTCTATGTGGCTCCTTGCCTGAGAGGTCAGTGCAGACCACTGCAGTATTGAAATGGGGCAAATAAAGTTCAAGACTTTTTAAGACTTTCCAGGCCATGTATGGACCCTGTTAACCCTTTGGGGCTCTGAGCGCTCGCAAGTTCTGTGCGCTTACAGCGCTTGTAGTTGAATTGCATTTCTAGAAATGTTTTCCTGAAAATTTGTAGATCATATCAGAAATACAGTGCTACCTGATTGCAGGTGCATTCAGGAGCTCCCAAACTGTAAGCGCGTGAAACCCAAAGGGTTAAAACTTGCACTAACATGATCAAGCTTGAGTGGGTGAGTGGTGGTGATTTGACAAAGTATTGACTGTATTCATTGTGAATAGTGAGTAGAAATTATGGTCACTTTGGTGTGTCACTAATATAAATCATTACTCATCAAACAGTTAGTACTCATTAAGCCCAGTAACTACTCATGTCATTACTCATTAACCCCAGCAGGCTATGCATTACTGCAAGCCGTTGCTAAGTAACCAACAGCCACTCTACCTGTGCGTAAGTCTTTCCCAATGCCATCAAGATTTGAGAGATAGTCTTGCGCGCTTTCTCGCCAGCCCGCTGTGCCACTGCCAGTTTGAGCAGGTCAACAAGGATGCGTGCGTCATCCGCAGACAGCGAACGGGTAAATTCATCAAGGTCTGGTTGCAGCCCTAGCGTCTCCGTCACACCTGTGTTGGTCACCTGTGGGGAAGGAACAGAGTCTGTTAACAACCCACTCGCAGAACTACGCATGACCTGTGAGCTGCTTGCAGGGGATGGAGAAGAGAGGGAAGGGTGACAAAGGAGCGGGGGGGGGGGTGGTGAGTAACAAAATCTGTTAACAGAATATGTTAAAAACCCACCTTGATCATTATAAATATCCATGCAATTTGGAAAGTGACTAAGACAAAACCTACTCAGTCTGCAATCACCATCGGATGCTTTAGTGACACTGCATGCATTGAAATCAGGTAAGGTTGTAAGAGACAAAGAAAAGGATGCCATCTGACCGCACCACCAAACATTTCACTTCACTTCATCAAAATGTATTTTCATTCGGTCAAAATTAGAATTAATTTGTCTTTTTTGGGGGGGTATAATTCAGAAAATAAATACAGAGCCTTTATTTCGTAGACACAATTTTGCGATTTTTAATTTGATCAAAAGTTTTCAAAATGTGAATATCATAGCATTATCAACTTGGAATAAAAACCCAACAGAGCTTTGTGGTAGGTTGGCCGGTATGATTCAGTGCATACAAGGCCATGTACTTTATATTATAGATATATATACAAGGCCATGTACTTTATATTATATTATATATATAAAGTACATGGTCTTGTATGCGCTGAATCATATATATATATATATATATATATATAGTCCGCCATGAGCCCTTCTACCACACAGTGAAGGTCTCGACTACACTTACCCCTGTTGTTAAGAAGTAACAACAGGTGGCAGCACGCTAATAGGAACCGTCCATTGGGTGGAATGTTTCACCTATGGTTAGTGGCCATCCCTTGTGGGAGATTACACGCTACCTACTAGGCAATGATAAGTCACTTTTATTCTGACCATGGCGGAATAAACCAGGGAACACGCTGGGGTTTGAAGCAAGTTTGGTATTACTTATTATTCCACAAGCGGAGTAGGACGCAATACATCACATATAATATATATATAGTCTTCGTTTGTTTTATTGCTAAACAAAAAGTTCAATTCAATTAAAGAAATGAAGTTACTTACAGTATGACTGGGTTATAGAAGAACGGGTTTTGCAAGATGCAGAATAAAACAGCAAACTTTAAAAGGGGAGAAATTTCTCATAATGCGTAATCGCAAGCCATTATATATACATTTAAAAAAAACCGCACAGCAAATACAAAACCAGATCGCCAATGCATGACAAGAATTGGCTACGCTCTACAACATCTAGTACTCCTGCATGTTCACGAAAGTCATTCGTAAAGCCAAGAACAGCGAAATGTTCAACATTACACGCTAAATATAAAATAGGCCATGAGCTATGCGCTTTAATGATCTATGCGCTTTAATGAGCTTTAAACCGCTGCTTTATTAAAGACATGGCAAAAGTAAACTGAATATTCAAATGAAGCAGTGAAAGTATAATAACTGCAACTGAGTGGGAGCAAGAAGCGGGGATACCTACAGTACAAACCTGCTCGGTGGTGGTGAATGTCTCGGCAATGAGGCTGGTTGCCGGTGATGCCTTGGCCAGGCTGTGCATGCTCGGGAAGGAGCCGATGCTCTCATGACCGCTCGAGGTCATGTGCTGCAACAACAAGTGTATATATGTGCATACCAGCCACTAGATCGACTTCAGTGTCAATTATGTGGGTGCTAGCCACGCGAAGGACTTCAATGTCATTCAATTATGTGTATGCCAGCCACTAGAGGGACTTCAATATCATTCAATTATGGGTATGCCAGCCACTAGAGGGACTCCAATGTCATTCAATTATGTATATTCCAGCCACTAGAGGGACTCCAATGTCATTCAATTATGTATATGCCAGCCACTAGAGGGACTCCAATGTCATTCAATTATGTATATGCCAGCCACGGGAGAGACTTCAGTGTTATTCAATTATGTGTATGCCAGCCACTAGAGGGACTTCAATATCATTCAATTATGGGTATGCCAGCCACTAGAGGAACTCCAATGTCATTCAATTATGTGTATGCCAGTCACTAGAGGGACTTCAATATCATTCAATTATGGGTATGGCAGCCACTAGAGGAACTCCAATGTCATTCAATTATGTATATGCCAGCCACTAGAGGGACTCCAATGTCATTCAATTATGTGTATGCCAGCCACTAGAGGGACTTCAATGTCATTCAATTATGTATATGCCAGCTACTAGAGGGACTCCAATGTCATTCAATTATGTATATGCCAGCCACTAGAGGGACTCCAATGTCATTCAATTATGTGTATGCCAGCCACTAGAGGGACTTCAATGTCATTCAATTATGTATATGCCAGCTACTAGAGGGACTTCAGTGTTATTCAATTATGTCTATGCCAGCCTCTAGAGGGACTTCAGTGTTATTCAATTATGTCTATGCCAGCCTCTAGAGGGACTTCAGTGTCATTCAATTATGTCTATGCCAGCCTCTAAAGGGACTTCAATGTCATTCAATTATGTATATGGCAGCCAGTAGAGGGACTTCAGTGTTATTCAATTATGTCTATGCCAGCCTATAGAGGGACTTCAGTGTTATTCAATTATGTCTATGCCAGCCTCTAAAGGGACTTCAGTGTCATTCAATTATGTCTATGCCAGCCTCTAAAGGGACTTCAATGTCATTCAATTATGTATATGCCAGCCTCTAGAGGGACTTCAGTGTCATTGAATTATGTGTATGCCAGCCTCTAGAGACTTCAGTGTTATTCAATTATGTGTATACTGGCCACTAGAGGGACTTCAGTGTCATTCAATTATGTGTATGCCAGCCACTAGAGGGACTTCAATGTCATTCAATTATGTGTATGCCAGCTATTAGAGGGACTTCAATGTCATTCAATTATGTGTATGCCAGCCACTAGAGGGACTTCAGTGTCATTCAATTATGTGTATACCAGCCACTAGAGGGACTTCAGTGACATTCAATTATGTGTATGCCAGTCACTAGAGGGACTTCAATGTCATTCAATTATGTGTATGCCAGCCACTAGAGGCACTTCAGAGTAATTTATTTATGTGTCATTCAATTATCTGTACGCCAGCCATTGTCATTCAATCATGTATATGTTGGCCAGTAGAGACTTCAGTGTCATTCAATTGTGTGTACGCTGGCTACTAGAGGGACTTCAGCGTCATATATTTATGTGCATTCTGGCCACTAGAGGGACTTCACTGCCATTTATTTATGTCTACATCAGGGACTAGAGGGACTTCACCGCCACTTAGGTGTGTGTAGACCACTAGAGGGACGCTATGATCGATCATTTATGTGCATGTCAGCCACTAGAGGGACATCGCTGCAATTCACTTATTTGTATACCGGCCACTAGAGGGACTGCACTGTACCTTATGTGTGTGTGGACCTCTAGATGGACATCACAATCAATCATTTATGTGCATGTCAGCTACTAGAGGGACATAGTCGCCATTCACTTATGTGTATATGTGTAGATTGATTGGTTTCTTTGGCAGCATAGGCCATATTCACAGTGAGAATTGTTTCAACCATCGCTGTTACATATAATGTAAAAGCATACAATCAATTGTGTCAATAAACACTTATGGATTAAAAAAAACTCACAATCATATAATTTATGGTCAAGGTAAATAAAATAGAAGAAAGAATTAATTGATAAAAATGTTTTAATAAACTATATGAGGTGGTACAGACCAGCTGTCCTCAAAAAGGCTAAAATGCCTTCTTGCCGTACTTTAGTAAAAAGGTCATGCATGCTGTTTGCAGTGTAAAATTGTTGGCGCAGTGCCATCAAATCACACAATTTAGTAAAATGTGTTTGACTGGTCAGTGGGGACTGACATCCAATACATTCAGGGGGAGGGTCCCCCTTGAACAGGAAAACATGTGTTAGCCACCAGTGGCCAATACAGCAGTGGCTAAGGACCACTTGGTCCCGCCGACCGCCACACGAGACTGTTGGTTTTCCCACAGACTGTTCAATTTCATGCAATTTGCTAACGTTTTCATCCCACTCGTTTTGCCACTTGGATTTGGTGGCTATTAGTGGTTTCAGATCATAGTGGGGTATCAGACACGGTTCAACATCACAGTTCAGAGCCTCCTTCGCAGCCCGATCAGCTCATTCATTTCCCTGGATGCCGGCATGGCTAGGCACCCAACACAAGTGGATGTTATATCCATCTGTTGCCAGCGGGCTCATTTTGTAAATGACCTTGGCCATGAAATGGTGGTCCATTTTTAGCCCAGCAACAGCTTGCAGGCATGAAAATGAATCGCTGTATATGACATATTTAGTGTAGTTTGATAGTTCAATGACCACCAATGCTAGAAGGAGTGCTTGGGCTTCTGCCGTAAAGTTCAAGCTCTGATCAGGTATGCGAATGCCAAATTTCTTCCCCTGGCAAACTCCCGCATCAGCTGCCCGGCTTAGGTCTTTCAAACCACCAGTATACATGGAGAAGTGGTCTTCAAACTGGCATTGAATCTCTGCGAACAGTCGATGATACTCAAGTGCATGTGTCCCAGACTTCCTCAGTTCCGTGAGTCGGCGGATGACCGATGGCTTCCTCAATGACCACGGGGGATGTTCTGGGACCTGGGTAGCCTCTAATACATCCAGATCCAAGTACAAAGCATCCAAATGAGGTTTCACCGGGAGACCCAGGGGGCCGAATGAAATTTGGCTTGGCTTCATACTTGGAGTGGTTGTGTGTCTCAAACACACAACTGTACACAAGATTCAATGCATTTGTTTTTAATTTAACAACATATTGCATGGTCAGTTTAGTTCTCCTATTGTCAAGTGATGGCTCGTTGGCTTCGACGTAGAGGCTCTGAACCCGGCCACTAGAGGGACTTCGACATTCACCTATGTGTACATCAGACACTAGAAGTACTTCACCGCCACTTATGTGCATTTGGCCACCAGAGGGACTTCGCGATCATTCATTTATATGTATACTGGCCACTACAGAGATATCACTGCCATTTACTAGGCTACTAAGTGTGCTGGATTCCTGCTTTGAACTCCTGATATGACCTTAGATGTTGCCAGGATACAAAACTCCAACAAACAAACTGCTTTGAGCTAACACACATTTGTGGAATAGAACTATGTGACAAGGGATGTTGTGTTATATTACCATGTTACATTAGGCCTCAGTCACACTATGGCTTGCGACCACTTTATGACCACTTTGTGACCAAAAGTCAGTTACTTCATTGCGACCACAGCAAAGAAAGGCGGTAAAAACAATGGTTGGCGATCGGTTGGTACCTGGTCGGAAGATCTGAAAATGTTCGGCGACCTCCTTGTGACCAGTTTCGTCGCAAGTTTTTTAGTGCAGCATCTGCAACCTCCTTGCGACCAAAATAATCACCTCGAGGTTGCCGACTGGTCATGGAGCTGTTGCATTGATAGTCGCAAGCGATCGAAAGCGTATGTGTGACTGGGGTATCAGGTGGAATAACATACAGTATAGCTAAGTTTGCATAGTGTATCTCTCATAAGGTCACAATTTCATGGTTAGATAACATAAAAACAAGCCAGCTATTGATTAAGTCATATCATTATTCCGAAAGCCATTTTTACATTAGGTCTGTTCATTGTTAAGCAAACTACCCACACAATTAGCAAGCAATAAATAAAACAAATATCAGCATAGAATACAGAAAATACATAAAACCCATACTTGATCAAACCCATGATAATCAATAACCACGAGGATCATCAACCCAGAAAACTAAATGCGAAACTTTTGCTTGCCCCCAAGCAAAGCGACTCGTGTACCTCAAATGCCATGGCTGAGAAGGACCCCGTCATGCTGCGGGGCAGGCCTGGTTCCGAAGGCTCCGAGCTGAGCGTCAGGGCGCTGGTGGCGACATCCACAGTGCGCGGTGGAGGCATATCCTCAGCGGGCGATGCCATCGGAGACACACTAGGGGGCGTTGTGATGGTGAGGCGTGACTCCGCTAGGTTTGTGATGCTCTCATAGTCCTTCTGCAAGGCTTGGCTGATTGCATCTCTGTGGGGCAGAACATTGGATGGATCTTGGAGGTTTATCTATTGCATTTATAGGATGGCTTTGGAATGTAAGATAGTATTCCATTACAAGATATTTCTATGTTAATATTAATATTAAGTAGGGCTAATCAGGACCTACCTTGCGTAGATGATCTGGAGAGCGGTAAGGATGTGCGAAAGTGCCTGCTGCTTCGCACCATTTGTCTCCAATGATAGGATGATCTTGGCAAGTGAAGGCCGGCATGGTTTGGCTGGCTGACTGTTGACTGCGCATACAATGCCTTCCTCCCCAGAGCCCTCCGACAACCCTGCAACAATGCGCAAACTTAACTAAATGATTTCACTAAATAACCACTGAATATCATTACTGAATAACAAATTTCACTCAATACCTCTTAATGTTAATACTAAATACATAATTTTGTTCAATAAATTATGTACTAAGAATAATGAGTTCACTCAATAAGTGCTTAATATCAATAATGAATCAAAGATGTCATGCAATAACCACTTAATATATGAATTATGAATAAGGAGTTGATTCAATAACTAATTAAAATTAGTAGCGAAAAACAATTTCACTCAATAACTACCTAGTGTAGTGGTCTGCACTGACCTCTCAGGCAAGTAACCACATAGACAGGTAGGCGTGGGGAGTGTGTTGATATCAGGGAGCCTAGGTGGTGTAATGGTTAGCACACTGGCCTGGAATGCAAAGAGATGTGGGTTCGAGTCCTGCTCTAGGCACAATATTTCCCATTTTCATCACCCCCATGACACTGGTTGCCGTGATCAGGATCCTGTACAAGCTTTGCGCTGTATGGTTGTTGAACCTACCCTGTGTATGATGTGTTAGTGCATTGCCTGTATGTATGTAATTGTAAGCATTACAAGACATACAATTCCAGGGGGACGAGTGTAGTGGTCTGCACTGACCTCTCAGGCAAGTAACCATATAGACAGGTAGGCGTGGGGAGTGTGTTGATATCAGGGAGCCTAGGTGGTGTAATGGTTAGCACACTGGCCCGGAATGCAAAGAGATGTGGGTTCGAGTCCTGCTCTAGGCACAATATTTCCCATTTTCATCACCCCCATGACACTAATATCAATAGTGATTAAAGGATTTCACCCAACAACTGCTTAATATCAATAATGAATAAAGGATTTTAGTCAATAAATGCTTAATATCAATAATGAACAAGGTAAAGGATTTCACTCAATAACCCCTTAATATCAATAAAATAAAGGATTTCACCCAATAACCGCTTATTATGAATTACAAATAAGGCGTTTGCTCAATAACTACTTTATTAGCTATTGATATTAGGTAGTTATTGAGTGACATTGTTTTTCGCTACTGATATTAAGTGGTTATTGAATGAACTCCTTATTCATAATTCATATTAAGTGGTTATTGCATGACATCTTCTATTCAGTATTGATATTAAGCAGTTATTGAATGAACTCATTATTCGTAGTACATAATAATAAGTTATTGAACAACATTCTGTAGTCAGCATTGACTTTAAGCGGTATTGAACAAAATCCTGTATTCGCTATTAAGGATTTCGATATTAAGGATTTCACCTAACAACCGCTTAATTTAACTAACAAACAATGATTTCGCACATATCGCCATCAACCCACCAATGAGTGCGGCTCCGAGCGGATCCCGCGAGGTGGAGAAGAGGACGGGTTCGTGTGTCGTTGGGGTGGACAGGTCGGTGGTTGCCCAGGCAATGCTGTGTGATGACCCGCAGGCTACCCGCGTGATCTTGTACCCCTCCATGCCGTGCACCGGTGCTGGTTTCCGGTTCACTGTCGTTGACCCGTTCCCCTGCTGGCCATGGTCGTTGTCTCCCCAGGCATACACCTGGCAAGGGCACAATTCTAGTTATCGCGGAATCAATTCATTGTGTTCCTCTGCACAGGCTTACACTTTAAATGGCAGCAATTCTAGTTATCGCGGAATCAATTGATTGTCTTCCTCTCCACAGGCTTACATTTTAAATGGGAGAAATTCTAGTTATCGTGAAATCAATCCGGTGTCTTCTTCTCCACAGGCTTACTTACACCTGATATGGGTGCAATTCTAGTTATCGCAAAATCAATTCATTGTCTTCCTTTCCACAGGCTTACACTTTAAATGGGCGCTATTGTAGTTATCGTGAAATCAATTCATTGTCTTCCTCTCCACAGGCTTACACTTCAAATGGGAGAAATTCTAGTTATCATGAAATCAAATGATTTTCCTCTCCGCATTCTTACACCTGTCGCAATGGAACTGCAACAGAGGACAATCCCTGTCACCACAGTGTAGTAGTGCGGCTCATGACGGACTACTTGAGTATTTATCTAAAAGGGATTTGGTATGAACTCAAAATCATCGGATTATGCAGCTTTAAGAAAAGAAAAAAATGAGAAAAGGAGAAAGAAAAAATCACTTAAATGTTATTATAGAAATAATAATAAAAAAAGTAACACATGACCCTTGACCCGGTGACCCTACGGTACTCACGAGTCCTTCGTCGGTGACTGCGAGGCAGTGGAGGGCTCCGACCGCCACGTGCACGATCTTCTTGTCCTTGAGTCCCTCGACGAGTTGAGGCTTGCGTACATGCGCGTCGGTGCCATGACCGAGTCTGTAGTAGTCTCCTTTACCCCTGCAACCATGGACGACCGCATGTCGGTTAGGTGGTTGTTGGAGTTTTACACCCTGGCATCATCTAAGCTCATATCAGGACGGGTACTGACTTGTGACAGTGCACATTCACGGCGACTTTACAGTGCTGGCCCACTGGGAGACCAGGCCGCCAGCACCATGACCCGATATCCCACTCAATCGCATTATCCTGACACTGAGCTAACCAGTCCTTGCCCCATCTTATTAATGCTGAGTGCCAGGCTAGGAAGCGACAAGTATCAATTCTATAAGTCATTGGTTTGACTCTACCGGGAACTGAACTCCCGATTTCCCGCGCACGAATCCCACGCTCTACCGATTCGGCCAACACGGCCGGTCATGGCGGTTAGAGGCGGGACCCATAATAATCATAACAATAGCAATTACAATTTTTCTTAACCACTAAATATTTTGACCAAAAAAGAATAAATCCCACCATTGCAAAAATGAGATATTTTACCTAAATTAAGTTTCCTTAAAAAAGAAATTAAATAGTTAACCAAAATTACTTTGCTAAAAAAAAAGAAAGGAAAAATAGACCTACATTTTTCCGCATAGAAATCTTTTAAAGCATAAACTAGATATCTTACTAGAGTAGAAATAGCATCACACTATTTAAAAAAATCTAAATAGAATTGACATATTTGACCAAATATTAAAGTTCAGTTGTTTCTATTAAAATCCGAAATACTTTTCTTTATTCTTTATTTACTTTCAAAACAAAAGTAGGAGGGATCTTGTTTGGCAAATGTTTTTTTTTTTCATCTCTTTAAAAAAAAAAACCACCAAAAACCCGCCGACCCCCTAAAAGGTAGCATTTGGCTTTAATTAATGGAGGTTCTGATCAGGACAGCCCAATCCACCTCAGCTCAGTTCAGTCTGAGCCTTGCAGGTCAGATTAGCCAACCCCTAGCCCACCCTATCTCTATGCAGCTCCAACCCCAGCTCTATATCACCTGAGTCCAGCCCAGCCCATCTCTACCCAACCCCAATCCCAGCTTTATACCAACCAAACCCAACACAACCCAGCCCAGAGCTACTTAGCCCCAACCCCAGCTCTATACCAACCCAACCCAGCCCCAACCCTATCCATCCGCAACCCCAGCCCCAACCCTATCCATCCCCAATCCCAGCTCTATACCAACCGAACCCAGCCCCAACCCTATCCATCCCCAACTCTAAACCAACCCAACCCAACCCAGCCCCAACCCTATCCATTCCCAACCCCAGCTCTAAACCAACCCAACCCAACCCAGCCCCATCCATCCCCAACTCAATATCAACCCAACCCAACCCCAACCCTATCCATCCCCAACCCCAGCTCTATACCAACCCAACCCAACCCCAACCCTATCCATCCCCAACCCAGCCCCAACACCCCAACCCTATCCATCCCCAACCCCAGCTCTATACCGATGCGCGAAACGAAGAAGGCAAGCCGCGGTGGAGAAATGAGACGCTTATTGCGCCTCACAGAACATGCTGAACAATCAGAGTAAAGGCCCAAAGGAGCTACAAGCTTAAATGGCATGAAAGCAAATAACCAATGTAAGATCATGGAGAGGTAAAATATGAAGTCAATAAGATATCCGGTATCAAAGCCAGTGTCATGAAATGCTGCAGGCAGACGGCAGGAGCAAGTGAACGAAAGCTGCCGGCGGCCTATAAGGGCGAACGGAGCGCCAGCAGCTGAGGTGTAGTGCTAGCGGCCCGGGAGGGCGCGGGTGGCGAGCAGCGGGGGCGGGTGAGGTGTAGCGCCGAGAACGGAGGCGGCGCGAGGTGCCAGGTGCGGTTGGCGAGCAGCGCGGGTCGGTGAGAGGGGGGCCAGACCAAGACCGGCGGGGGAGGTGCAGTGAGTGACCGATCCGCCGAGCTGTGGAGGTGGCGCGACACCCGGGCGGGGAGGTCTCCTTCTTTCCTCGCCATCCAACGTAATGCTTCGCATTACGACCAACCCAACCCAACCCCAACCCTATCCATCCCCAACCCCAGCTCTATACCAACCCAACCCAGCCCCAACCCTATCCATCCCCAACCCCAGCTCTATACCAACTGAACCCAGCCCCAATCCTATCCATCCCCAACCCCAGCTCTATACCAACCGAACCCAGCCCCAACCCTATCCATCCCCAACCCCAGCTCAATACCAACCGAACCCAGCCCCAACCCTATCCATCCCCAACCCCAGCTCTATACCAACCGAACCCAGCCCCAACCCTATCCATCCCCAACCCCAGCTCTATACCAACCCAACCCAGCCCCAACCCTATCCATCCCCAACCCCAGCTCTATACCAACCGAACCCAGCCCCAACCCTATCCATCCCCAACCCCAGCTCAATACCAACCGAACCCAGCCCCAACCCTATCCATCCCCAACCCCAGCTCTTTACCAACCCCACCCAACCCCAATTCAACTCACCATGTCCACACCTGGCCGGACTTGGTGAGCGCCAGAGAGAACTGAGCTCCACACTCAATCTGACACACGCCGAGCCCGGTGAGGCGTTCGACGGGGTGCGGGACGCTACAGCCCTCACTGCCGCCCCGACCCAGCTTGCCAAAGTCGCCGTCGCCCCACGAGTACACGAGCCCCTCGTCCGTCAGCGCCAGCGTCTGCGCGTCGCGGCTTCCCAGCGCCACCTGGATGACGCGCTGCCCCGCCAGCGACTTGATCTGCGCATCAGCAATGGCGGCCATGTCAGAAACAGCGGCGATGTCAGGAATGCGGAGTTAATACTGCGTTGACAACAGATCGATTGGTACACCAACAAAAGGAACGACAGCACTTTCGCAGATGCTGTTTGAGACGGTGGAAGAAGCTGACCAGCATGGACTCTTGTCAGTGTCAAGGAGGGTGATGAAAATGGGAAATATTGCGCCAAGAGCAGGATTCGAGCCAACATCTCTTGCATTCCGGGCTAGTGTGCTAACCATTACGTCACCCTGATGCCATCACCCTATCCATGCCCACCTATCTTTGTGGTTCCTTGCCTGACAGGTCCATGCAGGGAGCTTTAAAGAAGCTACAATGACACATTCACTGCTTAGCGTTTATTTACTTGGAAATACACATTAAAAATAAATGAATTTCTTAAATATATATATTTTCATTCACATGAAAAAAAGAAGAAAAATGTTCAAAATAGCCTCACCTGCTTCGGTCTGAGTTGTGTGGTGTTGTCGCCGTGGCCAAGCCTCCCGTACTCTCCCAGCCCCCAGGTGTACAGGTCTCCGTTAGAGATGATGGCCGCACTATGCGAACTCCCACACGCAATGTCGCGAACACGCTTTGAGCGCAGCGCCTCGATCAACCGGGGCTTGTCGCAGTTCCTGTTAACAAAGTGTGCATCATTAAAACTCTCCAAAACAACACCGTGCAACAGTTGAGCCTCAGTCATAAAACAATGCAAACAAGGAAATAACATCACAAAGCTCAGTTCATAATGGAATATTCTGTGCATGTGTATTTATTCATCCACTTTGCATCATATGGTGCTAATTCTTCAGTTAGTTAGGATCATTTAATTTAATTGTTTGATTGTTGGAGTTTTATGTCCTGGCAATATCTAAGGTCATATCAGGATGGGTACGGACTTGTTTCAGTGCGCACTCATGGCGACTTTATAGTGCTGCCCCACTGGGAGACCAGGATGCTGGCACCATGACCTGATATCGCACTCAGTCACATTATCCTGACACTGAGCTAACCAGTCCTTGCCCTATCCTAATAATGCCGAGCGCCAGGCTAGGCCAGGAAGCAACTAGTATAAATTTGATAAGTCACTGGTATAACACGACTGGGAATCAAAGCTCCCGATCTTCCGTATGGGAAACCTGCGCTTGACCGATTCGGTCCTCGCGTCCGGCTTTAATTTAATAAAATGCATTTAGAGTGGCTTACATTCTGCTGAAGTGTCCGAGCTTTCCATCATCTCCCTCTCCCCACGAGAACACCTTTCCGTCCACCGTCAACGCCATGGCATGCCGGCCTCCTGCAAGCCACGCGCAGACAAGAAGAACAAGCGAAGCGCATTAATTGAATGGCCACCTGGATTGACAAATACGGCTATTTACGTTGATTATCCAACAGAACTATTAGGGGTCTAAAGACAAACTCTTTTCTTTTGTATGTGCTTGAAACTGTGATTTGATATGTTTAAGAGGGGACATGAAGGATACATAGCAACACTGGGAGTGCCACATTGCGACTGTCATTCATCTAGTCAGCAGCGCCACACCTAATCCTCTGCATCATCATCATCATCATCATCACCATCATCATCAACAATCCCTTAACCACGAGGGTCGTTAGGACACCACAGATGACTTTGCAACCAGTGTTCTCCAGTTTCCCCTGTTCTCCACCGCCCTCTGGGACTGACCAAACTCCAGGCCTGTCCATTCCCTGATGTTGTCTTCCCACCTCTTCCTTTGATTGCCTTTTCTTCTACGACTAATCATACAAAACCGGGACCAACTATGTGCAAAGTGAATAGCTCATGAATAATGCAATGTGAAGGTAACAATGAATGTTCACTGACTACAGAGCTATGAGAAATTCCTTGAAAACAATACTCTACCCAAGGTTCAGTTGATAATACTTAAATGAGGTTGATTTGGACCCCTGTGCACCAACTCCCTCCTTCTGTTGCATAGTTTAATGATTTTGAGTTTCTCTCATTTTCTTTTAGATAAATACCCATTATAATCTACCTTCCATTTGTTTGAAGTAACTTTAATCTACAATGTCTAACTTAGGAGATATTTGAAAAGTAAATAGGCTAAATTAATTTAGGCTTGTTTATCAAAACTGTAACCCCATTGGCTTCAGCAGTAACAGGTCCTTTTAAATTTACTTAACATTCCATTTTATGAACTAACAAATGTTTACTAAGTGCACCTGCATCTAGATTAGATAAGTGTTTTGATTTAAAATTTGTGCTTTTATCGAATTATGCAGCTTTAAGCATCACCAACTAAACACATGCCCACCCACTCCATCTCTTACTTCCTAATATAAATGTCCCTTTAAAAACTTTGCTAGGCTTCAATATTTTGCCCCTTTAAAACCTTTGCAGTTCAAATATTTTGCACCTTTAAAATGTTTGATGTGTAAATATTTGGCCCCTTTAAAACCTTTACTGTGAAAATATGCTCCCTTCCTAAAACCTATTCCGTGTAAATAGTTTGGCTCTTTAAACCCTTTACTGCGAAAATATTTCACTCTTTAATAACTTTTGCAATTTGTAAATATTTTACCCTTTAAAACCTTTAATGTAGAAGCATCTTACCCCTCTAAAACTGGTGTAAATATTTTGCCCTTTAAATCCCTTGCTGTGAAAATATTTCACTCTTTAAAACTTTTGCAATTTGTAAATATTTTGCAACTTTAAAACCTGTGTAAATATTTTGCGCCTTTAAAACCTTTATTAATATTTTGACCCTTTAAAGGCTTTGCCCAGTATATAACCAGGAACCTACGCTGTTGAATCTGCGGCAGCACTCAGAACAGACTACACCCCAATGGCCATAGTCTTAAAGAAAATACAAGGCTTTTAATCAATTCAAATAAATTTGATAAATGATAATAATCTTAGAAATAATAATAAAATAAAGAAATAAGTAAATATATTTCATCTCAGATTAAACATGTTGATAGTTCTTGATCAAATGCAGAAGCCAAGATATTATGAAATGTCACGACTTACAAACACAAACTACAACATTGCAATATTGGCTGAGAACTATATATAGCCCTGTAGCACATACAATGAACAGTAGACAAAGTATAATACATACTGGTCCTTTCTTTATGTCCAAATAAAGTATTCAACATTTACTGTAAAAAGCGTGGATGGATTTGTAATATGTAAGTCAGTGAGTGATTGGGTTAATGTGCTAGCAACATTTGAGGTCATATCAGGTTGAGCAGTGTACCCTCCTGGTGGCTCTATAGTGCTTCCCCACTGGGATACCGTACCATGGCACTATATTCCATTCAGTCACATTACCGTAACACTGAAGCAACCAGTCTTTGTCCTATAAGCACGGAACAGGTTTTTTAAACCTTGGTTTTACTCGGCTGGGGGTCGAACCCACGACCTTCCATTCAGTAAGCGGAGCACTGTAATGCTAGCCCATCTGAGATAGTGATGGTTGTGATAAAGAAAGGTCACTGTAACTTCTTGAACTGGTTGTAAAATATCAACTCTACATAGTGTTAACAGGTAAACAACCAACAAGCGACCAGAATGCATTAGGGGTCTAACTTAACACCCAGGGCAGTGTCTAACTGCGTGCCTCGGAGGCCTTCCAAATGTTGCGCTTCTTTGAACGGTGTTTAAGCAGTTGGGTGCCTCTAAATTGGTGGCCCCCATAGCATGCACTTCCTGCAGCCATTTGCAATTGAAAGAACAGCTCTGTTTGGCTGACACACAGCCATTTTGGAGGTGTTTTCGGCTCCTACTGGAAAAGCGTGACGTCTCGGGAGTCAACTCCGAGGTACACGTTGAATGCAAATTGGCAATAAATATGCCACGGAGCTGTCTCAGAATCAACTCGGAGGTGTACCCGACCCAAACACGTCGTGTATACGAGCTAATACCTGGCCAGGTGGCAAGCTAGATCCCCTAATGCTTACACTGACGGTTTTTCTACAACACTAAGTAGCGCTCTCCTACCTGAGTCTAGACAGAAGTGCGGTAAAAGAAGGCAGAATGAAATACAGCTCGAGTGAGTGAGTGGGGTGTTACCTGTGAAGGCATAGCAATACGTGTACTGATTTATGACAGTGTGCACTCTTGGCGGCTTTATGACGCTGCACCAATCAGATACTACCGGGTCACAGAAGAAATCACCGAATGAGCAGGACATCTGATTCCCATGTGGGAAAGCCGTTTGATCAATGCTCAGCCGAATCAAATCAAAGGCTTACAAAATTGAAACCTGTCGCTACCTAGCCTGGCACTCGCCATTAATAGGATAGGACAAGGACTGGTTGGCTCAGTGTTAGGAAAATGTGACGGAGTGGGATATTGGGTCATGGTGGTGGTGGCCTGAAAATCCATTTGGGGCAGCACTATAAAGTCGCTATGAGTGTGCACTGTCACAAGTCGGTACCCGTCTTGATCTTACCTTAGGTGTTGCAAGGATGTACAATGCCAACCAACCCAAACTGAGACACTCTGTTTGCCGGTGTTGCGGTTTCCTAGGGACACCAGTTTGCCAGGGACACATTGCTTCTGCGCATGCGTCAAAATCGAACAGCATCGTCACTAACCTTATAAATTTAATATAATGTTTTTGGTAAAGATGTTTTCTATGTGTACCAAACGATTTGTTTCTAGGTGGTGTGGTTTTAGAGATATTTAACTTTTCCTGTATTTTCTGTATGAAGATTGCTCATGGCCATTGACAATGCCTTGAGTTGGACGGTACGCGCAGTGAAAAACATTAGTTTTATTCAAAATTAATAGAAATCAAGAACCCTAACCTTATCAATTTAATATAATCTTAATGGTAAAGATGTTTTCTATATGTGTACGAAGCGATTTGTTTCTAGGTGGTGTCATTTTAGAGATATTTGATTTTTTCTGTATGGAGATTTGCTCACGGCCGTTGACAATGCATTTGAATGGAAGTGTCCCTGGCAAACTGGTGTCCCTCGGAATCCGCAACACCGGCACCATTACACCCCATCCTACGCTGTCACATTATCAATGACACTGAACAACGCAGACTAATGGATGCACAAATAGAAATACATATTATCTATTCAATTTGCCTCCTAAATTTGGTTGAAATGGTAGAAAATGTGATATGTGATAACAACAATCAGATATAGAATATTTATCTAAAAAATATTGCAGAAACTATAAGCTATAGAATTATGCAACTTAATTATTTGTGTTTTACATGCCAGCACAATCTAAGTTCATATCAGGGCAGGCACCGACTTGTGGCACCATGACGCGATATCCCTCTCAGTCACATTATCCTGATAAGCTAACCAGGCTAGGTAATAACATGCATGAATTTAATAAGTCATTGGTTTGATTGGGCCGGGATTCGAACCCACTACCTTCCGCACGGGAAGCCAGTGCTCTTACTATTGATACGCACCCCACCTCACTACTGATCGAAAGGTTAAGTCAATTCCACATTTATGGTATGACTTCCTGACATCTATTTGAAAATTGGCTGTTTTTGAAAACAGTACTCAGAATGAGGCCTAAGACGTACATGAACAATGCATGGTTAAAATTGCAAAATCCAATGGCTTCAAGTTTCTTCATTAAAAATAATAAAAATAATAATATATTAGGTTGATCGTTATAATCTACATTTCAAACTTATTTCACATGGCTATCCTTGGAGATATTTGAAGTAAAAAAAAAAGCTTAATTAATTTCGGTTTGGATGATTTAATTTTATAATTTTTTTATTGAGGCTATATTTATACTGTCCATAGCATGTACACCCAGGTACCCAGGCTTGTTTTCAATACTGGTCAGCTGTAGTGTTGGCGATGATAAAATGATTGACCCCATCGGCTTCAGTTGAGCAGTGACAGGTTCTATTAAATTGATTTGGTATTTCCTTCTATGCAACAGCAAATCCTTACTGAGTGCGCCAGTATCTAAGTATTTAGGGTCAAATGTAGGTCAGTGTTTTTGTTTTGTTAATTTTTATGTAGTTTTAAATATGGAGTTTTCTTGTATGTGCCTTCTGATTTGGCCCTAGACTGACCGATCAATCAAATGTGATAACGCATTGCCTTCCCCAATGGGTGCTTTTAGGGGTAATTTGTGGCGGTCAGCACCCAACCACACTTAACAACCTTTTAAGACTTTTAAATACCAATTTTCATAGTTTAAGACCTATTTCACGGCAAATGTAACGTGCAAATTTACTTAAATATTAACAGAAATGAGTGAGGTGATGCAATCTATGGATCTCTATGTGAATGACCACTTCATTGGCCAGTCTAGTCTGTGATATAGCGGGTCTGCTACAGGCTTTGCACAATCGATCTTTTATTTGAAAATTTATAGGTGAGAAGACACATATATCTGTAAATATTATCGTGGACAAATTGAATTTAAGCCCCTTTTTAAGACCGTTCACAGAAAAGTTACCATATTTAAGACTTTTCAATGCCTTGAAATTTGACTAATCAATTTAAGACTTTTTTTAAGGATCCGCGGGAACCCTGCATGAGGTCATACCTTAAACGCTGGGTTCGCATTGTAAACAAGCAGTAGAGGCATTGTAACAAATCATCAACGTTTCTAAGTGAACTTCTGCTTTACACACAGTATTGCTCATATCATTACTGAGATAAGATATTAAGTTATGACAAACATTCTTCTACAAACTGAACTCAACCTTGAGATGGCCTTTTGATGAGGCGTGGTGTTGGCTGCCACCAGACGGGGTTGTGTCTAAGTGAATGACCCCTGAGATGACCTACTGACCTGATTTTGTAGTTTCACTGTTTGACACTGCACTACAAGAGGGCTTTAAAAGAAGTTGAACCTCAGCAGCTGCGTACCTTCAGCTGATTCTAGCGCTTCGGCTAAACGTACCTTAAGAACTAAGCCTACCTGAGTGCACCGCCACCTTCTTTATCACGTATTGGCTGATGGAGGTGATCTGTCGTGGGATTGGTACGTTGCCAGCGCTCAGCCCCAGGCCCAGCCGCCCATTCGTGGCCTCACCGCAAGCGTACAGCTTCCCATCCTGCATCACGCAGAACAGGCTCTTGGAGCCGCCCACGATCTGCACGCACTTCAAGCCCGACAGCGTCTCATTCACACCCGGAGTTTTAATCTGCACGAATCACAAAGCAGAGGCTGGTTGGCAACCGGAAAGGTCTGATAGCGAAGCTTTGAAGGAAAAATTCTCTGGTGCGAATCACAGTGAAGCACCTCCGTTAGGGACGGATGAGGCTGGTGGCGGTGCCACCGGTCCGAGCGTGGGGTCAGGAAGCACCCATAGTAGTATGTAAAGTATGAATAATGACAATAATATTAATACAGTTCCCTTCCGTGCCTTTATACTTACATAATACTTATACAACCCATATCCACACATGTGATTGATCTGAGAACCATGAAGGAAAATGTATCCGCAATTCTATCCCCTAACCACCTTTAGCCTCAGAGACGAGAGGTAAGCAGTGAGGAGGGATATTAAAAATAAATAAATAAATATAAAATAGGAATACTTTTTTTTAAATACAATAAAATCAAAAGCATTTTGAGCATTAGTTCATCACTCATGGTTTACGAAACAGTTATTGCTCGATATAGGATTTGGAATCCATGAAATTCTGGAATGTCTATTTTCCTAATGTCTAACCTGTATCAATGAATTTATTCAATGCCTCCAAATACTCCACATAAGGAATTATTCACAGCACCAGCGGATATTACAATACAAAGTATACTAACCTTTGACCCTTTAGGCCCTCCGAGTTGATCCTTGTCGTTGAGCCCCCAGACAAAGACATGCGTCTGAATATCCTTGGAGCTGGTCATCTTGATTTTCTTCTGGGCGGCCTGGTGTGGCACCGTACTGCGCTCACCTTCTTCTTCCTCTTCGTTATCTGATGCCAGGAAGGAAAAGCTGGCGGCGGTGTCATCCTCATCTGCGCGCAGGCGCCCCACCACAGACAGTCCATGCACCTTACAGTCAATCCCACTGCTCTTGCACTGCTTTATGGCGATTTCAATGTAGCGGTAGTACTGAACAAGAGAATAAGCTCTGCTAAGTATTTTGGTGGATAGAGACACATACATATATACATATAATACATTACATACAGTAAATAACCATTAAGTATTTTTATGGTTACATATACAAATACAAAAACGTACATTACATACAGTAAATAAGCTCTGCTAAGTCTTTTGGTAGATTCATACATTACTTATATATATATCTATTTATATGACAGTCAGATTCTAACTGGATAAGGCTGAGTAATTATGATGTTGGACCAATGTCAAATTTCCAGCTGGGTAAGGCAAATTATTTTTTATGATGTTGGACCAATGTCAAATTTCCAGCTGAATATGGCTGAGTTATTATTCTGATGTTGGGCCAATGTCAAATTTCCTGCTGGGTAAAGCTGATTTATTACTCGGACATTGGACCAATATCAGATTTCCAGCTGGGTAAGGCTGAGTTATTATTCTGATGTTGGACCAATGTCAAATTTCCTGCTGGGTAAGGCTGAATTATTATTCTGATGTTGGGCCAATGTCATATTTCTTGCTGGGTAGGGCTGAGTTAATTTTCTGATGTTGGACCAATGTAAGATTTCCTGCTGGGTAAAGCTGAATTATTATTCTGATGTTGGACCAATGTCAAATTTCCTGCTGGGTAAGGCTGAATTATTATTCTGATGTTGGGCCAATGTCAGATTTCCTGCTGGGTAAAGCTGAGAAGGGCGCTCACCTCAGTAAGGTCCTGCAAGAGGACGACTTCCGTCTCTACTGCGCCAATGTTGATAGTCTTGAGTTCCTTGAGGCTGTGTATCGTGTCTCCCCCAGAGACAACCACAAGTGACGGCATGTAGGATGAGTCGGACGGCTCCACCTGCACCACAAGCCGGTGCACCAACATGTCGGTGTGAAGCTCTAGCCGCACCCAGTGCTGGTCGATTGGAAGGAGAAAATATTGATTTTATTTGACTTGTTGTTGGGATTGTGTATGCATCATAGTATTCACGGATAAACCGAAGCATAGGATTTAATCTGCATCAACTAACAGCACTATTAACTAACAGCACTATTCTTTTTTCCCCTTTGTATCGTTTGTTTGTTGTTTTACATCCTAGCAACATCTAAGGTCATATCAGGACAGTTCTTTGTATCAAACTCTTGTTGATTTTAGACTCATTCGTGAATGAATGTAACATGATATGGCCAGAAGACCAGTGCCTCGGCATTGAAAAAATACCTTTATTTTCTGAATGAAATGATCATCTAACAACAACAACAACAAAAAAGCAAAAAAAAAGCACCTGGATGCATTGCATTATTCGGGCAATATTGATAAAGGAACTACATCATTCTCTTTCTAATGCGGGAAGTAACGTACTTATGAATGGTACACTTTGTCCACTGTCGAGTGGACAAATGAACATTGGAAGCCAGACCGGCTGCCCTATGGGTAAGACAAAGGGTTCGTTGTTAGCCGTTAGAAAAACCGCTGGTTACACAAACCATTCACATGGTTCTGCGGTGAAGAAAGACCTGGTATGGGGCCCTACTACAATTTAAGTTGCAGGTTCCATAAAATCCTCAAACACCGTATTAATATATATTTAACTCCAGCTATAGATCCTAAAAATCCGGAAGTAGTCCTATTTGACCCAATAGATCCAGACTAAGTAATTGAAAAGGAAAGATTTGTTTAAACACCTATCATAAACAGCATTCCATAACATCTCAACCATTATACCCCACCTCGGCTCCACGCAAGTGTCCCAGCCCGGGGCTATTGAGTCGTAATTACTCATGTATTATGCAACATTTACTATATACTTGTAGTGCCAATGATTTTCCGTTTCAAAATAAGGCAAATTCCGTTTCACCAAATAGCAAATTCCTTTTCAATTCCGTTTCAGAAAAAAATAAATTCCATTCCACACTGTTTAATTTTATGCTTGATTATGTTACTTATGTATTGCTATCATGTTAGAATTAATTGAATCTTGTCTAATTGCAGGTAAAGAGCTTTCTGATAACAGAGTAAGAGATACTGAGATGGTGACGGGGACTTTAGCATTCAACTTGACGCTGCACTTCTATTATAATGATACCAATTGAAATAATAATGTAATACATCGCAACATGATCGTCACACAAAAGAATGACAAATAAAATTTAAATAAATACTGATGTTAGATTGGAGATCATGACTATCTGAAATCCATAAAACAGAACATGAAATTGAATATAACATATAAAAGTTAATAAGATATAAGTAAAGTCAATAAATATTCATATAAATTACAATAATACTATTAAGGAATGTAATCAGTGATCAATTTAGGCTTTATTCTGTCACTTTTTAGTTCAAAATAACGGATTTGACATGAAAAGAACGGAATTCCGCTCCAACTTATGAATTCCGTTTCAAACTTGACAATCCACGATTTCCGTCCGTTTTCCGCGATCGCGGAAAATCATTGGCACTATACTTGTATGTATTTTTATATAACTCTCGGATGCCATAGCCTATGTAACTCCTGCATGCTCCATCACTTTTATTATCTTTATAAACAACCAGTTCCATAACATACCTGTATGAATTCTATGTAATTTCCTAGTTTGTGGTTTATCTGGATGCTATTGTTAAACTATCAAATTGCTTAGCTACTTTGCTGGTAACCTATAATCAATTTGTAGAGACACATTTGGGTGTACAGGCAGGAAGATTACCCCCCTTGGGGGATGTCAACCAAAAACACCCTGCCATATTTTGTGGTACAATAAAATTCAAATTTTACACCAAAATTGTAAATATGAAATCATACAGGGACTGACTAGACTTCAGCAGGGTCACAGTTACCTTTCCCTGGGAGCCAGAGCTCTGCCAGTAGCCTCCACTGCCATCGAGAAGTTTGTAAGCCTGACTCTCGCGCGATGACACACTGAGGTGTTTTACACACCGATGCCAGTCATCCACTAATCCACCGCTTGTCACACTGCCACCTGCCACATCGCTTTGCGGCTTCTTGCGACACTTTCCAGGGCGACCAGCATATACTGCAGCACCACCTACAGAAGTCCCAGAACATTGCATTGTGATTGGTTGGTCATTCAAGAATTACATTGCACATATTTAGATATTATTTTTAGTGAATTTCATTTAAATTATTCAAAAGAGTATGGTATGCAATTAATGATAGCAGAATTGATTGAAATGCCCCCCAACCATTCATTAACTCCAACTCTCACCTGGCTCACAGATCTTGTTGAACTGATGGCGGTGAGAGCGTTTTGTTCGAAAGCAGTCTTCGCAGAAGTCCACTTCATCACACACTCTGCACTTGAAGCGGGCTCCGACAATGGGCAGCACCTTGCACGACGCGCACCTGCCAAATGAAGGCGAATAGTTAGCGCCTACCTCGGCGATCAGCACTTTCTCGTGTTAGTGGCAACACAGCACTCTAGAATCCAATCTAAGCTGTTAATACTTTATAAGCTGATCTAACTATGAGATGATCTGTCAAACAGCAGATGGCTAGCATCAAATATCAATCACACAGATTTGGATCCACTCTAGTGAGCAGAGATTTTGGCTTACCCTGGAATATGTTTGAAACACTTCATCAACACCATGTACTGTTGAAATTTTGTTATTAATTTAAAATAATTAAAGTTGCATAGTCCGATGGATTAGAGTTTGTCATTTTGTTTAGAGATAAATATAGTAGGTTGATTGTTATAATCTACCTTACTTTTAGTCTGAAGTAACTTCGCTTTAAATGACTAACTTCGGAGATATTTGAAGTGAAAACATGCCAAATTAATGTTGACAGGCTTGTCAAAACTCAGACTCCATAGGCTTCAGCAGTAACAGGTTCTATTAAATCGACTTAATATATCCTTCGGCATAGCAACAAATACTTAAGGGCACCAGTCTCTAAGTTGGAAATGCAGGTTTAAATCTAGATAAGTGTTTTGCTTCTGAAGATTTGATGCTTTTATCGGACTATGCAACTTTAAGTTAAAAAGATTTGAACAAATTCTTTATAATGTTGTCTGTCATGAGCTATGAGTGCCTGAACCTTATTAAGAGAGCTGCATATGGACTCGGATGAACAGTGGGGTAGTCACCAAACACCCAGCAGATCTTTACATAACTTCCTTGCTCATATAACCAAACAAGTGCTGGGAGAGTGATGAGAAGTGCAATGGCATCACCAGGCAGCTTAATTTTATTATTATTATTTTTTTTTTATTCATCTGAATACCGTCTTTTTTCAGCGCCGAGGCACTGGTCTTCCGGCCATCCTTAACTTTGATTTTTTTGGGGTGCAAATTAATTTGATTCATATGTATCTTTTGTGAGCGCTATAGCACTGGTCTTCTGACAGTAAGTGTTGCAGGTATATAGGTATTTACCCACAATTAAAAAAAAAAGGTTTATATAGTAAACTGAAGTGCGAAGTAAATTCCGAAATTAAAGTCTACACGATGCAATAAGTAATCAGGGATGAAAGTGGTCTCCGGGATAAAAAGCGGAAATACTGATATTCTCCCATAGGCTTAGCATTGTCAGGGAATGTGGGGTTTCATACATATTGGTATACGCTGATAGTGCTGCGCCGTTTGAAGCACGTATTAGTAGTATACGCTGCTAGTGCTGCAGCATTTGCATCACATATTGGTATACGCTGATAGTGCTGCAGCGTTAGAAGCACGTATTAGTAGTATACGCTGATAGTGCTGCACCGTGAAGTTATTAGTAGTATACGCTGCTAGTGCTGCGGCGTTTGCACCACATATTAGTATACGCTGATGGTGCTGCAGCATGAAACAACGGTTACGTCCTGGCAACATCTAAGGTTATATCAGGACGGGTGCAACTTATTAGTATACACTTATAGCTACAGGAAAAATTCCGGAAATCCGCGAAATCGCGGAGATCTTTCATCCCTGAGTAATGATTAAGAGGTACATCAGATCATTCAATCAGAAAGTGTATTTATTTTCTATTTTGCTTGTTGTGGATTTTGTAGTTGCTTATAATGCGTTCTCAATTTATGTTCACATGACTGAATATGTCACTGCTAACGCGCTATTCAAATACAAATCGACTATGATACCTCTCAGTAATACGGCTGTGGAAAAGAAAAAGGCGGTACAGAACTGAACATATTATATTTTTGGCATTTGCATTGTGCCACCTAAATAACACCAGCTATACACACAATGCTGGGGAGCGTGGTTGTGAACAGGCCAACCATTTCAGTGCATAGCCAATGCCTTTAACAACACCAAAAGACTTTGTAGGATGGACCTAGAAATAAAAGAGGATAGTGCACAATAATATCGCGGCAAAGATAAGAAAATGCAAGGTTAATAATAATGATAATAACACTCACAAGCGAACTGAAACTAAAACCATCATGTAAACAATCTCACAAGAGGCATGGGTAATTAATGTTGTTAACAGCATGAACAGATATTGCAAAATGTGATTTGTGTACTTAAATCTTTTCTCTCCAAATTAATACGAATCGAACTTAATTTGTTTAGCTAAGGAGTTCCTTACAAGTAAGTATGCATTGTGTTTAAAGGATTCATAACTAAAATTAGTATCCGAACTTATTCCATGAGAACAGAAACACTGCACTTCACATTGCAAAAAAAATGTATATATTTTAAAAAAGGAGAAAAAAGGGGGGGGGGGGTGTGAAGGGGTGAGAGTCGATGGAACTTAATAACCAGGGGGTCACATGACTCATTCCCTGAACCCCAGTAGCCAATCACCAACGGGCAGTTTGGAGACCTTGCAAGCTGGTAGAAGTGGTTGGGGGTTGGGGGTAACTTAGGTTACTGAGAAGGCAGAGACGCGGAAGGAAGTCACGTGGGTAACATGCTCATACTGGTGCCCGGTTGTGGGAACCCTGGCAGACTCTGGCAGTGCTTACCTAGTGTCATGGCACGGTTGTTTAAGGCACGCCATGTTGTTTTGTTCTCTACAGGAACCGGAAACGACAAACATCAGGGACAGACGTCAATAGGGTCGGGAGGGAGAGCAGACGTCGCCATTAATTTTTTTAAATTGTTTTTATTATTACATTTTAATTTTTTTAATTTAAAATTTAATTTTCTTGAAATTATTATTTTTAAATCGACTAAAACCCACAAAAAAAAAACATTCCTACTTGATTAACCAAACCCATTATTGTTAATATTTAACTCCTTTGCCGATATACTCATGCAAATCTGCTCTTAGACTTAGTATTATTGCAAATAATGTTGCTTTGATACTGCAGTTCTTTCTGCTGTGCTCTGCCGAATGGCACTCATGCCGTTTGAAAATAGTTGCATAGCTAGGAATGAAATGGCTAAATGTATCGAATGAGCGTGATCGTTCATTCGGGTTCATTGCGGGACATAGCGGGCAACGAGGCTGACACCCCCTCCCCCACACACACTTTGGGGTGGGGTGGGGGGTGGGGAGAGGGACCGCCCCTACCCAGCTCACGGGCCCAGGCACTGCCGTCCCCCCTCCCCTCTCTCGCCTTCATCCAATCACACCGCGATACTCCCATCGCACCCCTCAGCCAATCAAAACACATCACCTTCTCGCTGCCTCCACACCACATCCAAACTGGTCAGTCCGCCTCAACCTGCCGAACTGACCACCTCCCAGGTCAATCAACAAACATTCAACAACAAATCAATTAACTTTCAAAATATCAATTACCTTTCAATTTAAAAACACAACTGACACCCTAGCAGTTGACTATTATCATATAATTAAATAATAACTATCATCTTCTTCTACACTTAATGTTAATTATCTCATTATGTATACTTGTACTGTATATATGTTACTTCTCTCTTTTGCTCACGCAATGTTACCTTGCTCTCATCCTCCCTCATAACATTTTCATTCCCCCCCCCCCCATCCTTCTTAATAGCAGGACCTTCGCTCGAGCGCTCCTCGCCCGCCAGCCTCACTCATGATTGTATAATGCCCTGGATGGGCCGCGCCCGAATAAAAGTCTTGTTTTACCCAACCCAGCGTCTGCCTCAGCTGTGTCCGTGAGCAATGACATGTACAATTTTTAAAAAAGAGGAAAAGACGTGATTCTTGTGTATATATGTCGGAATACATAATAGTTCTCATGGGTGGGCGGTGTGATTTCAAATAGACCAGAGCTTGAAATCACTCTGTCCGCCTGTTTGGACTATTATGATTTCAAATGGGCTTCAGCCCCACATGAAATAACTTCACCGCCCCCCTATGCAGCATTATTGCCGTTGTTGCTGTACTTTCACTCGGATTTTGGTTTTAATTTGACCAGAATTTCACTTATTCAGTAAGTTATGCTTTAAATAACATTATTTCTACACCCCAGTAATAATTCATGGTTCTAAATAACAGAATTAGATCGTAGTAGTGACTATTCACACACACTTGATACTAAAGGGAACTGCTGTCATCTAGTTGTTTTCACCACGTCAATATGCCCGGGCCGCGTTCAGAGTCCGTCTCGGCGACGTCGCAGCGATGCTTGTTGGCCTATTTGCGTTCAGGGTGCGTCGCGGCGACGTCTCCCTTTTCAGATAGGAGACAAAAAGCGCCTCGAAAATGGCCGCCGTATCCAGTGGTTTCAGCCAATCAAGCGCAGCTTTTCCATTGCAAATGGCTGCCGCCTATGGGGGCGGCCATTTTCGAGACAACCAACTGCTTTTGCCATTCAGACTGGCGTGACGTCATGCCCGTCGCCGAGGTGCCTCCGAGACGGACTCTGAACGCGGCCCTGATCTTGTTGTCAACCAGAAGTGACGTGAACATGCCCGCTCAGTTGGCCTGCAGATCTTAACTTTTTGTGAATAAAGAAGGCAGTGTATAGTTTGCCAGTCAGAGTTAACCCAAATGTCTATTGCGTGTTGCTTGTCACTGAAATAATTATAATACTCGTATAATTCGCTATACATCACATATAATATATATAGCTATATATATGATATATATGTGTATGTGCACCCTATCTCAAACCGGTTGTAGCTAGCTTTCTTAGCACTGACCAATCACATCGGGCGTAATCGATTAATCAACTCGGGTCACCCGAGCCACTTTTTGGCGCATGCGCACATCCTACAGACTCGAGTTGAATAAACGAATACGCTCAGGGTGGAAAAAATGGTGGCTTAATCTAAAACTTAATATTTTTTTTCAATAACCGATATAAATACAGCAAAATAGGATTTAAAGTATTTTATGATTGTAGAAGCTGACAATCTGGGTTATTTAAAAAAAGCATTAAAATAACACCTAGGTCCTCTATGGGTAGCTGTTATTCTGCAGGTACCAGCACACATGTGACGTCATCGCTCCTAGCAAACCCCAGCCAAGAGGTGGGTTACTTGGGTCGGGTTGTTTTGCACATGGCCTGTGTATTTCTCGACTCGACTCGCGGTGTTCGATTTGAAATTCGGACGACTCGGGTGACCCGAGTCGCCCGGCTCGTGTTAATCGATTACGGCCACTATGACATTTCGTAAGGTAACTATGCACCCCCAAAAAATAAAGAAATTGCTTTGAAAAGGATAATTTAAAAAAACAGGAAAATAACGGATACAAAAAAAATCATAACGATTTTAACTGGAAAAAGCTAATGTTACAATGTAGAGGAAGAGGCTTCTTATGATTTGCAGTATTTAGATGAAATAGTTCTGGTGGGGTCTGGAGGGAATGTACACCCGTGTCCTGACAATCCAAATACAACACTGGTCAGATTGGTTTGTTGTTTGTTTGTTGTTGTTTTACGTCCGAGCAACATCTCAGGTCATATCAGGACGGGTACCGACTCGTGACAGTGCACTCTCATGGCGACTTTATACTGCTGTCCCACTGGGAAACCAGGCCGCCGGCACCATGACCTGGTATCCCACTCAGTCACATTATCCTGACACTGAGCACAGCAGTGCTTGCCCTGTCCTAATAATGCCGAGCGCCTGGCTAGGAAGCAACAAGTATCAATTTTTAAGTCACTGGTTTGACTCGACTGGGGTTCGAACCCACGACCCCACGATCTACCAGCACGGGAGACGGACGCTCTAACTCATTCGGCCATCCCGTCTGGTCAGATTGGTATGATCGACAGGCCAGTTCACATTGCTTTCATCATTCTACACTAGTCGTAAAGCGTAGCACTGTGTTTGATTCAGCACGGGGGGGTTAGGGGGGAGCCTAACACGCCGCCATCACTCACAGCTTCCAAACCTCCCACGTGAAACACTCATCTCGGGCTGACCGCGTTAAGGCGCCACCCAGCAGACCAATATAACGCACGCGTTCTGCTACTGCAAGTCACTTCTGCTACTGCCGCGCCTCCAAGATGCCTCTTCTCCACCCGCCAACCCTTACTTTAATTTTTTTTGTTTTATTTGGGTACATTTCAGTCGCAGATGACTGGTCTTCCTCATTCCACTGCTCATTGCCCTATCCTAGTAATGCAGAGTGTCTGGCTAGGAAGCGACAAGTATACATTTTTAAGTCATTGGTTTGACTCGACCAGGATTCGAACCCACGATCCCATGATCTACCAACATGGGAGACGGACGCTCTAACTCATTCGGCCATCCCGTACAATTTTGTATGTTATTTTTACTTCATAGCGCTGAGGCCTCTTTGGCCCCCCCCCCCCCCCGACCCTTATATGAATAAACACTCTTTTTACTCCAGCTTCGCATTTCTCCTCCAGTTTGTGGGAATCACAGATCATTGGTAAACAACCGGGTTTCTGCTTCGTAAAGCTGGCTGTGAGATTTCGGTTAAACTGATGCATTCATGTACCAACACTCTACTCTTTGAACCTTTTCACTAACAATGACGCTTCGTGAAATAATAATACTGCGATGGGTTCAAGACATGAGGGAACACCAGCGGGGGACAGGGAGGGAGGCGGGGAGAACACGCGCATGCAGCTTTTGTTTCACGGTTGCGAGAATCACAGCGGAACACTGGCGGTCATTGCGCATTATGTCTGAGTCTTATATCACAACCTTGTAACTAGTCACTTCAATATTCGGTCACCAGTCGGGAGGTGTGCGCCCTACTTAATTGCAATGACCTAATTACAACAAGAGGAGATAACACTCACAGATCCTTTATTCCAATTCACTTTAAATAAGAGCCCCCCCCCCACCTTCCCAATTCTCACTGAATTTGGTTGGTTGGTTGTTTGGAGTTTTACGTCCTGGATTTTTGGTTAGTTCTTAGAGCTTTACGTCCTGGCAACATCTAAGGTCATATCAGGACGGATACTGACTTGTGACAGTGTGCACTCATAGATATTTTTAGTGCTGCCCCACTAGGAAATCAGGCCACCAGCACCATGACCCGATATCCCACCCAGTCAGATTATCCTGACACTGAGCTAACCAGTCCTCGCCCTATCCTATTAATGCCGAGCACCAAGCTAGGAAGTGACAAGTATCAATTTTGCAAGTCATTGGGTTTGACTGGACCGGGAATTGAACTCCGATCTCCCGCACGGGAGGGAGGCCTGCGCTCTACCGATTCGGCCACCGCGACTGGTCGAGTCAACCCAATTAATTGTTCATGCCTTCTCCTTATAATACCCCGTCTTAGAGTTAACAGCTGCCAATATTCATCTTTTCAGCACGGCTTCAATATTTGAACGCATTGCACAAAAGCTAAATGCTTCAAAAAGAGAAACATATTTACATGGCATTGGGGTGAGTAGTGGGCAGCATCTCCATCTCCACCATCAGTCCCGTCCAGCCAGCCTGCTGTGGGAAGTCGACTGTGACGTCACGTCCGTTGTTACCAATGGCTACAACACACAGCAACGCGAGCATCAATTTACATTCGCTAGAACTCAACCGTATAGGATTTCAAATTTTATGGGTTCCGTGCCTAGGGCTCATGGGAACATATCGGTAACGATAATTTGGGTTCGGTTCCTATAGATTAGAGCGGACAATACTTACGGGAAATTATATTTCAGTTCTGTTGTTTTTCAGGCATGGTAACGACACGTTAGTGGAAACGATCGTTACTGTGAAATCCTATAGGTTGCAGTTTGCATTCATGTGCCGGTGAATTCTTACTAATTTTTAAACCCCGTCTAAACTATTTGATTTTAATTTTGATATATTAGAATGAATCGATGAAGGCCTCACCTGTCACTGTGCCAACACTGCGGTGAGTTACCGACCCCCACTTGTATTTGGGTGTGGTAACACTCGTCTTAACACGGACCTTATCTCCAACCTTGAGTGGTGGCGCACCGCTGGGTGCTGGGGGAGGCGTAGCCGTCTCGGACACTGCAACATCATGAGTGACAAGCCATGGTCTTTAAATAAGCCATCTCAAAAATTATTTTTTAGTAAATTAAAAAAGACGAGAAAAGTTGTTTTTTTGGGGGGGGCGAACATTGAATAATCTCACCTGGGTCGTAGGGCGTCCCGCTAGAGGGCGCGGCGGCAGATGGGTAGCCGAGCAGCTCGACGTGGATGTAGCGCACCCAGTAGGTGCCGTTCTTCCGCTGCCAGTCCGCCTGGATGTTCAGGTCATGCAAGCCGTCGCGGTCCAGCTGGCACAGCGAGACGACGCAGGCATATAAAGGGCGGTCAATATGAGTCAAGGCGGTCGGGTGTGTGAACGCAACACAGGTCATTAGAGATAGGGCAGCTTTGAGTCAAGAGGGTCTTACACATTCACAGGTCATCAAAATGTGGGCAGTCAATAAGAGTCAAGTTGGCTGGGCGCGTGAACAACACAGTTCATTAAAGATAGGGCAGCTTGAGTCAAGAGGGTCTTACACATTCACAGGTCATCACAATGTGGGCAGTCAATAAGAGTCAAGTTGGCTGGGCGCGTGAACAACACAGTTCATCAAAGATAGGGCAGCTTGAGTCAAGACGGTCTTGTAAACACATTCCCAGGTTACACAATGTGGGCCTTTAAACGTCAGTGAATATGAGTCAAGGTGGACTGGCAAGTGAACGCCACACAGATCATTAAAGATAGGGCAGCTTGAGTCAAGGCGGTCTTGTAAACACATTCCCAGGTTACACAATGTGGGCCTTTAAACGTCAGTGAATATGAGTCAAGGTGGACTGGCAAGTGAACGCCACACAGATCATTAAAGATAGGGCAGCTTGAGTCAAGACGGTCTTGTAAACACATTCCCAGGTTACACAATGTGGGCCTTTAAACGTCAGTGAATATGAGTCAAGGTGGACTGGCAAGTGAACGCCACACATATCATTAAAGATAGGGCAGCTTGAGTCAAGACGGTCTTGTAAACACATTCCCAGGTTACACAATGTGGGCCTTTAAACGTCAGTGAATATGAGTCAAGGTGGACTGGCAAGTGAACGCCACACAGATCATTAAAGATAGGGCAGCTTGAGTCAAGACGGTCTTGTAAACACATTCCCAGGTTACACAATGTGGGCCTTTAAACGTCAGTGAATATGAGTCAAGGTGGACTGGCAAGTGAACGCCACACAGATCATTAAAGATAGGGCAGCTTGAGTCAAGATGGGATTAAGTATTGCCAGGTTACAAAATGTGGGCCTTTAAAGGTCGGCTAACATGAGTTAATACAGCCTTGCACATTCACAGGTTATCACAATGTGGGCCTTTTAAAGGAAGGCCAATGAGTCAAGATGGCCTTACACATTCACAAGTCAGCACAATGTGGGCCTTTAACGATTGGCTGATATGAGTCAAGAGGCTTTAGACATTCACAGGTTATATAATGCGGGATTTTAAAGGTCAGCCAATATGAGTCAAGACAGTCCTACACATTCACAGGTTATAATATGGGCCTTTAAATGTTGTCAACATGGTTTTGCACATTCACAATTCAACATAATGTGGGTCATTAAAGGTCGGACAGTGAGGGTCAAGTATGGTTTGTTTAATCCACCAGGTGGCAGCACCTTAAGGTGTACAAACGCTAACAGACACTACCTCATTACACATAGTCCTCATGGTTATACATCCAATATATCACATTAAATAAAAAGAAAACAGGGTTATATTACATCCGGGCACAGTGCGTTAGATTCAGTTGTGTTTGCCTGAATGGTGGTAAGCAGCGAACTCATTAATCAAATAAAACCCCAAAAGCACAAACCAAATAAAGCGGCTCTCTTTGGGTGTTTATACTGACCTTGATGACTTTGCCAACGTCGCCTTCATGAACCTCTTCATAAGTGCGACAGCATCGAACAAGCATGTCCACGTGGATATTGTCGCGTACATACATGGCGTAGTCATCGTTACTCACAAAGTCAGTCCGTCTTTTGTATGACTGGCCTTCTGGTTCGACAGCTGTCATCTACACAAGAAAGCATGAATTATTACCTTTCGCTTCATACTTTCGGTGTAAGCTGGACCTTTTTAATCCAAGCCTTTCTTTCTATTACTGAACGTGAAAAGTTATCGCTGCCTTCTCTATATCCAATTGTATTATTGTTGGAGTTTTAAGTCCTGGCAACATCTAAGGTCATATCAGGACTTGCGACAGTTCGCACTGGTGGCGACTTTACAAAGTGCTGCCCCACTAGGAGACCAGGCCGCCAGCACCATGACCCGATATCCCACTGAGTCACATTATCCTGACACTGAGCCAACCAGTCCTTGCCCTATCCTAATAATGACATGCATTTGAAAAGTCTGCTGCCCGATCCTGACAATTAAAAGCTGCATAAATCTGATAAGTTATATTTTCTGTCATATTTATTTTAGCTAGATACATTATGTTGATCGCAATAATCTACTTTACTTTAGTTTGAAGTCACTTTTATTTAAAAAAGTTAACTTTAGAAATGTTTAAAATGAAAACATGCATAATTAATTTTGGCATGTGTGTAGATATGTTGGATTTCCTAAGCTTCAAATCAAATATACTTTGTATTCCTTCTAAGCAGTAATAAATATGTTATAAGCATCACACATATCTAACTTAGATATGTAGGATCAAATCAAAATAATTATTGTTTAAAAAATCTTTTCTTTTTATTTAATTTATTTTTTGTACATTAGTTGATTAAGCAGGGGAAATTTCAATCACAGATGATCGGTCTTCCTTATTCCACTGCTCCTTGCCGTATCCTAATAATACCGAGCACCAGGCTAGGTAACGACAAGCATCAATTTTTAAGTCATTGCAAGAATTTTACTTCTTGTCTGAAATTAATCTCAGCAATAAAAAAAGTGTCAATTCTTACATCACGGAATGCGCCTTCAAGGTCTTCAAATTCATCTGACATGGAATCTGAGTCTGAAGGCACCTCCACTGACGACAGACTGTCGGTGTCTGACAGGTCCGGAACTGTCACCTCCTGGCGCTCCAACAACCACCCGACTAGCGACTGCGCACTTGGCATGTCCAGACCAGGTGCCAGCGAACCCTCTGTAACGATGGTAACAAGATAAGTAAGCATAAGTAAGCGATCTCATGCGGGACTCGAGAACATGTTGTGTGGATGTCAGTGGATGCTATGTACAGAACACTATGTAACCATGGTAACAAGATAAGTAAGCGATCTCATGCAGGGATATGAGAACATGTCGAGTGGATGTCAGTGAACGCAATGTAACTATGGTAACAAGATAAGTAAGCAATCTCATGCTGGGACACGAGAACATGTCGAGTGGATGCCAGTGGACGTGATGTAACAATGGTAACAGGATAAGTAAGTGATCTCATGCTGGGACACGAGAACATGTCAAGTGGATGCCAGTGGACGTGATGTAACAATGGTAACAAGATAAGTAAGTGATCTCATGCTGGGACATGAGAACATGTCAAGTGGATGTCAGTGAATGCTGTGTAACGATGGTAACACGTTAAGTAAGTGATTTCATGCATGGACATGAAAACATGTCGAGTGAGTGTTAGTGAACCCTCTGTAAGCATGGTAACAAGATAGGTAAGCGATCTCATGCTGGGACACGAAAACATGCTGATTCGATGTCAGTGAATGATATGTAACAATGGTAACAAGATAAGTAAGCGATTGCCGAAGCGGGAACGTCAGTGACGGGCCACAGGGGCGATGTGGTATTGAATGAGTAATGTGTGAGTGGAGTGGTGGTGAGCTGAATGACATGGTGGTTAGGTGTTTTACGTCTGCACATCCATGGCCATATCAGGACCCATTTATATTGATATAATAAATTATATTACACATGAATGAGTTAGTGAGTGAGAAAAGTGAGTGGTGTAACAATGGTAACAGGATAAGTAAGCGAGTATCAGCAGCATAAACTCCACAGCACTGCGTACAATTCCGAACAATTATTAAGCGCAAAGAAAGATATCGTCTAAAGTATAAATCTTCAAGAAGAAAAACAATGGCAACAAGATAAGTAAGCAAGTATCAGCAGCCTAAACACTACAGTACTGCGTACAACTCCGAACAATTATTAAGCGCAAAGAAAGCTATTGTCAACAAGAACAATGCAATGCCATCACCTCAGCCAATTTGGATTTCTACCGCTGCACATAACTTACAGCGTCAGTTGCTCTCATACCATGGCTATGTGGTGTGGGAGGTTAAAAAACCCTTGGGTTGGTAAAAGTGTAGACTCGGGCTTTCTATTGACCAACTGTCTAATGGTGAAACAAGACTATTCAGACTTATCCATGATAGGCAGTATAAATCTCCGAAGAAAATGAAGGAAGCAGCCTTACCTAAAGCCTTGACAGCCTTTTCCACCTTCTTCCTGGAGAAGCCCATCTCAATGATTTGGGCTACGACGGGTGCTGGAGGAGGCAGGGTCTGTTTCAGCCGCCGCTGTTTCTGCAGGTTACAACAACATTCACTTGACAAATTTCTCATTGTAGAACCTCAGTTAATATTTCTCATAGTACTACCTCACTTAAAATTTCTCATCCCTGAATGTACCTATCTTCAACGGAAACTCTGCATCCACACTGACGTTATCCTGAAATAGCGGGCGTCTTGTCATTGGTGCGACAGTCAAATGAGACAAATTCAATTCGTACATTGAAAAATTGTTCGTCCGCACATAACAGTGTTTGACGACCATTGGGGTCCCTTAAGACAAATATAAATTTGTTTCAATGTACAAACCCTCTTTGTTTCATTTGACTGTTCCTGTGATAGCAGGACTTTTAACTTCAAGTCTTTTACTGTTGATTTTATTTATCAGATACCACTTGTGAGTTTACCATAGATGTATCCTCCTTTGGCACACATTTCTGTGCTTTATTTTACCTGTTTGAAATGTACTCACACATGCTTAACCACTCTACGACCCCCTAATAGCCGATGTTTACTTTTTGTGCTGGGGGGTCGTTAAACAAACAAACAAAAACAAAAAACTGATGGTAGGACTCCTGCCATGTTAGGACATTGGTGCTGATGTAGTTGTTTGTTAAAAACAGGTACTACTCTACTAAAGCGAACATATTAAGAATATTCATCTAAGGAGTACAGGTTAAAATTCACATGACCTGACCATCCTTGTCCTTTTAATTTCTTTTTATTTATTAACAAAAATATTCTTAAATGCACTAAAACCAACAACCCAAAGACATTGTTTATATTCGTTGATTGCGCAGGGGAGATTTCAATCGTGGACAATTCGTCTTTCTAATTCAACTGCGCACTGCTCTACCCTATTAACGTCAAATAGGCTACGTAGTGACAAGTATATATTTTTAAGTCACTGATTTGACTCGGCCGGCGCTTAAACCCGGGGGTTTGAATACCGCCACCTGCCACGTGCCAAGTGTGCAGTCAACTCATTCGTATAGGGAACATCAAATTTCAGGACTTGTCAGAACTTTCAAGGACCTTTCAGTGCAAAATTCCAGGCTCTTTTTAAGATGTTTATTAACTGAAAGTAACCCAAAACAAGGCCGTATTCATAGTGGATTCAATGTTTAAGATGTAAATGAGCAGAAAAATAACAATGAACATACATAAAGTTTTAATATATAAATCAAGAGGCAGGATAACAAACCCACAAAAATCAAAACACCACAGATTAAAGCTCAGGCACATGAGCGAATATAGGCGTTAACATATATATATATAGTCATTATTTTACATTTTCCATTAGTTTGCACGCCTGGAATTCTGAATGATCAAATTCCATGGCTTTCCGAGCCTGGAATCCCGAATTATCAAATTCTACGACTTTCCGGGCCTAGAATCCCGAATTATCAAATTCTATAACTTTTTTTTTCAGTTTTCAAGGACCCGTATGAACCCTGTTCCATCTGGGAAAAAATTGGCTATACATTAAAAATAATCTTTTAAAAATACATTTGTAATGGCCCATGGCCCTCCGACTCTCACCCACACGGTTACTCACGGAAGAACACTAAGATTCAATCACAGTACGCTTCAACTTGGTTTAATGAACCATCTGCTCTCCGCGGCGTCAGTAGTTGTCTGACCCGCTCCCTGACTCGCCAGATCCCACATCGACTCTATAGGTGTGTGTGTGTGGGGGGGGGGGGGTCAGCCATCCGCAGTAGAGGGCAGCCCAGTTGGGGTCTGCCCGGTGGCTACCTGTGCCACCACCTGGCGCAGTATAGTGGTACTGCGCTGGTGTACGGTGTAGTCTCCGCTGCTAGTGTGTGGTAGTAGAGCTCATGTACAGACTACTACACATTTAAAAATGAATTAGTTTTTTTAATACATTTTCAATTTTTAAAATATTTTTTTAAACATTTTTTGTAGGTAGAAAGCACATGTCGGAGTGTCTCACCTGGGGCCGCACGACGACGGGCTGTGCCGGGGCGGCCGGCGGGAGGTAGGCCGGCGGCGCGGTCATGTCCCCCGCCGACATGACGGCCGGCTCAGCCGCCTCCTGCCGCGTTGCCTCCGCCGTCAGGTGCTGCGACACCGCCAGTGCTGCCGCCTGCCGGGAAAGGCGGGAACTGTCAGTGACGGCGCCACCAGGGGGCGGATGTGGGTTATTGAATGAGGTAATGTGTGAGTGGTGAGTGGGTGGGTGAGCGTTGAATGACATGGTTGGTTGTTGGGGTTTTACGTCCTCGCAACATCCATGGCCATATCAGGACCCATTTATATTGATATAATAAATTATATTACACATGAATGAGTTAGTGAGTGAGAAAAGTGAGTGGATAAATGAGATAGTTGATGAGTGCGTGAGGTAGAGAGTGCAGAAATTAGTTGCTGAGGTTGGTAGGTTGGTTATTGGAGATTTACGTCCTGGCAACATCTAAGATCACACCAACTTGTGACAGCAGTACACACTCATGGCTACTTTATAGTGCTGCCCCTCTGGGAGACCAGGCTGCCATCACCGTGACCTGATATCCCACTCAGTCACATTATCATGACACAGCCAATCAGTCCTATCCTAATAATGCCGAGCGCCTGGCTAGTAAGTGACAAGTATCAATTTTTATGTCATTGGTTTGACTCGACCAGGGTTCTAACCCGTGGGTTCGAATCCCACGATCTACCAAAACTGGAGACGGACGCTCAACTCTTTCGGCCATCCTATCTGGTCGGTGGTGAGGTATTGAGTGAAGTAGAGTGAGTGAAGGTGGGTGAGTAAGTGAGTGAATGAGTGAGGTAGTGAGTGGGTCAGTGGCTGTGAGGTATTGAGTGGGGTAGTGAAGGAATGGGAAGATGGGGATGGGGAGGGCCGGTGGCAGCGCCACTGGTCAAGTGTGTGAGGTATAGGACTAAGGAGGCAGAACATAGAATAATCGGTACAATATATACAATCAAGTAATTCCCTTCCACCCATTTATACTCACATAATGCGTTGTACATCACATATAGATTAGTTAAACAAAACTTAATAACTTCTACTTTGTTGAATTCTATAGCCGAAGCTATAGAGAGGACGGAGATTAAACTATATATATCTACTAATGAATCCTCTACACACTCGATAAAGTTAATATGCTCCTAACTATTAATTACTTAGATTACATTTTTTTAACTTATGATATTTTATTTTCACAGATGCTGACAGGCGAGTCTGATATTCGTTGTAGTCGAAGGAATGAATTTGTGAACAAAACAAACAATATATATAGCGCATAAAGACGCGAACCCCCTTCAGCGGACCGAGTATGGTCAACTGACCTCGAGCTCTTCCTTGCAGAATGTGGCCTTGACCGGTGATGGCTGTGTAGCGGCTGTCATCAGCTGCTGCATCAGCATCCCGGGCCCGGCTGTGTCGGGGCTCGCATCTGTGCCCCCTGTGCCTGGCCCTTCGGCTCCCAGTCTGGTGCCGCCCGGCACCCCGGTCACCGGTACCAGCCCGCTGTCCGCACTCAGTGGAAGGGCCAGGAATGTCGGCTGCGCAAGGATCTGGCGGAGGAAGTCCTGGCAGGGGAAGAGCTGACGCGCCGCCCGCAGTAATCCGAAGCGCAGCTGCTGCAGCCGCAGCTGAGATTGGTTGACGACATCTGTGGCGCATAACAAAGACGGGTAGTCAGCAGACCTGCCTACACATATGATTCTTGCGTATTTTGTAGTTTTAAGCCGAATACACCTTTACGCTAAATAAACTCTTGCATGTCCCGGGTCCGTACACACGTGAAGATAGGAATTCAAGGCTTTTCAAGGCTGTTTTTGATAGGAATTCAAGACTATTTTCATTTGGATTTTGGGAAAAAACAACAATGCCGAATGGCGATTTCAGACTAATTTAGATCAGTTGGGACAGTTTAATGAAATTCAAGGATTTTCAAGACTAATTACCCAAAATAGTTTAAATTCAAGGCTTTTCAAGGCCTTGAAATGGGGCAAATGAAGTTCAAGACTTCTCAAGATTTTCCAGGCCCTGTACAGACCGTGAAATGCCAAACAAAACTTTGAAAGTACACAATTTGTTTTCACTAGAGGACCCAAATAGGAAATTTGGGGTAGGCCAGACGTGCCTGTCTATACAATTTTAGCGTATTTTGAACAAAGTCTTATGCTGGACTACGCCGATATGCAAAATTAAAATGTTGTACACAAAAAACATTTGGAAAGTGTACAATGTTTTTGGAAAGTACATAATCTTTTTCACAGGAAAACCCAGATAGGAAATTTGGGGTATTCAGGTCTGAGTGAGCCATACACTGTTATGGTTTGTATACACTATTTGAATTGTTGAAACAGGAGTACAGTGCAACAGAGGGAAGACCGGAAACTGTTAAGAGGCATAGGACATTTTTTAATAATTTTAATTTTAATTTAAAAAAAAAGTAAATTTGTTGATTAACCATGGGATATTTGAATCGCAGACAATTTGCTTCCTCATTCCACTGGTTCTTGCCCGTTCCTATTAATGCTCAGCGCCAGGTTATGTAGTGACAAGTATACATTTTAAAGTCATTGGTTTAACTCGGCTGAGGTTCGAACCCGGGTACTGAACCCACGACTTGCAACAGAAAGTGCCGAACTCATTTGGCCATCGTGTCTGGTACATCTCAAACCAATGACTTAAAAAAATTACACATGTCGTTACCTAGCCTGGCTCTCGGCATTACTAGGATAAAGCAAGGAGCAATGGAACGAGGAAGACCAATTGTCGGCGATTGAAATTTCCCCTGCTTAATCAAATCATGTACCGCAAATATATTTTAGAAACGCCGGTACACACTAGACAAAGTTGAAACAATATAGACAGACAGTTCCAAGAAAATACAGAGTGAAGCGTTGATATGAATGAAAAGGTAAAGAATGAGATAAAAGGAAATAAAGCACGGCGGCGAGTATTTCCCTGGATAAAACCAGTTCCCTAACCCTTACAACCCCCCCACCCCCCGCTTCTCCCTCCTTGCGCTCCAGGTCCTATGTCAGCAGCTCCTACCTGACATGCTGGATGACGTGGACATGAGCCTCTCCTTGTCCAACTTGTTGAGGGTGCCTATTAGGCCGACCACAGTCGACCAAGCACCCACAATGGTGTGGTTCGTGGGCAGGCGGTCAATGGCGAAAGGTACAGAGACGACCTGTAGGGTGAACACGAGTCGCAACACATGTGCGTGTATATAGACATGTATCATAGTCTGCAGTTACATCGTTAAAATGTGACAAGCAGACCAACAGTCATCATGTATATATATATAGACACATACCATAGTCTGTAGTTACATCGTTAAAATGGGACAAGCAGACCAACGGTCATCATGCATATACAGACATGTACCATAATCTGCAGTTACATCGTTAGAATGGGACAAGCAGACCAAGTCATCATGTACATACAGACTCATACCATAGTCTGCACTTAGATCGTTAGAAAGTAACAAGCAGACCAACAGTCATGTATAGACACATACCATAGTCTGCAGTTACATCGTTAGAAAGTAACAAGCAGACCAACAGTCATGTATAGACACATACCATAGTGTGCAGTTACATCGTTAGAAAGTAACAAGCAGACCAACAGTCATGTATAGACACATACCATAGTCTGCAGTTAGATCGTTAGAAAGTAACAAGCAGACCAACAGTCATGTATAGACACATACCATAGTCTGCAGTTAGATCGTTAGAAAGTAACAAGCAGACCAACAGTCATGTATAGACACATACCATAGTGTGCAGTTAGATCGTTAGAAAGTAACAAGCAGACCAACAGTCATGTATAGACACATACCATAGTGTGCAGTTACATCGTTAGAAAGTAACAAGCAGACCAACAGTCATGTATAGACACATACCATAGTCTGCAGTTACATCGTTAGAAAGTAACAAGCAGACCAACAGTCATGTATAGACACATACCATAGTCTGCAGTTAGATCGTTAGAAAGTAACAAGCAGACCAACAGTCATGTATAGACACATACCATAGTCTGCAGTTAGATCGTTAGAAAGTAACAAGCAGACCAACAGTCATGTATAGACACATACCATAGTCTGCAGTTAGATCGTTAGAAAGTAACAAGCAGACCAACAGTCATGTATAGACACATACCATAGTGTGCAGTTAGATCGTTAGAAAGTAACAAGCAGACCAACAGTCATGTATAGACACATACCATAGTGTGCAGTTAGATCGTTAGAAAGTAACAAGCAGACCAACAGTCATGTATAGACACATACCATAGTCTGCAGTTAGATCGTTAGAAAGTAACAAGCAGACCAACAGTCATGTATAGACACATACCATAGTCTGCAGTTAGATCGTTAGAAAGTAACAAGCAGACCAACAGTCATGTATAGACACATACCATAGTCTGCAGTTAGATCGTTAGAAAGTAACAAGCAGACCAACAGTCATGTATAGACACATACCATAGTCTGCAGTTAGATCGTTAGAAAGTAACAAGCAGACCAACAGTCATGTATAGACACATACCATAGTCTGCAGTTACATCGTTAGAAAGTAACAAGCAGACCAACAGTCATGTATAGACACATACCATAGTGTGCAGTTAGATCGTTAGAAAGTAACAAGCAGACCAACAGTCATGTATAGACACATACCATAGTCTGCAGTTAGATCGTTAGAAAGTAACAAGCAGGCCAACAGTCAAGTATAGACACACACCTTAGTCTGCAGTTAGATCGTTAGAAAGTAACCACGCAGACCAACAGTCGTGTATTAGACTCATACCATAGTCTGCCACTTAGATCGTTAGAAAGTACAAGCAGACCAACAGTCATGTATAGGACACACACCTTTAGTCTGTACACTTAGAAGCATTAGAAAGAAAGTTAAACACGCAGACCCTACAGGTCATGTATAGACTAACATACCTGGGTAGTCTTGCCCACCCAAGTTAGATCGTTAGAAAAGTAACAAGCAGACAGCAAGTCATGTATAGACGTTCATGAGCAACTTCTAGGTCATCCCACGGACGGGGACGTTAGAAAGTAACAAGCGGACCAACAGTCATGTATAGACACATACCAGAGTCTGCAGTTAGTATTCGTTTAGAAAGTTTGTTTGTTTGTTTTTTACAAGTCCTAGCACCGACATCTAAGGTCATATCAGGACGGGGGACGTTCGCAAAAGTGCCAAGCGGACCAACTTCCTATGTCTCCGAAAAAAAAAACACATACCAGAGTCTGCAGTTAGATCGTTAGAATGGGACAAGCAGACCGACATTAAATATTCTTATTCTTTGTTCTCTGCATGGTCTTTTCCTATTTCCGTGTTTTTTTTTCCATTTACATATATATTACATAACATACCGCATTACATTATCCCCCCCCCTCCTATGAGGCAGGTAGGCCGCCCTCACTCACCCCGGAGAGGTCGGATAGTCGGCAGCTGTGAGTGGCTCCGGTGTCGTGGCACTGTACGGTCACCCTGCCGCTGGGCTGGATACGCGACACTGTGCACAGCGCCCACTCCTCATGCTGCACGACACCGCCTAGCCGTGGACGGGAGTCGAGCCCACCGATAACCGCGAGAGAAGCGATAACCGTTCTCTCACCATCACCCATCTCTCCGGCTTCATTCGATGTCTGGGGAGAAATGTGTGAACATGTTAGTTACGCACAATTAGAAGGAAAATCCAACCAAGCCGCACAACAAAGCAGTTCAATATAGTTGTCTATCCATAGCACTCACACATAGTACTGTACTCTCCCCTGATGTAGGCACCAGGTGTCTATCCATAGCACTCACACATAGTACTGTACTCTCCCCTGATGTAGGCACCAGGAAACATAAATCGTTTAAATAACAGTAATGTCGCATGGCTGAAAGATCAGTGCCCTGACACGGAATAAATAACTTTGTTCGATGAATAAAATTATGATCACGGTGTAGCTAACAGGAGTGCCAAAATCTGGAATAAACTGTCAGCTGCAAGATGAAATGCAGAAAACAGCGGTGTTTAAGAAACTACTAAAAAATGGTGTAACCTAGAAAAACAACTTGTGGGAGTAAAACAGGTTAACTACAAAGTGACGACCAGCGTGCACCTATAGAAGTAGGTGCCTGGCATGACTCCAATCGTCACAAGTAAAATGCTGGCTGATGATGTATATTTCCTTAGTACAACACAAACAAGTAACTATATAAACCGGTCGACATCTATACACTTTACTGCATGATTAGACCTTAAGGTCTTACTAGCAACTAATGAAATTAACAAATTGCGATAGAAATGACAAAAAACGCCCTATAACTATAGGTAAATGGACTAACAGAAAGTACGATAAAAGCTGGGTTTGGACTGTTTGCAATCTACAAACAGCTACAACCCATGAACAACAAACAACAAAATCAAAATTGTTACTGATACGCAGCGAAGGAGGAAGACAAGGCAGGAGTGGAGAAAAAAAACTTTATTTAGTGAATAAAGTGGGGGAGTACATAAGCAGGGAGAATATGACGTTATATGAGAGAAAGAATATAATCATCATGTATAATGTAAAGTGTAATAAGCAATGGCAAATGTCAGTGTTCAGTGGACTGGGGGGGGGGGGGGGGGGGGCGGCACGGACGTGCGCCTGACACCTTGGCGACGGTGAGTTGGCGCCATAAAAGTAGGAGTTGCTTTCAGGGTCGTGCGTGGAGGCGGAGTAGTGGGGCTGGAGGAGGCAGGGGAGCGGGTTATAAGGCCGAAGGAAAGGGGGGGGGGGGGGAGAGGGGGTTACGCAACGCCAACGGTCGTTGCGGCCCGGGGGAGGGGGGGGGGGTACTCCTCCTTCGCCGCGAATCAAACGCAATGCAAGCATTACGACCAAATCAAAATTCAAAAAAGATTTGAATCAAATTAGATGAGTGCTGCCCAGCGGCGAAAACAAGTGTTAACACACTTATCCGTTATGGGCGGGGTAAATAAATTCATCACACAGAACAAGACAGCGTAGCGGCGTCTTACCACAGACTGCGTGCAGTGCTGCACGAGGGCATCCACCTTGGACAGGTGCGCTTCGATCATGTCGTTGATGCAGGGCGTCCAGGTCTCAGTCGCATGCAGGGTGCGGATCAGCGCCACTATCTCCTCCACCTTTGTTGAAGTGTACGATGCCGTCAAACAGACTGGTGCACGCCACTTCTTCTTGTCTTTACATACGCCATCTGGAACAATCGAGTAGAGCGCCTTATGGCTTAAACACTCCTGCCACAGTGAGCAAGCAATCAAACGCAACCAGATATCAGTACGTCTGCTATTATGGCTGGCCCATCTCGGTACCACAGGAAGCAATTGTACAGCATTAAAGTATCAACCTAATATATTTAAATGAAAAATAATTCAGATGGGGTGGCCAAATGAGTTGTGTGCTCGCCTTTCGCTTTGGGAGGTCATGGGATTCGAACCATGGCCGAGTCAAACCAATGGCGTAAATATTTATACTTGTTGCTACCTAGTCTGGCATTCAGCATTACTAGGATAGGGCAAGGAGCAGTGGAATAAAAAAGACCAATTAGGATAGGGCAAGGAGCAGTGGAATAAGAAAGACCAATTATCTGCAATTGAAAATTCCCAGGCTTAATTAAGTAATGTACCCCCCCTACCCCCCAAAGTATAAACAATCGGATTACGCAACTTTAAGCTATAATGGTGCCACACAATGGAAATAAATCGTGGCAATATTGTATTTGTGTTGTATATTACACGTCTTTTTTAATACCAAAGAGGTTTATGACTATACAAAACGACCCTGTGGTCAGCATTGGTTCAGTCATAAATCCTTCGACATTTTCTTCTTTGGGTTGATGCAAAAGCTCCCTTGTTTTCGGTTTACTTGAATGAACCAAGTGCATAGCCTTCCCCCTTGTTTTCAGTTTACTCGAGTGAACCAAGTGCACAGCCTACCCCCTTGTTTTCAGTTTACTTGAGTTAACCAAACATGCAGCCTGCCCCCTTGTTTTCAGTTCACTTGAGTGAACCAAGTGTACAGCCTACCCCCTCGTTTTCAGTTCACTTGAGTGAACCAAGTGCACAGCCTGCCCCCTTGTTTTCAGTTTACTCGAGAGAACCAAGTGCACAGCCTACCCCCTTGTTTTCAGTTTACTTGAGTTAACCAAACATGCAGCCTACCCCCTCGTTTTCAGTTCACTTGAGTGAACCAAGTGCACAGCCTGCCCCCTTGTTTTCAGTTTACTCGAGTGAACCAAGTGCACAGCATGCCCCCTTGTTTTCAGTTTACTCGAGTGAACCAAGTGCACAGCCTGCCCCCTTGTTTTCAGTTTACTCGAGTGAACCAAGTGCACAGCCTGCCCCCTTGTTTTCAGTTTACTCGAGTGAACCAAGTGCACAGCATGCCCCCTTGTTTTCAGTTTACTCGAGTGAACCAAGTGCACAGCCTGCCCCCTTGTTTTCAGTTTACTCGAGTGAACCAAGTGCACAGCATGCCCCCTTGTTTTCAGGTTACTCGAGGGAAACCAAGTGCGCAGCCTGTTTTCGCTATCATCAGCTGAGGTCTGCCTACGTACTGCTCGGTGTGAGGGTGGGGTCGGTGCTGCACGACAGGAGGGTGTTGCCCAGCAGCTTGAAGAGGCGCTCGGAGATGACCCCAAGCCGGTCCGGCTGGTGGCCGGGCGGCCATGATGACAGCACCGAGCGCAGCAGGCGAAGGGCCAGGATCTGAGAGCAAAGCCGCAGTATTGGCCAATTTGTTATAGCAATGTAATTTGTATAGGTATGAACTTTTAATTTAACGTAAAGACCAGACTGGATGACCAAATGAGTTGAGCATCCGTCCCCTGTTTTGGTAGGTCTAGGGTGTTTTGAATGCTGGTCGAGTCCAACCAATGACTTAAAAATTGATATATGTCGCTTCCTAGCCTGGCGTTCGGGGTTACTAGAACAGGGAAAGAAATAGTGGAAAATGAGGAAGACCAATTGCCCATGATTGAAATTTCCCTTGCTTAATCGACTAATGTACAGAACAAAACATTGGTTGCTCGGCTAGATCACCCCTTGGAGAAGCCATACAGTTACCAGTTACATGTTTGTGATGTGATGTGGAAAGAAAGGATACTTTGTACCCTACTAGGAAAAAGGCTGGGAAGTTGGCAGGACCAAATTGGAACACCAAGCTGGACCCCCCAAGCTGGACCGCACCTGTTTTGGGAGGTTGACGTGGCCCCCGACCCAGCCATCCTCATTGATGATGCGCAGGAGCAGGTCGACCCAGGCGGGCGAGGACAGTGTGCGACAAACCGCCCTCGAAGGTGCCAGGCTCTGGATAAAGCCCAAGGTTGCCCACGAGTAGTGCTGCTCACGTCCAATCAGCACCACCGCAGAGTGCGCGTCTGTGGGAAAGACGCGTGTTATTTAGCCCCTGAGGATACCATGTGTGTGCATGCATCACCACAATGGGACACCGCCTGTGTTTGTACATGGCCACAATAATATACCACCTATCTTCACTCATCACCACGATAAGACGCTGCCTGTGTTTGTACATCACCACCAGAGGTACTGCATTCACAGATCACCACAATAGGACGCCACCTGCGTTTGTACATACCCACAGCAGGACACCACCTGCATTCATAAATCACCACAACAGGACACCACCTGCATTTGTACATACCCACAGCAGGACACCACCTGCATTCATAGATCACCACAACAGGACACCACCTGCGTTTGTACATACCCACAGCAGGACACCACCTGCATTAATAGATCACCACAACAGGACACCACCTGCGTTTGTACATACCCACAGCAGGACACCACCTGCATTCATAGATCACCACAGCAGGATGCCACCTGCGTTTGTACATCACCACAGCAGGACACCACCTGCATTTGTACATACCCACAGCAGGACACCACCTGCATTCATAGATCACCACAACAGGACACCACCTGCGTTTGTACATACCCACAGCAGGACACCACCTGCATTCATAGATCACCACAACAGGACACCACCTGCATTTGTACATACCCACAGCAGGACACCACCTGCATTCATAGCTCACCACAGCAGGATGCCACCTGCATTTGTACATCACCACAGCAGGACACCACCTGCATTAATAGATCACCACAACATGATGCAACCTGTGCTTGTACATAGCCACAGCAGGACACCACCTGCATTCATAGATCACCACAACAGGACACCACCTGCATTAATAGATCACCACAACAGGACACCACCTATGTTTATACATCACCACAGCAAGATACCACCTGTTTTCACTCATCGCCACGACAGGATGGCGCCTGTGTTTGTACATCACAACAGCAAGATACCACCTACGTCAACTCATCACCATGAGAGGATCCCATCTGCCTCCACACATCCCCACAAAAAGATGCCGCCTGCATTAAATCCGCACAGCTGGATATTACCCGGATTCATACATCCCTGCAGCAGGACACTTCCTGGATCCATGAAGCCAGAATCCACTTGTATTTATTTAGGTAGCCTGTAATTTTTTTGTTATACAGGTTAAATTTGCACTAAAAGTTAGAAATTAAAAGAATTACTTAGTAATAGTTTAAGTGATCATACAAATGTTAGGATTAGGTCCAACCCCTTTCCTCTCCTATTATCCTAACATAAAAACATAAATAAAATGTAACTGATATTACAGCCTGAAATGTAATGCAACGATGGCTATTTCCACCTGCCTGCTTCCGAACACTGTTCGGATTGTGAAGAACAGCGACATTTATGGACCTTCGCTAAAGAGAATCACAGTACTCCGCTATACTAGAACCCTGTAACAAGAAGTGTGGACTCACTGAGGCCCGGCGAGCACCCTGCGTCCACAAGAACCCTGAGGAGCCCGCAGAGGGCGCTGGTCGCCTCCTTCTGCATGGAGTCTGCATGCATACTGGCGCACAGCGAAAGGCACCGCAGCAGCTGCAGCGTCGCCTGGCGGATGATGCCGGTCGGCTGGCTCGTGTCCGGCTGGCTGTTGTCTATGGCTGGAAGCAGAGCGCAGCTTTGTAAGGTGGCTTTAGTTGTTTGTGTTGAAAACTGCAATAACAGCTGTTTTCAAAGAGCAACTCTGTATTCAAACCAATGTTGCCCTCACATAGCGGGTGGGTGTACCCATCTTCAAAGGACAACTCTGTATCCAGACCAACAATGTCCTGATATAGTGGGTGCCCTGACATCGGAACTACAGTAGTGCCTGTCTTCAATGAATAACTCCATATCCAGACCAATAATGTCCTGACATAGTGGATGTCCTCTCATCGGAACTACAGTAGTACCTGTCTTCAAAGAACAACTATACCCATACCAATAATGTCTGGACATAGTGAATGTCCTGTCATTGGAACTACAGTAGTACCTGTCTTCAAAGGACAACTCTGTATCCAGACCAATGTTGTCCTGACTTGGTGGGTGTCCTCTCATTGAAACTAAAGTAGTACTTGTCTTCGAAGAATAATTCTGAATCTAGACCAATGTTGTTAGTAAGTAGATTCAAATTTCTCTAGGTATGGCAAGAGTTTGCCGATCACAGGGGTCGCTGAAGACAGGTACTATTGTATTGCAAAGACTACTGCTACAAGCCATCAAGTATACTGAGAGCTAAGGAAAATCTCAAAGTCAGGGCGCATCTTATTATTTTTAATAGTGCAGGCTATATAGCGGAGATCTATTTTACTTACTTAAATGCAACTTTTACAAACATCCAAACTCGAGGTGTGCATTTTCATACATTCCATTTACACAATTAAAAAGCACAAAACCTGCTTTCGTCATATCTTTTGTAGCCGAAGTAAATATATAGCACAATGGAAAGACACCATTTTACACACGCATAGGCATATGTAACAGTCCTCGTGAGTTGGCGGATTGATTTCACATCGGTCAAGGTCCATGTGAAATCACTCAATCTACTAAGAAGGACTATTATGACACCTACAACTATTATAGTTGTGACTTTTGCTTTTAAATTCAAGATTTTGCTATTTACAAAATAACTATATTCTAATGACTTCATGTAGTACTAGTGTCATTTGACTGAGGTAAAATAGAGCACAGAAATGTATGCCAAAAGAGCATACAACTGAAATGTAATATTTTAGTCAAATATTTCTAACCAATGTAAGACCCCTAATAGCTGATGTTTACTTTTTGTGCTGGGGGGCCATTAAACAAACAAATTCACTGAGCAGAAGGCACCCCTGTATCAAAGTGACACGTGTGAAACAACATGCAGAATGGACATGTGATTCCCTCAAATTTGAGGTCAAACTCCACTGACTACGAATTTCAGCAACCGAAAAAAATATAATAACGGGGCTAGAGGTAATTTTCTAAGAACAAAGCCTGCAAGATCGTCTGATGTAGTCTGTGTGCACTCACAACCATCATTCAAGACCTAAAAACGCCTAACAATTCTTCAAATGACCTCATACCCGACCTCAAAGTCGCAGCGAAAACTGAGTATCCCTACTAACACTAGGGCATCGGGTAGGTATTTACCACAATGTTGCAAATGTGGCACCAAAAAAACTAACATAATTACAAATAGTTAAGATGACAAGGCAACTACCAAATTGATACTTGCTGTTCAGCAAACAAAACAAGCCGCGATATGACTTACGTGTTATGGACAGGTTAAATAAACCATTAAAAAAAACAAAAAAAACGGCGGTACCTGGCTCCTCCTCCTCCTCTTCCTCCTCTTCGTTGTCGAGTGGCGGGGGCGGGTCGGCCAACTTGAGGTCATATTTGCCCTCCTTGCCCATGCGGTAGGAGTTGGTGCTGCCCGTGTCCCACTGTACGCGGATCCAGCCGTCCTCACCCAGCTCCCCGATCACGCGGCCGTACCCAGGGGGAGGGCCGTCCTGCAGGCAGACCGCAAGGCAGTGGTCAGAACCAGGCGGTGAATGGGCACAGGAGGGAGGGGAGGGAGGGCCATCCTGCAGGCAGGCGGCAAGGCAGTGGTCAGAACCAGGCGGTGAATGGGCACAGGAGGGAGGGGAGGGGAGGGCCATCCTGCAGGCAGGCGTCAAGGCAGTGGTCAGAACCAGGCGGTGAATGGACACAGGAGGGAGGGTGGAGGGGGGAGGGGGGAGAGGGGGGAGAGTGGATGGGAGTGGAGAGGTGGGGAGGAAAGAGGAGGGGAGAGTGGAAGGGAAAAGAGGAGGACGGGAGAAGAGGTGAGGGTGGAAATGGTAGGGGAAGAAGAAAGAGAGAAGAGGGAAGAGAGTATAAAGCATGGAGAGGCCAGGGGAGAGATAATAAAGAATAGAGAGGGAAGGGTAGAGAAGAGGAGACGGGAGAGGAGAAAGGAGAGGAGAGAGCGGAGAGGAGACTGGAGAGGGGAGAGGAGAGAGGGGAGAGGAGAGAGGGGGGAGAGGGGAGAGAAGAAATTCTCCCATATCGAAGGAGGTTACAGGAGCAGAAGTAGAAGGCAATAACCAATATTGAAATCACAAAATCCCGGAACTCCGTGAAATCGCGGAGTTCTTTCATCCCTGAAGAATGTAAGTGTTGCCAACTGGGTGCATGGATGGAGCGGAAGTGTCGGAGTGGGATTAGGCGTTTAGAAACAAATTCCATATTCCAAAGATTTACTTAAATTAAACCATTTTAAATGAAATAATAATAACACCTAGCAAGAGGCCAATCGTGAATAAGTCTTTACATTTAAACGATAAACCACAACAAAGCCAAACACCCGCCACTAACTACTCTTCACACGTGACAACTCGGGTGACACGTGACCCAGTACCTGGTCGCCCCATTTCCAGTCGACGCCGCGCATGACCCTTGACCCGACCTTCATCATGTCGGCCAGCTCGTGGCCGGAAGTGGGAGTTGTCTGCTGCTGCCGCTTGGTGCGCTGCTCCTCCAGGACGGCGTGCACCTGCGCACTGTGCTCCCCGGTCTGGCCGCTGGCTGACGGACCTGCAAGCAACACGGCATTGCCTTTGTTGATATAATATTTTTTTAAACAATTTTCTAACATTAAAAAACCCCAGCAATTTTGTTATAACAAAACTAACAAACGGAATTCATGACTAAATCCCCATCTCCACTTACCTCCCAGTTAAGTTCACAAGAACCTTAATTAAGCTGGCAGTGTGCAGAGTATCAACGACTTACCTATGAGTCACACTACACACTGGGTAGCGAGGCATACCGGTCACTTACCCATCAGCCGCATGACGCTCCCTGGTAGGGAGGAGTACCAGCGATTTACCTATGAGTCGCATGACGCTCCGATAGGGAGGAATACCAGTGACTTATCTATGAGTCGCATGATGCTCCCTGGTAGGGAAGAGTATCAGCGACTTACCTATAAGTCGAATATCAATCTGGGTAGGGAGGAGTACCAGCGACTTACCTATGAGTCATGCTCTGGGTGGGGAGGAGTACCAGCGACTTACCTATGAGTCATGCTCTGGGTGGGGAGGAGTACCAGCGACTTACCTATGAGTCACGCTCTGGGTGGGGAGGAGTACCAGCGACTTACCTATGCGTTGAATGATGGTCTGGGTAGGGAGGAGTACCAGCGACTTACCTATGAGTCACGCTCTGGGTGGGGAGGAGTACCAGTGACTTAGCTATGAGTCATGCTCTGGGTAGGGAGGAGTCCCAGTGACTTAGCTATGATCCGCTCGGGGAGGTACCATGACTTACCTATGGTCAGCTCGGTGGGAGGAGTACCAGCGACTTACCTATGAGTCATGCTCTGGGTAGGGAGGAGTACCAGCGACTTACCTATGAGTCGAATGATGCTCTGGGTGGGGAGGAGTACCAGTGACTTACCTATGAGTCATGCTCTGGGTAGGGAGGAGTACCAGCGACTTACCTATGAGTCATGCTCTGGGTAGGGAGGAGTACCAGTGACTTACCTATGAGTCGCATGACGCTCTAGGTAGGGAGGAGTACCAGCGACTTACCTATGAGTCATGCTCTGGGTAGGGAGGAGTACCAGCGACTTACCTATGAGTCATGCTCTGGGTAGGGAGGAGTCCCAGTGACTTAGCTATGAGTTGCATGACGCTCTGGGTAGGGAGGAGTACCAGTGACTTACCTATGAGTCATGCTCTGTGTAGGGAGGAGTACCAGTGACTTACCTCTGAGTCACATAACGCTCTGTGTAGGGAGGAGTACCAGTGACTTACCTATGAGTCACATGACGCTCTGTGTAGGGAGGAGTACCAGTGACTTACCTCTGAGTCACATGACGCTCTGTGTAGGGAGGAGTACCAGTGACTTACCTATGAGTCATGCTCTGGGTAGGGAGGAGTCCCAGTGACTTAGCTATGAGTTGCATGACGCTCTAGGTATGGAGGAGTACGAGCGACTTACCCATGAGTCACATGACCCTCTGGGTCGGGAGGAGTACGAGCGACGTACATTATGACTTACACAATGAGTCGCATGACACTCCCTGGTAGGGTGGAGTATCAACGACTTAACTATGAGTCACATGACGTTCTGTGTAGGGAGGAGTACCAGTGACTTACCTCTGAGTCACATGACGCTATGGGTAGGGAGGAGTACCAGTGATTTACTTATGAGTTGTGTGACAATCTGCGTAGGGAGGAGTGCGAGCGACTTACCTATGAGTCGCATGACGCTCTGGGTGAGTGCGAGCACGGATGAGTTGATGAGGAGGCTGACACTGTTGGCATGGTGTTCGGTGGTGAGCAGGCCAAGCGTGGCGAGCAGGAAGCGTGACTGTGGGATCACTCCGACACTCAGCGAGTCCTGCAATGGCACCAAGTTTACCAACTGCTTCTTTCTCCCACGACTATGTCAACCATGTAGTCTTAGCAACTACCCCACGGCCCACAACAAAAAATGTCATTGCCAGATCATGATACAATAATTTTCAGAGATATATTCTTTGCCATTTTTCAGAAGAAAAGGTTGGTTGTTGGAGTTTTACGTCCTCTCAACATACAAGGCCATATCAGGAGCTAGGAGTCAGAAGAAAATACTACAATTAATTTTTTTTAAAGGTTTAAATACTATTATAATTTGGTTTATTTAATTCTGGCTTCAGTTCATCAGGTTATGAACAAATATGTTTGTATGGGGAGTAATTGTATTAAAGAAATTAACGCTAATTTTGTCATATCAAGTCTTCAGCAAGTTTATCGATACTAAGTTTTTGGCATATTTTTGGTTATAAAAATATATTATTGTTGACTTGTTATAATCTACTTTACTTCAGCTTGCAGTAACTTTCAATTTAAAGTTTTAATTTAGGTTATTTTATTGTTATTACTTTTGTTTAAAAAGATATTTGTGATAACATGCTAAATATAGTCCGGTGTACACACCGAAATGCTGGACATAGGTTTTATTCTCTTGTCGAGCATAGTACGGGAGCATTAAAATGTTATAAATATTTAATAAGCGCACCAGTATCTAAGTTAGATATATGAACGATCAAACTTATATGTTTTGGTTCAGAAAACTTACTGTCATCGTTAGTTGGTTGTTGGAGTTTTACGTCCTGGCAACATCTAAGGTCATATCAGGACGGGTACCAACAGTGTGCACTCATGCCACTGGGAAATCAGGCTGCTGGCACCATGACCCAATATCCTACTCAGTCACATTATCCTGACACTGAGCTAAACCAGTCCTTGCCCTATCCTATTAATGCCGAGCGCCAGGCTAGGAAGCGACAAGTATCAATTTGATAAGTCACTGATTTGACTCGACCAGGAACCGAACTCCCAATCTCCAACACGCAAGGCCCACACTCTACAGATTCATCCACCGTGCCCTGACCGTCAGATTGGATTGTACATGTTGGCTTCAGGCTAACATGACTAATTTGCACACGAGGCACTGTCTATTTTTAGTCTAGCTCCTGAACCTCACTACCACTGACCCGTAACTCTACCGCGGGCCGCTGCACTGGACGCTTCGATCACCCACTCATGCCTGAGCGGTTTGAGCACTGTGCGGGTCGTCTCTCCTCCAACGGATCTGCTTGACCTTACTCAACTCACTTGAACAATTAGTCATCATGAACTGCCCTCAACTGCTCGGTCCCTGGACCTCCTGACCTATTATGCTCAACCGATATCGGTTATGATTTATTTTATGTTTGAATAAATATTATCAAACCATGTTCTGCCTCTCGTCCCTTTTTGTCCGAGTGTGTGAATTATGCAACTTATTGAATTAAAAAGGTGAAGCGAGAAGTGGGTGAAGGAGCCTGACCTTGGAGTGACTCTGGGACGGGTTGATGCCCTTGGCCTTGAAATAGAGGTCCGACTCGATGAGACTGGTGCGCAGGGTGCTGGCGGCCCATTTACTCAGCTCGCTGAAGGTCATCTCAAGGAGGATGCGGTCACACGGGGGGATCAGCTTCACGTCAGACAGGCAGTGTGACAGCGGCTCGCTGTACCCGGTAACACCAAGGCAAACACATGTTGAGAACAGCCATATAACAAGAGTTATATTGGAACAACGTCATCTCAAGGAAGATGCGGTCACACGGGGGTTGGGGGGGGGGGGGGAACAGCTTCACGTCAGACAGGCAGTATGAAAGTGGCTCGCTGAACCCGCCAACACCAAGGCAAACACATTTTGAGAACAGCCATATAACAAGAGTTATATTGGAACAACGTCATCTCAAGGAGGATGCGGTCACACGGGGAGGGGGGGATCAGCTTCACGTCAGACAGGCAGTGTGAAAGCGGCTCGCTGAACCCGCCAACACCAAGGCAAACACATGTGGAGAACAGCCATGCAATAAGAGTTATATTGGAACAACGTCATCTCAAGGAGGATGCGGTCACACAAGGGGTGATCAGCTTCACGTCAGACAGGCAGTGTGACAGCGGCTCGCTGTACCCGGCAACACCAAGTTGAGGACAGCCATATAACAAGAGTAATATTAGAACAACAATTGAACAATTATTAAATTAAATACATAAGAGTTATGGGATGAGAATTGAACAAGTATTAAGTGACATGTGCACGAGGTGTTGGAATGAGAATCGAACAATTATTAAAGTTAGGCATATAAGAATAATCAGACTTCAGGGGGGTGAGGAAACCGATCTGGTTGGGGGGGAGCAGATGTTACCAACAACACTTTTCTGGGGGTGTCATTACTTCCCTTGTCTGAGAACACCGCGTCTGTTACATACGCGCTGTGATTCCCCCTGAAACCTGCGGCGGTGACCACACTGCGACTGACCTGACACTGCGACTGGGTGCGAGCAGCCCCTGCCACCCAGAGATGATGGCGTACTTGACGGTCGGCACCAGGTTATCCTTGTGAACCAGGCTGAGAATGTTCTGGATCCCGCGCAGCCGCACCTCGGCACGCTTTACCTGGTGGCAGAACCGGGAACCAGGTTAAGTCACGTGACGGTATGCACGGGATGGGTTCGAGCAACATGTATAGGGGTCGTTTTCTGAAGCTGGGTGCCACATAGTTGGTGTCCATGTTACGATGGACATTTTTTAATTTTAATTTTTTTTTATATTGAGGCTGTATTTATGCTGTCCCTAGCATATAAGCCTGGGTATTCAGGCTTGTTTTCAATGCTGGCCAGCTGTAGTGTTGGTGTTATCTTATCAAACAGTAGCTGCTGATAAGGTATTTGATTGCCTGCATTTCAGTAGCAGATAGATAGTTGGTTGGTCTGGTTAGTAGTCTATGTTAATTTTTTAGCATTTTCTTGGCATATATGTGGGTTTTTTTCCTACTTTTACTACTAGACTAGCCTATTCCTATTTACATATTGTCGTGGGGGTGATGAAAATGGGAAATACTGTGCCTAGAGCGGGACTCGAACCCACATCTCTTTGCATTCTGGGCCAGTGTGCTAACCATTACACCACCTAGGCTCCCTGATATCAACACACTCCCCACGCCTACCTGTCTATGTGGTTACTTGCCTGAGAGGTCAGTGCAGACCACTACACTCGTCCCCCTGGAATTGTAAGTCTTGTAATGCTTACAATTACATACATACAGGCAATGCACTAACAGTCACATACATACACAGGGTAGGTTCAACAACCATACAGCGCAAAGCTTGTACAGGATCCTGGTCACGGCACCAGTGTCGTGGGGGTGATGAAAATGGGAAATACTGTGCCTAGAGCGGGACTCGAACCCACATCTCTTTGCATTCCGGGCCAGTGTGCTAACCATTACACCACCTAGGCTCCCTGATATCAATACACTCCCCACGCCTACCTGTCTATGTGGTTACTTGCCTGAGAGGTCAGTGCAGACCACTACAATATTATAGACATCATTTCTTCTTTCTTTTTTTAATAGGAAGTCAAATAATAATTGTTGCTTATGTGTATGTTAGCAATGCTATAATCTATCCCACAAAAAGTATCAAAAGTATGTTTATATGATTTTGTGCTAAAGTGAAAATTTACATATTTACACAATTACATCAAAATTGACAGAAACTTTTTTTCCCCAACAGTTTCAACTTTTTTCTTGTAAGACATAAGTTTGTTTGCTTAACTGTAATCAATAAAATCTTGTTTGAATGTGTTCTGTATGGTAAAATGATGTTCTGGATGTGTGTTTAATTTCCAAGTTACACAGGACATTTTAACATAGCCGTTAACTTGCATAAGATCAAAATCAAAAAGTGAAATAGCTTTTTTTCACAGTATGCATAGGTCATGTATAACTACATAACAGTATACATAGATCATGTGGTTACATGACTGAATGCATAGATCATGTATGGTTATATGGCAGTATGAATGGTAGGTGTCTGGTTACATAACAGTTCATGCATGGTAACACGCTAGCATGCATTGGTTATGTCTAGTTTTTAAAATTTACTTTATTACATTCTTTATTAAATAGGGGTAATTTCAATCACAGACAATTGGGTCTGCGTCATTCCACAAACCCTCACCCTATCCTAGTAATGCAGAGCATCAGGCTAGGCAACAACAAGTAAACATTTATAAGTCATTGGTTTGACTCAGCTGGGGTCCGAATCTCATGATCCACCAAAATTGAAAGTGGGCGCTCAAACCCAGCCACCCAGTCTAGTTACGCATAGAATAACAAAAACAACCATTACATCTTCCCTTTCAACAAGATGACCTTAGCGAAAAGAGGACGGACCTGGTAGTGGAGCGACTTGCGGAGCTTCTCGATGTCAATGGGGTGCTCGTGGAGGATGAACTCGGTGATGCGTGACATGAGGGCAGTGTCGGCTGTGCTGCCCGTCAGACGCTGCCGGAGCCACCTCAGCTTCTGCGCGTTCGTCACCACGCTGTACACTGGGGTCCACGAGTCCTGCAAGCATCACCGCACACCTCAGCATAAGTTGTCTGCGCAGTAAAGTGTCGTCTGACGTCTGCGCAGCCAAATATCGTCTGCGCAGTCTAATGTCATCAGCTCAACCCTTTGTCCTCTGCTCAGCCAAATATCATGAACACAGCCAAATTTCATCTGTGCAGCCAAATGTCTGTTCAGTCAAATGTCGCCTGCTCAAGTAAATGTAATTTTCTCAGCCAATTGTTTTTGCAGCCAAATGTCATCTGCGCAGCCAAATGTCATATACGCAACACAAATATCATCTTCTCAGCCAAATTTCATCTGCTGCCAGTAGGAAGTTTGCACTCAAACTGCCATCTTGTGCTTTATTCTCACTAAAATATGTCCACAGCCACTTAGAGAGAGTAGGCTGATACCGTGTGATGACGTCATCGTCGTGGCAGCAGACAACATTTAGGCAACAGGCAATATTTTAACCAAAAGTCACAGTTTCTTATGGACAGGCACCAGCTGGGTGAGCTGAGTGAATGAATGGCTGGGTTGTTTGCTTGTTTGTTTGTTTAACGACCACCCATCACAAAAAGTAAACATCGGCTATTGGGGGTCATACAGTCGTTCAACACAAATAATAACATTTTTAATATATTTTAAACAGGTAAAAAAAATAGAACACAGAAATGAATGTCAAAAGAGCATACAACTGTGGACAAATCATGAATGGTATATGAAAAATACAGAGTGGTTGTACACTTTCATGAGATGGCGCGTCACGAGAAACTGCGAGAATCACTGACGGACACCAAGTTAAAGTTGCATAATTCTATGGTTTTGAGTTTCTGCCGTATTTCTTTTAGACAAATATATTAGATTGATCGTTATAATCTACTTTATTTTAGTTGAAGTCACTTTTATTTGAAATGGATAACTTTGGAGATATTTGGAGTGAAAACATGCAACATTAATTTTGGTGTGCACACCGAAATGCTGGACATCGGCTTTGTTTAACGGTTTTCAAATGTAGCAGCATAGCACAGGAGCACCAAACTGCTATAAATGTTAATGAGTGCACCAGTATTTAAGTTAATTATGGAGGGTTAAATTTAGTTTAGAAAATGTTATGCTTTCATCGGATTATGCAGCTTTAAGAAAGTTTATTATGCTCTTTTTGAGTCTATTATCTGGTTACTTTATCACCTCAGGATTTCAGGGATGAGAGTAGCTTGTGACAAAAAAGTCTGAAAAGTGTCATCTATATTTACGCGTGAAGTGAGTCCCATGCAGTTAGGCGTATGGAGGGTGCTGTGAGCCGCACCCCCAACCTCCCCCCCCCCCCACCCCCCGAGAAAATTTTGAATTTGGTGCAATTTCAGGGCCATTTTAAGACAACCTGGGACTACTTTGCTGTAGCTGAACAGTCATTTTTCTTTGGGAAAATATCCGCTTACTGCCTTATAAGAAAAGAAAATCCTGTATCAGCATCAAGGGTACTTCACTTGTTTTTATAATAAAGCTCCTTCTGAATCTGGCAATAAATTACTTGATATATTTTATGTCAGAAGGACACACCCTCCCCCTAGTTTTTTTTCATCTGATTTACACAAATCTCAGAAATGACCCTTGTGGCCAAGAAAAAAAATCGGAAATCCGCCGAAAATCGGAAATTTCTCATCCTGGGATTTACAATCTATGACTTCCAAATGGGTCATTACATGACTTCAGTTCCTCATGAGCTGTCGTTTATGACCTGCTGAGGAGCAGCTTGACTATTCCAACTATTCCCTCGACCTACACCCCTAGGGTTTGTTTGTTGGAGTTTTACATCCTAGCAACATCTATTGTCACATCAGGATGGGTACCAACTTGTGACAGTGCATCCGTCCTGATATGACCTTAGATGTTACTAGGATGTAAAACAACAACAAACAATGTGACAGTGCACACTCATTGTGACCTTATAGTGCTGCTCCATTGGGAGATCAAGCTACCAGCATCATGATCCAATATCCTACTAAGTCGCATTATCCTAATGCTGAGCTAACCGGTCCTTGCCCTATCCTAGTAATGCTGAGCACCAGGTTAGGAAGTGACAAGTACCAATTTTGTAAGTCATTGGTGTGACTCAGCTAGGATTCAAACTCCTAACCTTCCACACATGAAGCCTTCGCTCTACCGATTGGGCCACTGCATCCAGTCACTTCCAAGGTGCGCTTATTGGTGAGCGACTTCCTCTTTATAAGCGAACATACCTTTTTCTGTTCCGCTAAACAAGTGTTGACTTCGAAATCCATGGACGGTGTGCGGTCAGTGTCATCTGGTTCTGGTTCTGCCTTCGCAAACACTTTCACTTCGCCATCGCCGTCTGACCCCCCAACCGCCTCACTTGGAGGTGTTTTGGGCCGCTCCACCAGAGCTGCCCAGGGAGCAAAAGGTATCGTCAAAAACAAATTTGCCATGAATTGATACATGAATTCTTGTGCGTAATTCATTCACAAAATTGATTCCAATATTCGAATGATGCGCATCTAGACAAGGACAACCATTCTACTTACGCCTAGTCTCCCTCTTTTTGTCCATCATTCGTTGCGTGATGTCCCTCCAGCGGGGCCGGCTCATGAGAAGCCGGGAGCGTGTATGCGAGTTAACCTCATTACCACTAGCCGGGCGCAGCTCGTTGAACAGAAAGTGACACCGCTCAATGATTGGAGCACACACCTCTTTATACGAACGATCCTGGTCTTGGTGAGCCTTAAAAAAATCCATTCGTTTAATTAAGGATGTCCTTGTTGGGTGACAAGATGGCGCCATTATGAAAGTAACTACAGATGTATTCAATAGTGACAACATATCGCATTACAAAGCAGATTTCTGATGCCTTTGATAGAGTAGCACCACTAGACCGAACTCTGCTTATGTTTTATGTTCTATGTTCTATGTTCTAGCAACATCTATGGTCATAGATGAACGGTATTCGGACTCACAAATTTTTGTCATATACCGTATTCTCGCGGGTTAATGCCCATGTGCGTGTTAACAACACCCACCCCCAACTTGGCCAATATTTCGTAAATGCCCACCCCTTAAAAGCCAATGTGTGGGTAAACGCCCACCCCCCACTTCAGTGATTTGCCAATTTAAACGCCCAGGGCGTTAACCCATGAGAATACGGTATATTGGCATTTTGTGAATATTTAAAATCAAGGAAATCCATGAAATGGCGGAAATCTTTCATCCCTGTATCACCAGGAAACTGATGCTGTTCTATCAGGGGCCACCCTGTCCGGCTCCATTGATGTATCAGCGTACCCAAGCGCATACACTTACCTTGATGAGGGTTCGCTTGGAGTGGTGCAGCACCTTGCAGACTTCTGCCACAGATCGCGGCAGGCCGTGCACCTGCCCCGAGTCGACCAGCCCGTGATCGACCAGCCCCAGGGCCACGTGACCCAGGTCATGGTGCTTCAGCAGAACGGCCATCATCAGCCTGCGGGTAGTGTGGAAAGGCGCCAGTTATAAAGCCGCACGGTCTGACAAAAGCAGCACAGTTTGGAAGCCAGAACAAGACCTAGATTTGATCCTGCACATCCAACTTAGACACTGGTGCACTAGTTATGATCAGCATCACATCCAACTTAGACACTGGTGCACTTGTTAAGATCAGCATCACATCCAACTTAGACACTGGTGCCCTTGTTAAGATCAGCATCACATACAACTTAACACTGGTGCACTTGTTAAGATCAGCATCACATCCAACTTAGACACTGGTGCCCTTGTTAAGATCAGCATCACATACAACTTAACACTGGTGCACTTGTTAAGATCAGCATCACATCCAACTTAGACACTGGTGCCCTTGTTAAGATCAGCATCACATCCAACTTAGACACTGGTGCCCTTGTTAAGATCAGCATCACATCCAACTTAGACACTGGTGCCCTTGTTAAGATCAGCATCACATCCAACTTAGACACTGGTGCCCTTGTTAAGATCAGCATCACATCCAACTTAGACACTGGTGCCCTTGTTAAGATCAGCATCACATCCAACTTAGACACTGGTGCCCTTGTTAAGATCAGCATCACATACAACTTAACACTGGTGCCCTTGTTAAGATCAGCATCACATACAACTTAACACTGGTGCCCTTGTTAAGATAGACATTTGTTGCTGCATAAAATGGATACTCAGTGAATTTAACTAGAACCGCTTACTGCTGAAAACTGTCCAGCACCAAAAGTAATTTCGCATGTTTTTATTTCAAATATACATTCAACCTGATATATTTATCTAAACAATACGTCAGAAACATAAAACCATCAGATTATGCAACTTTAAGCATAGTGCAATGCTAGTTCAGCGCATTTCAGACTAACTTTCGCTGATCATTTTCTTTCGCTGGCTGCAGGCCTTCCTGACTTTGCACTCAAATCTACTCTCACCTTCCAACCTCTTCGACAGGGTGGTCTGGCGGGAAGTCTATGGGCGACACCAGGTAATGCGAGCGGCAGTAGCGGTCCACGTAGGCGAGGAAGGTCTTGACGGCGGGGTCCTGCACGCGGCTTTCTGCCAGCGCCTGGATGAAGGGGCGCGCCACGTCCTGCTGGGAGGCCTGCCTGTCGAACAACCGCTCCTTGTCCATCTGCTGAGGTGGCTGCTTGTGCTCGAGCGTTGGCGTTGTGCCTGATGGTCAACCACAAAATAATATTCAACCACAAAATAATGCCAATCATGAAATACCGTCAACCATAAAATAATATCTGTTGTTATCAGGAACAAAATAATATCCATTGTCAACCACAATATATCTTTATTATTAACTACAATAAAAATCTTTATCAAGCACAAAATAAAAAATATATTTTGTTGTTAAGCACAAAATAATATCCAACTGTCAACCACAATATAACTTTGTCAACCACAAAAATAATTTTTATTGTCAAGCACAAAATATACATTGTCATGAAATTTGAAAAAAAAAGGGTTAAATATAAATCCTTCATAATTACTGATTAGCTGGAAAACCAGGAAGTAGTCTTTTGTTGTGATGATGCATTTCTGTTATCTATAACAGTTAAGCCTAATGACTTGTTTTTGCCACTAGACAGTAATAGTCTTGTGGTTCTCCTTGTTTTGCCACTTTCAGTTGTCGTGTAGCTATCTACTGCAGGCATTCATTCTGTTTGTAAGTATTCTGCTACATCTCCGTACCCTCTGTGAACTTGTTAGTTCCACTATTAGTTAGTTGTTTGGTTACCTATAGTTACATTCCCTGACTGCCTTCATCTTGTTGTTGTGTTAGTGGTCATTAGTCTTTGAGTTAAAGTTTACCTCCTACATGCATCATGCCTGGAATTTATTCTCTTCAAGAGTTTGCTGTGAATTCCCACCACACCCTTTTTCTTTGGTTAGTCTAGCAGTGCATGTAATGCCAACTTGACTAATAAACTGTCCCTGTACTTCTTTCTTCTACTCCTAGTGCATTCCATTTGCTTGCTTTCATTGATTGATTTTGATTGATTGATTGGTGGTTGCTTTACACCGTGTCGGCAGCATAGGCCATATTCACGGCGAGAATTTTTTTTTTTTTTTTCAAACCACCGCTTTTACATGTAAAAGCAGACAATCAATTATGTGCCAATAGACACTCATTAAATTAGAAAGCTCACAATCATATATTTGTGCTCAAGGGAAACAAATTCCCATAAAAAAAGAAAAGTTTTTTTAATAATTGATAGAATTTATTCAGTAAACTATATGAGGTGGTACAGTCCAGCTGCCCTCAAAAAGGCTAAAATGCTTGCTTTCATGTACTCGCTAATCCTCTTATACATTCTGCTGTTGGCGTGGTTCATTATCAGTCTGGGGGCGTCATTACCTCTTGTTGCCCTTTTTTGTTGCCTGTACCGTCCCAGGCTTCCCTGTCTCCCTGAATGCTGCTCTTTTGAGATGTACTTTTAATGTCATTTAGTTAGAATGTGCATAAGGGGCTCCCCCTACCGGTACCTGGCGTGGTGGTGCACGAGCTGGGGGTGCGGCTCTCCCCCTTCTCCTCCTCATACGGGTCAGTGGGCTGCAGCACCTGCAGCCCCCCAGCGAACACCTGCGACTGCAACCACCGCTGGTTGTCGAGCTCCTCCTGCGAAAGCGGTGTGGAGCGGGCCTGGCAGGCGGCGTGCAGCCCCAGCAGCAGCCCTAGCGCACGCTCCGTGTCCATCAGCGGAGAAGACATGGTGCTCGTGTCAGTCGCCTGCGCCACATCGTGTTCAGGCTGGGTGGTATGAAACATGCGCGTCGTTAGTCCATATGTATGTAGGTCGACATTCCAACACCATATTCATTCAGTTTGCAATACAGACATGTATGTATGTAGGTCGACAGTCCAACATGGTGGTACCATATTCATTCAGTTTTCAATACAGACACATAGGTAGGTCGACATTCCAACACCATATTCATTCAGTTTGCAAAACAGACATGTATGTAGGTCGACATTCCAACACCATATTCATTCAGCTTGCAATACAGACACGTATGTATGTAGGTCGACAGTCCAACATGGTGTTACCATATTCATTCAGTTTGCAATACAGACACGTATGTATTTGTAGGTCAACATTCCAACACAGCAGCACCATATTCATTTAGCTCGCAATACAGACACATATGTAGGTAGGTCAACATTCCACTTACCATATTCATTCAATTTGCAATACAGATATGTATTTGTAGGTCGATATTCCAACACAGCAGAACCATATTCATTGAGCTCGCAATACAGACATGTATGTAGGTTGACATTCCAAGTACCATATTCATTCAGTTTGCGATACAGACACCCATATGTATGTAGCTCGACTTCCCAACACTGCAGCACCATATTCATTCATCTCACAATACAAACATGTATGTATGTAGGTCAACCAGACACTCTCTGCATCAATGTCAGTAATGTAGGCTGAATCATGATGAGACCATATGCCACCTAACATTTGGACCTACGCCCCACTACCCCGCTAAGCATTATGTAATATTTGAATGGCCCCATATCCTATAAAGGGCTGTCAGCTTTTCATGGGAAATCACAGACACTACATAAATGAGTGCAAGCGCAGAGATGTTTCATCGCTGACACCACCTGACTTAACGGTGACTCAAACTTATCACCAATATATTTGAATACCATGCTCTGCGAAAGACGCGCTTTGTTCTTCAGGGTCCTCCGGCTATACTTACATCGACATACTGGCCAACGAAGAAGTCCTGCATCATCTCGCGCGCCTCATCCGAGTGATGTGCAGCCTCGAAAGCCGCTGAGGCTTCCCGGCCGGCAAACTCAACGAGCACGTGCCGCCCGCACGGTGCCTGCGCCTTGAAGTCCTGAACATCGAACACCCGGCCGTGCACCACCACCCACAGCCCGCCGTCCTTATTGTGGTTCTCCAGGTCTGCCTTCCTGATCAGCTGCACGTCCTCCGCCTGCTTCTGGTTGTACTTGTCCAGGTTGGCTGCATTTGCGACATTTTAAAGGGAGCAAAACATGAGCAACACAACTTTACTCATTCGCAATTATCATGATCGAATATGGGTATTCATAGCTTGTACCTGTTACAATTACATACAAACAGGCAATACGCTTACACATACATACACAGGCAAGGTTTAACAACCAGACAGCGTGTAGTTTGTACAGGATCCTAGTCATGGCACCAGTGTTGTAAGGGCGAGGGGGGGGGGGATGAAAATGGGAAATATAGCACCTTGAGCAGGATTTGAGCCCACACCTACTGCATTCCGGGCTCGTATGTTAACCATTACACCACCGAGCCTCCCTGATGTCATCACCCTATCCACGCCCACCTATCTATTTGACTCCTTGTTGAGAGGTCAGTGCAGACTATTACACTAACATCAAAAGATCAAAAACAGGAGGAACACAACTTTACTTATCAACAATTATCAAGGTTGAATATGACTATTCACAGATTGCATATATATTGAAACTACATATTCGCTGAAGTTGCTTAGGGCCCACAATCAATGAAATTCTCATGAGAGTCACGGAAATTGAAGGTTCTGATCAGTCACCACACAAGTCATGGATCAATCCCAAAATCTCACGCAAAGGCACCAACAACAGAAAACCCTTGGAAATGCCCTCACATAGCCCATTCAAAAAAGGCCCCTGCCTCCCCCCCCCCCCCCCCACTAACAAGCTCACGGTTGCTGTCACTTGGGTTCCACACCCGCAAAGCAAAACCTCAAGGATTCTCAGTACCTCAAGGTTGGCAACACTGTACGTATTAAGTTTGCAGCGCGCTTAGGTCGACTCACATTTGCCCCAAACGCCCGGCCAGCTGAGGTCTTCGGTGTCTTCGCGGAGGCAGCCTGGGGCAGCGCGGTTGAACGTGTCGAGTAGATCGAGCAGAGTGTGCAGCATGGGTACAGCGCAAGCAGCCTGCAGCACACAGGGAGCATGCATCTGCAGCAGCACCAGGCATGGCACCAGCTCCGGCAGCAGTGCACCTGCAACACCACGCACATTACTCAGGTTATCACTTTTAGGCGGGTAAATCTATGAGAAATTACCACCCTACCCCAAAACAATTGCTAGAAAAGGTTTTTCAACTGTTTCTGATACCTTAAAATAGCTATAACTTCCTCACTATTCACCCTAGAATGGTAATTAACGGTTATACTTCCAGGTTTTAGGGGTCAAGGAACACAATGAAACCAGTCAAATCACCGTTGAATAATTAGGATGTGAGGAAATCCAAGATGGTGTCCAAAATGATCACCAATACCTTAAAATACCTATAACTTCCTCACTATTAACCCCAGAACGGTAATAAAGGTGTCTACTTCCAGGTTTTAGGGGTAGAGGAGTTCACTGAAAACAGTCAAATAACCATTGAACAATCAGAACACCAGAAAATCCAAGATGGCACCCAAAATGCCCACCGATATCCAGAAATTCATGCACTTGATGTATGAGAAACTACCACAGCACCACCACCTTTACCATGCCCTCTTCACCCCTTTGTAAAATCATGGATTTTCCCCTGGATTTAAAAGTTAGTGTATGAAACATCTGCAGCCTATTTTACAATTTCAATCAACTAGTTAATTACAGTGTAGAACACTAACATTTCAGTCAACTAGTTTGTCTGCACTGATGGCATTACACAAATTAATGCCCAATGTAGCACATATGCTACATGCCAAATTAAACTTATATATTTACAAAAGTCATTTAGTTGTTAATGTTAAAAGGAACAGAATATTATATTCATATATTGATAGTGCTGCCATTACATTACTCAGGCTCTCATCTAACTCAGAAACCTAGAGAGTCGCCTTAGTGACACAAGACATACATTACTCAGGTTCTCATCTAACCCAGTAACCTGGAGACTGGCCTTAGTGACACAACACATGCATTACTCAGGTTCTCATCTAACCCAGTAACCTGGAGACTGGCCTTAGTGACACAGGACATACATTACTCAGGTTCTCACCTAACCAAGTAACCTGGAGACTCGCCTTAGTGACACAAGACATACATTACTCAGATTCTCCCCTAACACAGTAACCTGGAGACTCACCTTAGTGACACAACACATGCATTACTCAGGTTCTCACCTAACACAGTAACCTGGACTCACCTTAGACACATGCATTACTCAGATTCTCCCCATCTCAGGCAACTTTGACACTTGCCTAAGTGATAACAACGATTACTCAGATTAGGATCTAACCATTTACCCCCAACACTCAACTAGAGACAACAATGCATGTTACCCAGATTATAATTTATCTTGGTTGTGCATTCCCTACGTTTTAATTTAGTTTATTTACCTTAAATGGGCTTGACCACAATACTTAATGACAACAAGACTTGACAAATTCTGATTCTAAGAGCGATTAAACCTCAACATTCAATTACATCGACTGCTTCATGACCAGAGAATGACTACATACCTGAAACATCTGTCGACACAATTCTTGAGACAGCAGCAAAATTCTTGCCGCTTGGTGTGGCGAGGGACGCAGCGACCGGAAGTACGTCATTGACATGCGCACAGAGAAGGCTCAGGTATTTCCGGAGCAGAGACCCTGCACCAATCACTTCCGGTTCTGTCAAGACAACAACTTCGTAACCTGGATACTTTCCTTAGTGACAACAACATTCATATTACTCAGGTAATACTAATAGCCCCAGTAATACTATGTGCTTGCCTTTATGATGACATGTACATTACTCAGGCAATATCCTGGTAACCCAGATACTCACGTTAGTGACAACATGTACATTACTCAGGTAATAGCCTGATAACCTAGTTACTCGTCTTAATAACATGTGCATTACTAAGGTAACAGCCTGGTAACACGGGTACTCACCTTAGTGACAACATGCGTATTACTATTACTCAGATAATAACCAAGGAGTTACAAATGTATGATACAGGGTCCGTTAAGGAGCTACTTTTCAAAGCTTTCCACCCACTGACAACACGTCTCGCAAAACTTGCTGCGGAAACCCAAAATGAGAAATCTTGCAGCAACCAAAAAATGGCAAGAAATATTTAAACCGATACTCATTGCAGTTAATCTATAACCCGCTGGTCTTAAAACATGGTACTTACTTAGATACAAGATTGTACCAATGGTTCTATTAAATACTCAATTCAAAAGAAACAAGCAAAGGTTTGGCATTTCTACCTAATAATAAACATAACACTCGTATGGTGCAATAAATCATTAAGATGTTATTTCCATCATTAAACTGATTAAGGTTACAGGACTTACCTATCGCAGATAAATATAAAATTAGCCTAGCCGCTATGTTGCTTTCCTTAGTTTGATATCAACCCGCGATAGCCATGGTCTGTAACCCTAGTGGTGGAATGACTATTGTATACTCATTACAGTTTCACACGTAAACATTATAAGCACTTGGTGACATTGGTTACCTGGGTCTGAGCTGGCGGTGGTGTGGACCTGATGGTGACAGGGCCCCTTGAAGCCTCCTGCGAGTGGATACAGACGCGACATAAGTAGTCGCTGGAAGCGCAGCAGCAGGTCCAGTGACGTGGAGCTGTCTGCCTCCTCCAGGCCCTCGACCTTGGTGCTCGGTGCCTCGAGGACAACCTGCTGTAACCTCTGCACCGTGTGACTTGACGCGTTTCTGCAGGCAACAGCAACCAGTAGTGTGATAGGAATGATAACGAAGGACTGCGTCATACTCCACTTGAGGAATAAAGGAGTGACACCGAGATAGCTAAAAACCCCAGGGCACGCCTTAGTTTATTCCGTCTCGGTCAGAATAACAATTGACCTGTCACTGCCTAACCAGGGTGGCAAATAACTTCTCTCAGGGGATGGTTGCTAGCGATGGGTTGAACAGTTCACCCTAGGGACTGTTCCTGCTAGCATGCTGCCACCTGTTGCTACTTCTTAGCAAACAGGGATTAGCGTAGTTGCCACCATCAACACCGTATGGTAATGGGGATCAATGCAAACTAGTACAATAATAAGAAATTGTTGTTAATGTATTAATTTATTATGCAATGGAAATTTCAACTGTGGACAATACGAATATGGAGTATCTAGGGCTTTCCAGGACCTTCTAGTTCAAAGTTCCAGGATGTTTGTAACATGTTTATTAAATTTAAAAAAAATTTCATTTTGATTTCAGAAAAAACAATGGCGAATGGCCATTTCAGACTAATTTAGATCATTGGGGACAGTTTAATGGAATTCAAGGCTTTTCATGACTAATTACCTAAAATAGGTTAAATTCATGGCTTTTCAAGGCCTTGAAATGGGGCAAATGAAGTTCCAAGACTTTTCAAGACTTCCCAGGCCCCGTCTGAACCCTGTCTACATGGCTCTTTGGCCTAAGAGCAGGGTTGCCAACATTGGAAAATGAAAAACCGGAAGATCTTAAGGTATGTTATACTGGGGGGTCTGGGAGTACTCCCCCCACCAAAAATGTTAAAATCTTAGATGCTATGGTGGTGCAATTTGGACATAATAATCCATAAAATTTATATAATTTTGGAAAATGAAAATCCGGAAGATCTTGAGGTATGTTATATTTGGGGATCTGGGGGGGGGGTACTCCCCAACAAAAATGTTAAAATCTTAGATGCTATCTGGTGAAATTTGGACACAATAATCCATAAGATTGATATAATTTTGGAAAATGAAAAACCGCAAGATGTAAGGTGATGATGGGGGACATAAAATATTGTACAACTTATGGTGAAACCGTAAAGGTTTAGCAACCCTGTAAGTCAGTGCAGACTACCCCCCCCCCCCCCCCCCCCCCCACACCCCACCACATCAGTCACTTATTGTAGTTCTGCTCACCGTAAGAGCTGTTGCACCAGCTGCAGTAGCGGGATGGTTGCGTCCTGCCGCCCGAGTGCCCGACCCCGGTCCCCCGTGTCCAGCACCCCCTGCGGCATCTTGCCCCCGTCGGGCTGCCCCTCGGGCGCGTCCTCCTGTACTTGGTGGTCACGCGCCTCCTCCATGTCAGCTGTCTCCTGGCGGAACGCGGCGTCCAGAGCAGTCTCCAGACCACCGTCTGCCATCAGCGAACTCACCAGCAGGTCTGTCATGAAGCGCTGGCCGGAGGACAGCACACCCGCCTCGCGCCCACCTGGGGGGAGGCGTAGATCAGTCAGTAGTAGAACACAGCGTTAGATGAATAGGGTGGTGGTATTTTAGTGAAAGCACTTTGGTTTTGCATGTGTAAGCATTGTGTGGTAGCAGATGGTGCGATTCCAAATTTCGCTTTTAACTTTGGCAGATTTGAAATTATTCCACCGAGTTATGGATCTTACAAATTAGACTGGGTGGTCGAAGAGAGCTGGCTGGCTTTCCATGAGGGAGGTCATTGGTTCAAAAAGTGGCAGAATCAAACCAATGGTGAAGAAAATGGATACTTGACACTAAATAGCCTGGCACCCAGCATTAATAGGATAGGACAAGGACTGGTTTGCCCAGAATCAGGATAATGTGATTGAGTGGGATATCAGATTATGTGCTGACAGCCTGGTCTTCCAGTGGGGCAGTACTATAAAATTGCCATGAATGCACACTGTTATAAGCCGGCATCCATCCTGATAAGACCGTAGATGTTGCTAGGACAAAGTTCCAACAAACAATGGCTCTATCATCTTTGCATCTTTAACATATATTGTACATCTAACTATATCTGAAAATACAATACTATGTCAAGTGTGGGTGAGGCAGGTTATTACATTAACTTTTGTTACCCCCCGATCAACAATAACCAACCGAAATATGTACATAACATTTCTTAAAACGCTTAGTTTTAGAATATATTCTCGGGGGGGGGGGGTGCAACTAGACAGAGCACTGGAAGGATCAAAACGAAATGTTTATACAAATATCCTGGAAAATAACTGAAAATTTAGTTTCTTCCCCAAAATGATTCATCTCGCTAAAGGACACTTCTTTCCTTTTAGTTTGGGCAATTCATTTGGCTAAACCCAAATTTTGGTCGCTATAGCAACAGAGTGATGGTTAATGTGTATGTCAAATAGTACATTATTTTTCAGCAAATAAATATGAACAGAGGCTGATCCTAAGGGTTTGGGTGAATTCGCGACTTGTCAGAACTGGGGAGAAGTGAGGAGAGCGCCATTGCTCATTCGGCGAACAGATACGGACAGAGGCTGATGGTACAAGGTCTAGGCACCATCGCGACTTACCAGCACTGGGGAGATGTGAGGAGAGCGCTTTCGATGGCTCAGTGAACAGATACAGACCGAGGCCGATGGTACAGGGCTTGGCCGGCTTCACGACTTACCAGCCCTGGGGAGAAATGGAACCGTGAGAAGATCGGCAGGGCTTGTGAGGTAGCGCCTTCCGACCTACAATGAGGAGAGCGCTTTCGCTCGCTCAGCGAACAGATACGGACAGGGGCTATAGAACAGGGTTTGGGTGTCTTTGCGACATAATGAGGAAAGTACTTTCACTCGCTCAGTGAACAGATACAGATAGAGGGCTGATGGTACAAGACACCTTCGCGACTTACCACTGGGGAGAAGTGAGGAGAGTGCCTTGGCGCGTTCGTCTGCGGTTGGCAGGAGGAGTGACCAGCCATTGTGCAGCACACTCTGCGCAGCCGCCTGCACGGTGGCAATAACCCCAACGTTACTGGCCAGCGTCACTACCCGCTGCTTGAGGCTTGTCACCAGCTGACTGCCTGGCGTCAGTCCGTGTTTCTGGGGCGCCTCGTTCTGCGAGATCACTGCATACAGCTGAAATAGACACAGCCGACACATTAATACGGTGACCAAATTTTTAGTTTAGCGAATTGACCTTATTCCCCCCCCCCTAAATAAAAGGGCCCATAATCATCTAATAGCCATATTTTAATTTCCAGCCTATATCACAATAATTCAGTTAAAAAGCCCTTTTGTTCTCATATTTCAGCCCCCTCCCCACCCCCCCTCGTTCTGCAAGATGAACGCATACAGCTGATATCGACCTAGCCGATACATTAAGAATTATATTGCTATGGTGAACATTTTTTTAGTTTATCGAAGTGATTTATTTGTTTATTGGGTTTTACATCCTGGCAATATCTAAGGTAATACAGATCAGGACGGGTACCGACTTATGACAGTGCACACTGAGTGCCTCTAGCGTGCTGGCTGCTGCCCTACTGGGAAACCAGGCCACTGGCACCATGACACGATATCCCACTCAGTCACATTATCCCGATACTGAGCTAACCAGTCCTTGTCCTATCCTGGTAATGCCGAGCATCAGGCTAGGTAGCGACAAGTATAAATGTTTAAATGTCATTAGGTTGACATAGCTGGGTTTCGAACACCCGACCTTCTGCACTTGAAGCATGCGCTCTACCGATTCGGCCACGGTGTCCGGTGCCCGTGGGCAGGGTGATTGCAACGGTGAGCCTAGATGGTCTAATGGTTAGGACGCTAGCACTAGAGTGGCAAAAGTGTGGGTTTGAGACTGGATCTAGACATAATATTGCTGTTTGTTTGTTTGCTTTGTTTATTTGCTTTGTTTGAGTGAGTGGTGAGTGAGTGAGTGGGTGGGTGGTGAGTGAGTGAGTAGGTGAGTGAGTGAGTGGGTGGTGAATTGGTTGTTGGGGTGTTGCATCCTGTCAGTATCTAAGGTCATATCAGGACGGGTACCGACTTGTGACAGTGCGCACTCATGGTGACTTTATAGTGCTGCCCCACTGGGAGACCAGGTCGCCAGCACCATGACCTGATATCCCACTCAGTCACAATATCCTGACACTGAGCCAATCAGTCCTTGCCCTATCCTAATAATGCCGAGGGCCTGAAGCTAGGAAGCGCCAAGTTTTAAGTCATTGGTTTGACTCGACCATCGTTCATACCAGTAGGTTCGAATCCCACGATCTTCAAAACGGAAGACGGACGCTCAACTCATTCGGCCATCCCGTCTGGTATAAGTGGTGGGTGAGTGAGTGAGTATGTGGGTGCGTGTGAGTGAGTGTGTGAATGATTGGTTGAGTGAGTGATGAGGCTACAGTAGCCTACACCCACCTGTAGGTTGAGCAGGTTCAGCACGGACACGGCCATGCACTCCTTCTCCTGGGGGGGCGGCCAGTCGGAGGACCCGTCCATGCCAGTCGTCACCTCACAGAGCAGCTCATCGATCTGCTCGAGTGTAGTACGTGACACATCCACCACGAAGGGCACACGCAGCGGCACGGACCACTGCCCATTCGACGACCACACAAAGGTCTGCCAGCCCGAATAGCGAGCAGGGTCGGTCAGTGGGTTGTGGGAAGCGTTCATACAAAAATTTAGCCACCAGATTTAACTATATTTTCACTAACATTTTGAAAGAGATGTGTAATCTTTCGATACCAAAATTTGTATGCAAACTATTCGAAAGTATGTAATGTTGGGAAAATAATTCAATAAAAGTTACTGACAGGAATTTGTCTAAATCAAATTCCGCTCGAATGTCATGTGACATGTTATATATAATCAGGGTTCATACAAAAAGTTGCCCACCAGATTCAAGAACATACAGTTGAATTCAAGAACATTCGAGGGTACTCGAACCAACAATCTAAATTCAAGAACATTCTAAGACTTTTGATGACGCAGTTAATGGACTGATGATGATGATGGTGATGATCCTCAATGGCTTCCGCACTCACCTGTGCTATGCCGCAGGCAGCTCCCACGATGAACTTGCCCTCGGTGTGCGCGATGAGGGTGGGTTCGGTGCGCGCTGACAGCGCAGTGTCGCCCAGCTGCGCCTGATCATTGTGACCCCAGGCGTAAACCTCTCCATCCTCAGTGACGGCCAGCGAGTGCATGTTGCCCACCGCCAGGTTGACCACCTTCTTTCCAGCCAGCGTCTCGATCTGCTTCGGGTACCGGATGTGCTCCACCGTGCCGTGACCCAGCTGGTAGTTCTCGCCTTTGCCCCTAGAGGGAGGGGGGGCAGGGGGGGGGAACAGACGCAGCAGGGTTAAGTCCGCTGAATATGCTGCACCAGGCCGGTCAGATCTGTCCTCTGATAAATTGCTTCCCACCAGAAGTTTGCATAATCGCCTTGTTTGTATGACCCAATCAATATATGTTGGGAGAGTGATTAGAAGTAGAAGTTAGATCACCATTTAAAAGATTATATATATACTTTCTTTACTAAATGTAGTTAGCTTATTCACTGAAAAATGTCTTTTGTCGGCGCCAGTCTTCCACCCGTACAGTATAGTTGCTCGATACATAGATGAAGTGATCACTATCAGTTTTTTTTGGGTTTTTTGTAACGAGTTTTTTTACTCTGCCCATAACGTATAAGCTCAGGTGAGGGTGCTTGTTTTCAATGCTGGACAGCTGTGATACTGGATTGGTCTGGTCCCACACTCAGGAGTGTTTACCTGATCTTTCTCGGGCCAACCTTTGCGGTTTTCGGTGTTAGTAGTTTCTATATTAGTTTTTTTGAATTTTCAAAGTTGTTCCCTAACCTGTATATGATAACTTAGCCTACTATGTACATCTACGCAGATGACATACAGGCCTGCGGGAGAGGATCCCATCCCAGTTGTAATAGTAAACTGCATACAACTCCAGTATGATAATAAAACAAGGATCAAAGTGGTCTCCGACAAAAAAACGGGGAAATCACACCGAGACGTTGGCACTAACGGTGAATTTAGGTAGATATAAAAAATGGCGGACGAAATGATGAAATCTTTCATCCATGATAAAAGTATTATACATGTGGTGAAAATGCAGTACCTGGCATTTCTTAGTTCTGGAATTTTCTTTAAAAAGTCTCTGCTTTTTTTCTTTTTCCTTTCTTTCTCCTCTTATTAGCCTCATTTGAAATTTTAAAACCATTCAGTTTCCGTTTTACTTGGTGTGGATTTTATTGTTGCTTTTAATTGTGCATTTAAATGAACGAATATTTCAACCGTAGCCCGGTATTCACTATGACACCTCTCAGAAATAACGATGTGCAAAAAGAACACATAGCTGAACTGACCAGCGTATATTAGCCGTTTGCTTTGTGCCACCTAAATGGTACTGGCTATACACACAATGCTGGATCGTGTTTGTCAGAGTATACAACAATTCATGTCTACATAATTGCTAATATTATGAACAAACGCACAATCGATAATCATATAGTGTCCAGTAAGGCCAGACCCAGATTACATAAAGACCCAATTGAAACAGTCTAACACCATCACCACCAACCAATGATATACTGAATGATATATTCAGATGAAAAATTTAACCCCATCCCCACAAAAAACTCCTCTACACCATTAAAATAGAGTGGGAGATGGGGTAGGGTGGCCATAAGAAGGCAATGTTGGAAAATTAATTTCCTGGAACAATTTGTTGTATACTCCGACAAACATGATCCAAGGGGAAGGGTGGTGGAGGGGTTAACAAATTATTCATGTGAATATATCATTCAGAATATCATTGGTTGGAGGTGGAGGCGTTAAGGTGTTGCCATTGGGTCTTTATGTAATCTGGGTCTGTGCCTACCATCTATACTATTATTGATTATGCGTTAGTTCATAATATTTGCAATTATTGTAGACATGGATATGACAGTTTCAACCAATTAAATTTTCCCATCCAAAATGAATTTTTGGACTTGGCATGAAACTGCCAAAACCTTGAGTAACCCCTCAAGACTGGCATCTCTGAATTAGTAGCTGACCGGATTATTTAGGACAATTCAAAGCGAATAAGCTGCCATGACTTTGATGCGGCTTTGCGTACCATGAGTAGACAGCGCCATCCTTGGTGAGTGCCATGCTGCACTGCGACCCACAGAATACCCGAACCACATCCTTCCCATCCAGCTTCTCGATCGCCTTCGGGATCTTGGACCCTTCGAAGCCTCCGCGACCCAGCTTTCCATAGTCACCATCACCCCACGAATATACCGTGCCTAATGGATGAAGAAGCAGGACGGGTAAATTAAAAGTAGGTCAAGTTATGTAAGTTTGGCAACCTTTTAACACGTGAACAGTCTCTTCAGTAATACAAATATAATTTATAATATATTTAATGGGTTGTAACTTGTTTATTTATTTGAAACAGAAGTTGGAATGGGTAAAATGGGTCTTAGTCATAAACTATATTCCAGAAAAGGGAATTTGCACAATGATTGATTGGTGATGACTTCACGTCATATTGGAAGCAAAGGCCTTCACGACGAAAGATAGCCAAATTTATTGTCACTTTGGCTTCGCAAGAAGTCTTAATGACAATGATAAGTCTAAATTAAAATTTACACAAAATTGTGAATTATTTCAAATGACGGGAAAATTGATCTCATAGGTAATTTTGAAGTGGATAAATCTGTCTCAAATGACAGCAAAGACTTACCTCACAAGACACGGCTAAAATTACAAGAAGTGAAGCAGTACAGTTGTTGAATTCTATAATTGGCATAGTTTTTCGTAATGGTAAAAAAGTCTTGCACAAAACTTTCATTATTCATGCGTTGGTAAGTGCATTTCTATAAAACAGTGAGTGATGTTTCGCTTTCTAGTTTTTCAGTTCCGTCTCTACCCCTCACACACACACACATACCGTTCTCTGCCACAACCAGCAGCTGTGTGTCTCAAGCCCTCCACACATGTACACACCGTTCTCTGCCACCACCAGTGTCTGCATGTCTCCAGCCCCCGACACACATGTACATACTGTTCTCTGCCACGCCCAGTGTCTGTGCATCTCCAGTTCCCCCACACACGTACATACTGTTCTCTGCCACTGCTAGTGTTTGTGCTTCTCCAGCCCCCCCACACATGCACATACTGTTCTCTGCCACACCCAGTGACTCTGCCTCTTGTGTGCTTCTCCAGCCCCCCCCCCCCCACACATGCACATACTGTTCTCTGCCACACCCAGTGACTCTGCCTCTTGGGTGGTTTGTAACCTTGACGGCTACAGGCTGCAGAAATATAGAACGGCACTGATAAATCGGTCCGTTCTTCGGAGTGAAGATTTAACTTCAGGTGGGGCGGTTGTAGAAGCGGGGGTTACTTTACAACAGAAACAACGAGTCGTTGGAGCAGTACCGGATCACCAGTCCGATTGTAGCTGTGCACTCGCATCCAGTAGCCGATGGTTCAGGAGGAAGGGACGGGAAAAGGTGGGATCTGGAGGCAAGAACAAAGTGAAACAGTGAAAAAGGAACACGGCCCCACCCAAGCAAATAACTCCTTTGATCAGGGGGAGAAGTAAGACCAGGAGAGAAAAAAAGAAAAGGGTAGTATAAAGGAAAGAGAAATTAGGAGAGTTGAGTCAAAGAGCCGTGTCTCCTTGCTCTGTGGTGACCAGTCGGTGAGCCGGAGACATGGACGGAGTAAGTGGTAGAAAGTGAAATGCCGGCCGGCTCCCCCTTCTGGAACTCTTTTCAGACAATATCAAGGAGGAGCAATGCCAGTGGAGAGGAGATAGAAGAGGTGTGGACGAAGTGCGGTCCGGACAGCAAGTGACACACCCAGTGTCCGTGCGTATTCAGCCCCCACACACACCACTTATGTACATACCGTTCTCTGCCACCACCAGTATTTGCCCCATCCACTCCCCAACACATGTACATACCGTTCTCTGCCACACCCAATGCGTGTCTCCAGCCCCCCCCATACCGTTCTCTGCTACCGCCAGTTTCTGCATGTTTTCAGCACCCACACACACACGTACACACCGTTCTCTGCCACACCCAATGTGTGTCTCCAGCCCCCCCCCCATACCGTTCTCTGCTACCGCCAGTTTCTGCATGTTTTCAGCACCCACACACACACGTACACACCGTTCTCTGCCACACCCAATGTGTGTCTCCAGCCCCCCCCCCCCCATACCGTTCTCTGCTACCGCCAGTTTCTGCATGTTTTCAGCACCCCCACACACACATGTGTTTGTGTCTCCAGCCCCCACACATATATAGATATCGTTCTCTGCCACCGCCAGTGTCTGTGCATCTCCAGCCCCCCCCCCCCCCCCCCAACACGTACATACCGTTCTCTGCCACAGCCACTGTCTGTGCATATCCAGCCCCCCATCCACACACATGTACATACCGTTCTCTGCCACTGCCAGTGTCTGTGCGTCTCCACTTCCGCAGGCAATGTCGATGAACTTGTGACCTTTGAGGGCAGCCACCTGCGCAGGCGCCGTCTGGTCCAGGCTGCTGCCGTGGCCAAGCCGCCCGAAGTTACCGCGGCCCCACGAGTACACGTCACCGCCCACCAGGATCGCTGCACTGTACATGCTGCCGCAGCTCACCCTGGTCACGTGCTTCCCGGCCAGACTCTCCATCAGGGTGGGTGCATCGCACGAGCTGCGCGTGCAGTGGGTCAGACCCAGAGTGGAGCGGTTATATGGGTCAAGTGTCAATATGTCACTTGTTCATTTTATTTTTTGGGGCGGTCTCAAGTTTTAAACATTTTCAGTCGCACAAAGGTTTGTAAAATATAGTTTATTTATCTGAACCTTTTTGGTATAATGTAAGATATTTATTTATCTGAATAATTTTTAAATGGCAAAATGTCAGTTATTCTTCTGAATCTTTGATTTTAAAATGTGGTTCGTTCATCTGAATCTTTTTTTTTTTTTTTAAACGAAATTAAAAATGTGGTAAATTCTCTACTTTTGTGTTATAAAATGTGAGTTATTCTCCTTATTGCTTAAAAAAACAGTAAGGGCTCACCTGGTGTCACCGTGGCCGAGGCAGCCGCCATCACCGCAGCCCCAGGAGTACACGTCTCCCTCCACGGTTAGCGCCAGGAAGTGCTTCCCGTCCGGGTTGGCGGCCAGCTGCACCACCTCCTTCTCACCGAAACCCTCAACAGGCTGGGGCACCTGGAGGAGGGGAGGCGCATGCGCAACAATCAGCTTATCGCTTATCAGTTTGTTGTTGTTTGTTGGGAGGTTTACGTCCTGGAAAACATCTACGGTCATATCAGGATGCGTACCGACTATAGGAAAATCCCCTATATCGAAGAGCGTCTTATGTTGAAGATTTTATAACAGAAGATTTTATAACGGAAGGTAACCATGCCAAAAGTAGCCGGATAGCACACCACACAGCTACGTACAAGCCTATGATATGTAAATAGGAGTAGGCTAGTTTAGTATTAAGAGTAGAAAAAATAAAACGCATATATGCCAAGAAAATCCAAAAAAACTAACATAGGCTACTAATCATACCAACCAACTATCTATCTGCTACTAAAATGCAGGCAATCAAATACCTTATCAGCAGCTACTGTATGATAAGATAACACCAACGCTACAGCTGGCCAGCATTGAAAACAAGCCTGAATACCCAGTCTTATATGCTATGGACAGTATAAATACAGCCTCAATAAAAAAAAATTAAAAGAAAGTTTCTGGGTTTTTTCAATATGCTTGGATGTGGCTTATAGGAAAACCTTGGACTTGCAGCACAGGTTTTTTGTTTGTTTGAGTTTTACGTCCGGGTAACATCTAAGGTCATATCAGATAGGTACCGATTTGTGACAGTGCATACTCATGGCGACTTTATAGCACTGTCCCCCTGGGAGACCAGGTCGTTGGCACCATGATCTGATATCCCACTCAGTCACATTATCGTGACACTGAGCTAACCAGTCCTTTCCCTATCCTATTAATGCTGAGTGCCAGGCTAGGAAGCAACAAGTATCAATTTTATAAGTCATTGGTTTGACTTGGCTGGGATTCGAACTCCCGACCTTCCGTACGGGAAGCCTGCGCTCTATCGCTTCGGCCACTGCGTCCGGTGTTGACAGTTCTGAGGCCATAAAAACAAAGTCTTGGCGTTATGAGTTCACGTGACAACAATTTAGACCCTACAAAAGTGCCGTATCTGTTCTGGTAATATCGTCGAGGCATAGTTCTACATAGTTGTTGAAACAGAGCCATGGAATCAATCATTGCGACCAAAGGCTGGCGACCTCCCTGCAACCGGAGCAAAAAAAGGCAGATAAAACAATGGTGGCCAACCGCTTGCGTTCACTTGTGAACGGTTCCTTTTTGGTCGTCGCAAGCATAGTGTGACTGGGGTAATAAAGACATGCTGACCTGTGTTTCGGATGTATACGGCATGTTGAAGACTTTTCCGGTCTTGGTGAGCACCAGCACGCCCTTCTCCGAGCACACTATCTGCTGCACACCACCCATCTCGTTGAGGCAGTCGATGATGACAGGCGCAGCCCCACAAGTGGCGCCACCGCCCCACGACAGGTTGCCCCAGCCAAGCACCTCCTGATTGGTGGACAGTGCCTGCGCCCTCTGCGCCTCGCTGGGCGGCATGTAGGGCATGGCGAGCCTGTCCAGGTGCGAAAGGATGACAACGGCGCATTGACGGAGGTCCACCGCAGTAAGGTCTGCGTCCGGAAGACTCAGGTATCGCAGGAAGCACTCGGTCGGACTCACTGCGCACACTCCAAACTGTAAACCCAGGTGGCACATCAAGCTTGTTTTAATGATGTACAGAAAGTGGTCGCATCTTTGTGAGATGAAGTAAGCTAAAATGATTGGATTGATAAGAGGGCGTCAACTTGTAATCCTGAAGATATTTAATCAATGCCATCTCACAATAATGTGCAATTTGAGGTCTTGAATTTGAGAACCTAAATATTGAACAAGAAGCCTTAAGTTTGAGAACCTAAATATGGAATGAGAAGCCCTAAATTTGAGAACCTATATATATGGAATGTCAATCCCAACACTCAATGGAATGTCTTAGCCCAGGCTTCACCTCAAAAAGGGCTTCCTCACACCAGGAAGTAACAGCTTGCATTGAATTTTACAATACCCATACGACTGTTGGTGATATATGGGTTGGCATGACAGTGGAAGAGCTTAGTGTGTTCAGCTATATCGTGTAAGGGTGCACAAACCTCATCCAGTTTACTGTCTCCGGGTCGCGCCTTCGGCATTTGGATGTCAGTGAAGCGGCGCAGCAGCGGCACCAGGGGTGCACTCATCAGGTTAGTCGTGAACCGGTTGTCGCAGTCATGTCTGCCATCACAAATACAAGCCACAATCAGCAACATACTTAGCGTGTCTGCTGTCACAAACACAAGCCACAATACACTTAGCCTGTCTGCTGTCACAGCAAGCAGGGGAAAACTGAGCACGCTTGCTGTCACAAATACACGCCATGGCACACTGAGCCTGCTTGCTGTCACAAAAACAAGCCACAGTGGCACACTTAGCATATCTGATGTCACAAACACAATCAGTGAACTATTTAATCTGTCTGCTGTCATAAAAACAAGTCAAAGTGGCACACTTAGCCTGTCTGCTGTCACAAATCCAAGCCATTAGCAATAACACACATAACATGTCTTAATTGTACTACACTAAATTTAAACAAAGCATAGTTACAAACAATAATTAAACAAACATATTAATTTAGAGAAAATTAAATTCTTTTAACCAACAAAACTTAGTCTAAACCAACTTCAAATTGACCGTCCAAACGGATTTATAGGCGAAAACGGCCAGACGCAGCTGATATACAGTGGTTAGAGCCCCTCATAGGTGGCGCCACTGTGGTCAATACTGGAACTACACAGGGCCAGTTAGATAGGATATAGTGAGTATACTATAATATAGGGAACTGAAGATAGTGTCCTTGTTTATATTTCCATAATAGATTATAGAGCAAATAAATCTGTTCCATTCCATTATCTAGATAATATCTGAAGAAGTAATATTTGCAATGCCTTTCCAGGATAATGTTATTCAGTGGTAAGCGCAACGAACATCAACTTGTTAATGAAAAACCAATTTTAATTTTCTATACCTCACAATATTTCACCCTCAATTCTAACAAGATCATGTTAATATCTCAAACACTGATCCATTGGGTTGCTTACAACAGTGGTAGCTTTCCGTGTACAACTAAATTATCTTTCACAAGAAAATACCGCTACAGGGTTCTCAATAGAGAATCCTATCTGGGGGGGGTTCGGTGACTTATTGGTCAGTTCTTCGGATGTCGCTTGTAGAAAATTGTGTCATGGGTTTACTTTTACATATATATTTTTTAGGTGTCATTTCGATTTATTTTACAGCCGATGAACGTAGATTGCAATGTATTTCAGATGTCACTGAGATTTGGCTCTTTTTCCCCCACTGTGCATCAAATATGCGGTTTCACGCGTATTTAACCCAATCTCCCAAGTCACCGTGAGCGCTGCTGATATCGTACGATGGTCCGCCTTCAGTACAGTCCCTCCCACCAGGTAACCCTGCGCTGCCAGCCAGGTACTCCGCAACCCTGACCATCGGAATTAGATGACAAACTCAGAAGTCTACAACCGGAAGTCTACAACCGGAAGTGTGGACATTACCTGGAAGAAGACCAGAGGTGGAGTAGGAGGAGGACAGCGGACAGCAGGTGTGACAAGGAGCCCCGCTGCACAGCCAGCTCCAGGATCAGTGCCAGCGCCACCTGCTGGTCTGCCACCGGTACACGCGTCGCCTTGGCGCTCGCCGACCCAGTCATCTCCCTGAAAAATGGCGGTGACAGCTGATTACACACAGTAACATTGTTTCCTGCTTTAAAAAAGAAAAAGGCATGGTACTGACAACAAAATAATTTACAAGGAAAATGTATGCTTGGGATCCAGGCTCGTACATACCCCCTGTTGAGGTCAAGGGTCAGAATCCCCTGTAGGTGGGGGGGGGGGGGTCTGGGGAGAGCACCCCCCTGGAGTTATTGAACTCATAGGATTTTAGAGGCATTTTGACCTTTACAGTAAATCGTGAGAAAACAAAATCTGTTCCCAGTTCTTGGAGGGTTTTTTAAAGGTTACTTTTCGCGGTATTCCGCGATTTTGCTGAAGAGGACCATGCCAGAATAAGAAAAATATAATCTCCCTGAAAAAAAAACCCAACAGCGGTATATTTTATCACTCACAAAACAGTAAAAGCAACAAGTATCATTAAAGCTCTATTACAAACTGTGGTCCATATCTGCGGATTGTGATATGTTCTATTGCAGTAGACCTACCCTTCTACAACAGACCTCAGAAACTTGATAGCATGTATAGATACATAGATACATACATACATACACACCCACCCACACACAGGCGACCGTAGACCTACCCTTCTACAACAGACCTCAGAAACTTGATAGCGCGTATACATACATGTATACATACACACACAGGTGACCGTAGACCTACCCTTCTACAACAGACCTCAGAAACTTGATAGCGCGTATACATACATGTATACATACACACACAGGTGACCGTAGACCTACCCTTCTACAACAGACCTCAGAAACTTGATAGCGCGTATACATACATGTATACATACACACAGGTGACCGTAGACCTACCCTTCTACAACAGACCTCAGAAACTTGATAGCGCGTATACATACATGTATACATACACACAGGTGACCGTAGACCTACCCTTCTACAACAGACCTCAGAACTTGATAGCATGTATAGATACATAGATACATACAAACACCCACCCACACACAGGCGACCGTAGACCTACCCTTCTACAACAGACCTCAGAACTTGATAGCATGTATAGATACATAGATACATACATACATACACACCCACCCACACACAGGCGACCGTAGACCTACCCTTCTACAACAGACCTCAGAAACTTGGTAGCGCGTTCCACCACTTCGAGCCAGACTGCGGAGACGGCATTCTCGTCAAACAGCGTCCCCTCAGGCAGAGAACGCAGTGCCTCTAGAGACTCCTGCAAGTATTACACGAGAAGTCAACCACTGGCCTAAATAAGCAGCAGTCATTCTCAGTAAGTATTACACAGCGAGAAGTCAACCGCTGGTGTAAATAAGCAGCAGTCATTCTCAGTAAGTATTACACAGCGAGAAGTCAACTGCTGGCCTAAAAAAGCAACAGTCATTCTCAGTAAGTATTACACAGCGAGAAGTCAACCGCTGCCGTAAATAAGCGGCAGTCATTCTCAGTAAATAGTACACAGCGAGAAGTCAACCGCTGGCGTAAATAAGCAGCAGTCATTCTCAGTAAGTATTACACAGCGAGAAGTCAACCGCTGGCATAAATAAGCAGCAGTCATTCTGTTTGTCGAGACTGTTACGTATTAACATCTAAGGTCAAATCAGGATGGCATGACCGTGGTCACTTTATAGCACTGGCCCACATTATCGTTATACTCAGCAAACCAATGATTTCAAATGGGCCTGGACCTCAGCCTTCGCCTTTGACCCATTTGAAATGTCTCCGCCCAGCCACTCAACTATTACGTAGGCCTATGCATACTTCAGCTTTGGCCCATTTGAAATGTCTCGGCACAGCCAGGTGGACCATTATGTAGGTAGGCCCATGCGTGATATGGCTTTGACCCATTTGAAATCTGCCCACCCAGCCACTCGGATGTGGGCCTCTGCGTATGTAAAATAATATCCTTCGGGTATACTCAGACATAGAATAGAAGTCATCGGGTGTAGCTACCTGCAGTAACTCGCTGCACAAGTCGGCATCCTCCCCTGACCGCCAGGCTCGCCGCAGAAAGGCGAATGCGAAACTGAGGGCAGCGCGCGAACCAACCCTCGCCAGCCCCACAGTGGCCTTCTCCGCTGGCTTCATTGAGCTGCAGGAAAAGGTCACACAGTAGGCTAAGTCATGGTTACACCGCAGGGTAAGTCAAAGGTACATTGGAGGCAAAGACAAGTTTACATTACAGGGCAAGTCAATGCTACACTGCAGGGCAAGTCAAGGTTACACTGTAGGCAAAGTCAAGTTTACACTGAAGGGCAAGTCATGGTCAAACTGCGAGAGTACTGTAAGAAACTTGACTTCTGACAACTGCTTCGCGATTCCCTAACAGTGCTAAGCCTGTGAGTGACTGTCGGCAGTGTTGTAGAAATTCATCCCAACCAGGTGTAATGGATAAAGAAAATTGCCTCACGCATTCCCAGCATTTCACAATGATATTACATAGATGGGGAAATTGTGCAAGCAGTTGCTATGGATTGTTAGTACCTCGTAATGAGGACCAGGTCTGGAATAGGCACATTCATATCACTACAAATACAACAAAAGACAAAAATAACAAAAAGGTTAATATCCAATTCTGAGTTAATAAAAGAGAAAAGCGAAGATATTATTTCTTTAGAAATGGCGCCTACCTCTTTTGCTTATTCAGATTGGCTTCGGAGTTCTGCTTCTTGCGCGTGGGTGACTTCGCCTCGCTGGGAGTTTGCTGAGCAAGAGCGATGAAGTAGCGCTCGAGCACGGTGAGCCGCTGCTGGAGCCGGACAGCGGACAGCGTGGTGCCAGCCGCGTCCCCACACATCTTCTGCTGTTCATGCAGGATGGAGCGCATGCACGAAGACAACTGCTTTTCATCTGCATTGAAGAAAAGATTAAAACTTAAATTAATATGGCCAATAACGCATTGGAAACACAAGTTCTTGTCTGACCACCCAAGCTAAAGTTGCATAGTATGACGGGTTTTGAGTTCCAGCCAGATTTATCAGAAATATCACAACATTTAGATCTACAAAATACCATATAGACATATACATATATACTCGGGAGACAACAAAATAAAAGACAACATATAAATACAGGAGCGAGTGAGGGTCTCTTAATAGTACAGTGCAGCACCTTCGCAGCACATTAGGACCGAGGTAAAGGGTGGACAGGGCCGCAGCACACACAGCTGTGGGTTCCCATAGCACAATAACCGTCACACCACAGAAACACAATAATAATAATAGATCCATATTCCGCCTATCTATACTGGTATAATCCTTGAACAATTATACACCTTATATTAGGTTGATTCAGTATAATCAAATCTATTTCAGTTTGATTGAAGTCTCTTTTATTTTAAAGGGATAACCTTAAAATGAAAACATGTCAAATTAATTTTGGCATGCACGGTCATTGGCTTGACTCGACCGGGAAATTAACTCTCGACCTTCCGCACGGGAGGCCTGCGCTCTACCGATTCGGCTACCAAGTCCGGTGTGCAAAAAAAAATTCAGTCTAGACCTGAACATGGCATATATTTGCCGCTTGCTTTTATGCCACCTAAATAACAATGTCAATACACACAATCCTGAAGAACCTAACAAACCATTCATGGACCTTATTGGGCGGCCTTTATAACTGAGAAGGCTGATTGATAATACAGTAAAACCGCTCTAACCGACCACCTTCACAGATCGCCCACTCCCATATATCGATCGCTTTATTTGGGTCTCATTGTAATGATAAAAAAAACTCCCTAAGCCGTTCACCTCCCATTTAAAGTCGGTCCCATGGTCGGTCAATTAAAGAGGTTTTACTGGATGCGGTGCTGACCTGGCGCGGGGCCCCAGGTCCAGGCGTCGATGAGGCTGGGGGAAGCGGAAGGCGCGGTTCCCTGGTACTCGTCTCGGGCCCGCTTCTCTCGCTGCACCCGCTGGCATGGCCCACAGTTGCAGCCGTTACGGGGTCCACACCCACCATCACAGCAGGCACATGTCAGCACACGCGCCCCACAGTAGAACTTGCCCGTCTCACCTGGCAAAGAGAAGGGACTTCAGTGAAATAGAGCGCTACATCAAACATTGCTACGTTCAGGGATGTGATTGGCCATCAGCAAAAACTCTGAAAGTCAAGTCAGGCCGGGGGTTTGGGGGGGAACTCAGGCCCCCAACGGGTTCTGGGGCAGAGCCCCAATGGGGGACAAGGGGAAGTTGCCCCCAGACGCTTATGCAATTTAAGCATTTTAAGGGCCTTAAAAGAAGTATTTTCAGCAGGAAAACAAACAACATTTTCCCTTTCTTTACACACAGTAAAAATAAGTGATAGTTAATAAAAAAACGGTTTTCATGGTAGGCATATATAATACAACGAGGAAGAGAGAACATGCCACCCTGCTCAAATGTGTACTAACTAATCTTTACAACATTAAAGAGCACAAGAAAAGCATGTAATTTTATAATTAAAATGCATCTTAAATGCCTGACCTGGTTTGGAGAGAAACCCAGCGCTGTTGACCAGTCCATCAGAAGCATTGAAGATGATCTCCTGATCTTTCACCAGCTCATTCCACAGTCGCGACAGACCTTCACGCGTGAAGGTTTGCTAAAAATGGCAGAACGCGCACTCAGAATTATTGCATAAATGATCGATGAATCAGGAGCCTGGGTGAAACTATGCATTTGCTGTACAGTGACAATGCTAATTTTAGCAAGCAATTTTTAAATAGATTTTGTACATGTGGATACAGCCTGAAGACAATGTTAATAAACATATTCAAACATTAACTGCTTTCGTAAATGTTTCTTACCCATAGTCAGTTTTCAACCATTTAAAATCTTTCTAACCGTACCAGTTGAAAATTAACTTCATGGGAAAAAAATTCAGTTTGGAGTTTCTACTAATAAAGCTATTTAAACATTAAATATTTTCTTCGATGTTCCTTACCTTTAAGTCAGTTTTCAACCACTTTGCGTCAAACCTGGCTTGTGGCCAGAGACGCGAGTCACTTGGCTTTAACATCGTCTGTCCTCTCCACCTCCTCTTACTGCTTCATGTCGAACACCTAAAGAAAACACAATATATGGGTCATTCTCAGAAACTGTGAACCACATTTCTGGTTTCAGTGTTACATTGTTAATGATTTTGGCAATGTTTTGTTGGTGGTAGTAAGTGAAAGTTATTGTTAACTCTGTGCATTAAGTATGTTAGTAATACATGTATTTAATCTATCCCACAAAATGTATCCAAAACATGCTTATATATGATTTTGTACTAAAGCGAAAATATGAAAATTTGCATATCGATAACATACATCTACCCAGACATTTTTTCCCAATTTATTTCTTGTAAGAAACAATTCTTTTGGCTTAATAGAATCTTGTTTGAATTTGTTGTGTGCATTAAAATAATGTTCTGGATGGATGCAGTTAATTTTATTGGCTTTCTCAATTTGTAAAGGATCAAAATTAAAAAGTGAAAAACTAAAATTTCAACCGTGACATATATGCACAACAAATAAACTTTCATATGAACATTGATTTTGCTATTATTTGGAATGTTTTCTGCTATTGTTTTAAATGTTTTCACTGTTGGCTTCCATGTCACACAAGTGGTACAGACCCAGATGTTATACTAGTAGCTGGCAGTATACGGGAGATCATTGGTATTGCATTGTTTTTAGCTTAAATTTTAAGCTTCTACTATATTTTTTTTAGATAAATATATTAGGTTGATCATTATAATTCACAGACAATTAACAGTGGAATCAATTTTTAATTTATTAACATGTTGGTGCTACTTCAGCGTTCGGTCTATGGGACTATAACCCGACACCGAACCCCAAAAGACCCCATCTGACCTGACTTGACCTGTTTATTTAACTAACTGTTTATGGTTAGGGTTATGATTGAAGTCTCGATAGACAGCACGCTAAAGTAGCACTAACATGTCTATATAATAGACTATACAGATACAAAAATCATAATCAGAGTTTACTGAATAGCTACCGGGAACGTTGGGGTCACTTAGCAGGCCCCACCTCTGACGCTCAACCCTATGAGTACCTAGGCTTAAAGTGAGGAGGGTGAGAATGGAAGGCAAGTCAATGTGTGCCATAGTATACCGCTTGTATTGAAGGCTCGATCACAAGTGAGCTCACGGTATGCAATAGATATAAGAAGCTAGATAAATATATTAGGTTGATCATTATAATCTACTTTACATAATTTGAAATAACTTCAATTTTAAAGGTTTGGTCATAATGCTTGCATTACGGTTGATTTGCGGCAGGAGAAGACCCCCCCCCCCCCCCTCATGTTGCTTCTGACACCTCGCAGCTAACACCTGACCACTCCTGCTGCCCCCCCCCCCCCCCCCCCCCCCCCCCCCACATGCCACCTAACACCTCCCCGCTGGTCGCCCCTGGGGCTTTCTCACCTCCCCTCCTTCTCCCCCTTATAACCCCAACCGTCGCTGCCTCCAGCCATTCCACCTCCTGCTTCACGTCTCTTCTTTCTTGGCCTTCTCCTCCTGGACCTCTCCACGCTTCCGCGATAATCATGGCCTTCACTGCCTGAGGTCGAGGACGACCTGCAGCGGCAGAAGCATCAGAAAAGCGCCCGGGAGTACAGTGGCCTCTGCGATGCCTGACTCAGCCTCCCGCCGCCCATCACTGGCGGAAGCCGCGGAGCGATGGGCTGCCTCCACATCGGCGTCACTCGACTCCCATGACTACATATCCTCCCCGGATGGCCGCCGCCCTTCATCCCGAGCATCGCCTCTATGCCAGAAACTGGACCCCGGCGGGGACGCACCTCCGCGATGCCCGCGCTCCACCACCCGACAGCCCACATGCACACCTCTGCTGCCAATGCAGTCTGAGAGATCCTCACTTCCACTGAGGCCCACCACAGCATCACTCGGAAAGATATTCCTAGCAATTATATATATCCTTACGATTTGGTAGAACGAGGGCCCGAGGGTAAGCCTGTTAAGAGGGGCAAGGCTATCAAGGACGAACATAGCTTAGCTCTCAGGTGCCTCGAGACCCACCCCACCTTCCCCCCTGACTGTGTTCCCGCCCCCTCTCACCATATTCTCACCGTCCTCTGGGACAACCTGACTGTTCCCTGGCCTACTGTCCGGCGCTACTCCGAGACCATATTCACCTGGATAGAGGACAGGAGGCTGCCCCTCGGATGGCACGATCCAATCACCATCAATGCCCTCCACCTCAAGGCAATCAGCATCAGCGCCACCACTAACGCAACTTCGCGAGCTGGCCCGCGCCAAGGCCTCCGCCCAACCCAGAACCCCCTACTCCAGGGAAGCCTACGGGACCCCTTGCGCCGCCTGGAACTGCGATCCAGCCTCCTGCGACGAGGCCCTGCGCAGGCGAGGCCCATGGAGAGACCTCGGTAAGACAGCGCCACGCATGCACCTACTGTGCCAACATCTGGCGCATCCTCACCACACACCGTGAGGCGGTGTACTATGCCAAGAGGAACCGTGAGCGTGTGACCACAGGGGGTGGGGGGAGGGCCTCAGCAGATTTTTGATCCGCACCTCATGCCACCAGAGCAAGATACAGCAGCCACCCCGCCGGGGACACCCCCATCGGACCACCAGGATGATGTGCAACGACACCACAGTGATGTCACAGCCGGCGACGTCATCACCCAAGCACCGCCCCACGAGACAGCCAGTAGACACCCCCACACCTTGCACGGCCATCAGGCACGATCCGCCTCACCCCCACATTCACCTTGTCGCCACTCTCCCGCCTCCGAAGATACCGCCTACCTCACCCACTTCCCCGACCTCAGCTCATCCACCATCAGCGACGACGACCACTACCCAGCAGGCCTCGACACTCACCTGGCTACCTGCCCCCGGACCTCCTCACCCACCCGCGGCCACACACATGTCGTCCCCAATGATCTCGTCATCCAGGACACCCTCCCGACTGCCCCCGACTGCAGCCCCCCGAGGACTACCACCCCACCCACCTCTCCATGTGGTCCCACACTTCCGGCAAGGCGGGGGACCGCCTACCCTGGCTTCATGAACACCTACAAGACCGTCCGGGATGCGGGCCTTCCTAATTTTTTGGCTGCCCGCATCCCCCTCCCCTCCGGCCTCAACATTCCCGAGTGGCGAGCCCGCCTCCGTGACTACCTGGACCACGAGTTTGCCGACTTCCCCGACTTCGGATTACCCGCCAAATACTCATCGGAGACTCCTCCAATGGCAACCTACAACAACCACCGGGAAGCCCGTGAGCACGAGGCCCAACTCCGAGAATTCATAACCACCGAGCTGGCCCACGGCGCCCTCCCGCGTTCCCACCCTTCAATCCCTGGGCCCAGGTATCCCCCATGATGACCCGGGCCAAGTACGACCTGGGCAAACGGAGGGTCAGCGCTGACCTATCCTACCCTCCGGGAGCATCAATGCCGGGACACCTCGCCGTTAGTTCCTCGGCAGACCCCACACCTAGAAGCTTCCCTGCGTCGCCGACATGAACCAGCGCCTCTGCCACGGGGGCCCCGGGGCCTACATGTGGATGGCCGACATCTCCAGGGTCTACCGGCAACTCTGTGCTGACCCTTTGGCCTGCCTGTACCACTGCATAACACTGGATGGAACCGTCTATGTAGACCTCACCCTCCCCTTTGGATGCTGCTCCTCAGGGGAGGCCTGTGTCCGGGTCATGGCCGCCCTCACCTGGATCCTCTGGTGCGAAGGTTACCATACCCTCGTCTACACAGACGACTACATCGGATGCGAGCGCACCTATCTGAAGGCATGCCAGGCGTTCAAATCCTTAACTGCCCTCGCAGCTACCCTCGGCCTCGACGTGGCCCCAGCAAAGTGCCACCAGCCCGCTATCCACCTCACCCGGCTCGGCTTCGCCCTCGACAGCGAGGCCAGGACAGTCTGGATTGCGCAGGACAAGATCAAAACCCTCATCACCTACTGCAAGGCCCGGATAGCCCACCGGACCCTTGGGCGCCGGGACCTACAAAGTATCCTCCGGCACCTTAATCACGTCGGTAGTTGCGTGCTCCCGGCCCGCAAGTTCATGGCCTGGCTCCTCGCCGCCCTCCTGAGCTGCTTCAGCCCAGGCTCTCTGACCCTCGGGGAAGAGGCCTGATGCGACCTGCGGTGGTTCGCCATGTATGGGCACACCTCCAACGGTCTCCACCTCCTCCGCGAGCCTGAGGTCAGGAGCTTCATGATCGAGTGTGACTCCTGCCTCACCAGGGGCGGGGCCTTCTCCCCCGAGGTGTACTTCTCCCGGGGCTACAGTCACAGCATCCGAGCACGCTTCCCATCATCGACCACCTCGCCTCTGCTGGACCCTCGGGCATCGTCCCTCGGGCCGCCCTCCTCCTCGGGTACTTCGTGATGCTGTGGCAATCGAATCTGCTCTCGCCCTCTTCCGAGGAGTCGGGCGGGCCACACACCATCAGCCGCGGAGACATCGCCCTCACGATTGGTGGCCTCCGCATCACCATCCGGAGCTCAAAGACCCTCATGATGCCATCGGATGCCATTGCCCTGTTCATCCCAGCCTCGCCAGGGTCCGCCTTCTGCCTGGTGGTGGCCTCGGTCGCCCTGGTCCCCGTGGCCCAGTCTTCCTGCTGCCCTCAGGCCGTCCCCTGGATCCTCGCACCCTCACCACGATCCTGCGCTTGAGCCTCCGGATCCTCGCCGTCCCCGCACCCTCCACAGCACCACAGGCCTGCCAACGAGCCGGCGTCCCCCTCCCCGACATAAAGGCGCAGGGGACTTGGACTTCAGATGCCATCTATGCCTACATCCCTCGCCTCACCCCTGCTGGAGCCCCCTCCTCTCTTTTGGTGGAGGGCTCTTCCGGGCTCTCTCCTCCCTAAACATCTCTCTCGGACATTCATGATCTGCCCTCTCACTTCATTATGTAACCCGTCCTCCCTTATTTTGCTATGCCTTGATATTGTTCTCTTCCCCCTAAACATTTTGTCCTTCCTGTAATAAAGTGTTTTTCTTCCCTGCCCACCTCCTCGTTCTTCTTCCGTTGCGTATCGGTCATAATGCTTGCATTATGGTTGATTTGCGGTGTGAGAAGACCTCCCATTGCCGCTGACACCTCGCAGTTAACACCCCGCCTCTGACACCTGACCACTCCTGCTCGCTCCCCCCTACTGTCTAACACCTCCCCGCTGGTCGCCCCCTGGGCTTTCTCGCCTCCCCTCCTTCTCATAACCCGGGCATCGCTGCCTCCAGTCATTACGCCTCCTGTCACCTACTACTTCACGTCTCTTCTTTCCACCCACCCACCCTTGTTCTTCTTCTCTTCTCTATTTCTCTCCTTAAGGTGAAGGGCTCTTCCGGGCTCTCTCCACTCTAAACCTCTCTCTCAGACATTCATGATCCCCCCCCCCCTCACTTTGTTATGTAACCTGTCCCCCTTATTGCATTGTGAGTTATGCCTTGATATTGTTCTCTTCCTTCTATTCTAAACATTTTGTTCTTCCTGTAATAAAGTGTTTTTCTTCCACCCCCCGCCTCCCCGTTCTGCTTCGATTGCGTATCACCTTATGAGATATTTGAAGTGAAAACATGTCAAATTCATTCAAGTCATAATAATGGACATCACAGGCCTCAACAGTAATAATGTAAAATATTCCGATATACGGCAGGGGGCGGGGGGAGTGCTATTATGTGATGTCTTATTCGTATACCTAGCCAGGTGAGCTTGTATGTATATGTATATTATATGTATTGGTTGGGTTTTAGCTGAGTTTCATGTGGATGACATAGTGAGTGCTGACAGGCTGAGTGCAGTGGCACTCAGGACCTGGCCCTTCTGGCTGAGTAAGGGTCAACACAATCAGGCTGTGAGGAGCAGCCAGGTTAAGGTTGGTTGTGGCCAGGCAGCCACTGGTGTTGGGAAGACTACCAGTTGTCATGGGGACTGGAAATGCTGTTCTCCTATTGGGTGATGGGGTGGTGTGATACCCTACCAAGGAACCTGTGTACTATTAAAGTAAAGATAGGTTTCCCTTACTCTCTTCACTCAAAATTACTTTCTCTTTCTTCTTGTCTGTATCGTATTTCCTTACAGCCTACTTGCACAGCCACAGATCCGGGCACCAACTCTACAAAATGTTCTATTATATTGACTTTGTAATCCTTCTATAGCATAATCGGTTCACCAGTATATGAGTTGCATACTTAGGATCAAAGCTAGGTATGTGCATTGGTTTTGAGAATGTGATCACTTCATTAGACTAAGCAATTCGGCTGTGTCTGATGAAAGAAATTAATACCAAGGACTAATAGGGTTATCGGTAGGATAATGATTGCATGGAATATTGTCATGGTGCTACCGGCTTAGTAGAAAAATGTTAGGGAATTTTATTTTCTTGAACAATGGACTTCGGATTGATTTTGTCTTCCTTAAGAATTCTTTAATTTTTCTGAAACATTGAAGACTAGCAGTGTAGTAACGAAATTTGCAACACAAAAGGTGACACTGCAGATTACAATACTAAGAATAAGAAAGCATACTCCTGACCTAGACTCCCTGCTTGGTTGTACTAGACCGGAACTCAGAACCCATTTTGTCCAATTCGTGACCATTAAAAAAATAGAAAAGAGAAGGCTTCTCAAGTTTACTGCTGACACAGCGTAAAACCATCACCAACCATAAACAGATTCACTTAATCAATGGCAATGCAAAAATGTGCATGTCAACCATCATCTAATATGAGAAGCGTACAATTTTAAATTCCCCAAAGAAATATCCGAATTTTAGCTATAAATAGATTCTCAATGTTCTCACATAACCTGATCAAGGACAAGGAGAGGGGGGCGGGTTTGTTCAGTATACATTCCAAATTATTTACATAGATAACATATCATGCTCACGATGACCTCAACGTAAGCTTCCTACGAGACGAAAATGAATAATTATAAAACTCCTAAAGTAAAGCAAAGTCAAAGTGCTTGTTCACTAACTAAACAGTGACAATGTTTGTTAATGCGGCTGTCACACTACGACGTAATGCGGTAGCGTAAGCTGACATTGGTGATATTTGGCCATTACGTCAAGATACGTTATGCCTACATCGAGATATGTCGAGCTACGGTGACACACGTCAAGGTTTTGGACATACCCAAAACTTTCGACGTAGCTCGACGTACAGGCCGTTATGTTGGGCTCACGTTGGGCTTACATCGAGATACGTTAGACTTTCATTAGAGTTATGTCGGTCTATGTTGAGCTACGTCGACTTACGGTAGAGCAAAGTCAAAGTGCTTGTTCACTAGCTTAACTAAAAAGGTGACAATGTTATAATAGACAGTGTCCTATAGATAAAAGATTCACCCCATGCTGCAGTAACCTGAGTAGGGCTCTGGAGGTATATATCTACAAAATACCTTATATTGAATCAGAAACAGTGTTGGCACTGTTGACTGCGGCGTGTCACGACAACCCATAGTCCATACTCATGATACTGTCTTAAGACGTGTTTACACGGGCGAGTTAAAACGCTTCATATAAAACCACTTGCCTAGATCGATTTACATTTGCCGTGTAAATGCAACACTGTGGCGTTTTAGGACTGAATCGATTCATATAAATCGGTAGATGTAAACCACCTTGGGAGGTAGTATAGATGAAGCGATAGAGCTGGTTGCCGGGTGGCGATAGTGTAAAATAGCGGTGCTTGACGGCTACAGGCTCAGCTGTAACTATCGCTGGTGCCCGGCAGTGTTAGGGACCGATTAGGCCAAAATCTATTGAATGCGATCATATTTAACAGAATTACATACTCAAATAATGAAATTTAATTAAATTAACCTTAAATTCCATGCGCTATTAATGTATCCGCTACATTGGCGTCGTTATTCATATTGTGAATCGCCGAATGTAAACTAAACAAATAGCAGTGCTCGCCGGCTACAGGCTCACCACTACTGGCGCTGGTTAGTCTGGACTTGCTCATGGCAGATATCGATTTCTGCCTTCAAACTAGTTGCGTGTAAACGCGCCACTACATCGCTTCATATAAATCGCTTTGTCTAAATCGTTTTACATTTGCCCGTGTAAACACAGCTTTAGACTTAGTACTAATTGGGAACTTGGCTTTTCAGTTAATACAAACTAAACAATGCCTGCATGCGAGGAAATGAATTTCACAGGCTCAAAACTATGCATGCGTTTCATTTTCATTGAATGAAATATTATTAATACCCACAAAATAACAGGATGGATAATCAATCATATTCCCTCAACCTGTTCGGATGTTCCAGATAATGATTTTGGTTGATGAATCAGAAAATGAATCCTGGATCACAGTATGGCGGATTGTAAGATTTGTGAAATACGATCGCTTAGGCTTTAGGTGATGAGAACAACTGGACAAATCATGTAATATTCCACTCACACGAAGATGGCAATTGACAGCTCGAAAATTACGTTTTCACAAATCCAGACCGGCTTGTTATGACTATCTCAACATCTTCGTCTCAAAATGGCAGGACAAACTGACTGCTACAGTGCATAGCTCAGTCTCGTATACAAAATAACAATACCGATATCTGAAACCAATAAGGGCTAAATGCAATCATAAATAATTACTATGGGAGTTTTAAAATGATTTGAAATAAGGTCAATGAACATCGCATCAAAAATCTGACATAATTAACTTTCTTTACGTCATTTTGTAAGGCCAATCGGGGTTCAAGGCCGTATTTATCTAGGTCACAAAATGGCTACCGACGGAGGGCAGAGCCCTCCGATCCCACCGCGGCCTTCCGCGAGTAAGCCCGACGGTGATTATGGTGAGATGATTTGATTTGTTCTTTAGCTCTAGTTATACGTCGTGCATTATTTTCGTTAATTGTGGGTATGTCGTGAGTGATCAGACACACTCTTTTAATGTTTGACCCACTATTCCAGTGACTGTGGCAGTGTACTCTGATTGTTTACGTTGGCGGTAGCCAACGAGTATGGGCCCGAACAGTGTAGGTATGTGGCAACAAATGTCAAACTCCTTCAATAATAAAACAAAAGATACAACTGGAAAGAGCTTTAAAAGCCCTTTAAAATGACACCAAGATTATGAGAATCGGTGGAGTAATAAGGACGTTATGGCGGTTTCCATTTCTGAAATTGGTCCTTATTTTCTTCCATTAAATTATGTTATTTCTTTAATAATTGAGATATATCTAGATGACATTTGGACTGAAGCTAGTTTAAGGCATGTTCTATTGATATAATTCAATAAAATGACATTTGAAACAAAATTAAGTGACCTGAAACAAAGTAAAGTGACCTGAACAAATACATTTCTGTGACTGAAATTGGTGAAATTCATGTACTTTCTTTAATAATTGAGATATCTTGGTGAAATTTTCAGTGAAGCTAGTTTAATTCATGTTCTATTGATACGATTCAATAAACTTACATTTTAAACAAAATAAGTGACATGAAAATAACATTTGTGGTTAATTAGTGAACTCCATGACCGTTTGTTCACAACATAGTCCATAAAGGTAAATCAACAAATCATGATCAACAGTCATTCTCAAAATATCAGTTAATCATAAGATCATCATATATGAGATCAGCTGCCAAGCCAAAGAATGATACATCATAGTCAGTAGCATTGTCATAAGACTCATTCTCTGACCAATAAGCTACCACATAATTTTTTAGGTGAGTCTCAGAAAAAGTGATAAGCACAAGTGCATACCTGTTGCATTCCTGAATGCGGCAATCATGAAGAACTCATCACAATTTCCCCAAACTCAACAGTATATAAGATTAATAATGGTTACTCACCACAGTCTACTTTTTAAATGTTTCAGATTGCTATAAAAGGGTGAATTTGAGGGTTGAAATTGAGTGAAAATTTTGAAGTTGTTATGGGAATAGCAAAGCTTGACCAAATTCAAATATTTTTAATCTAAGCTGTAAAGGGATTCCCGAGTATACACCTTCTACTTGGTGCTGCTCCCCATTTTTGTGTGAACGACAGTGAGCAAATTGGACCTATTTTGACATTGCTATTCCGTAAAAGCCTATTTGAAAGGAAAATACCCACACAATGGAAAGATGCTGATGTCGAACCCCTGCATAAAAAGGTACCAAAACGCCTGGCATCAAATTATAGACCCGTGAGTTTAACCTCCCTATGCTGTAAAATGCTAGAAAGAATAATCCGAGATCGTGTCGTAGAACACTTGGAAAAACTAGGATTGATATCTCCAGACCAACACGGATTCACTGGAGGAAAATCTTGCCTGACACAACTACTAGAAGTGATGGAAATTTGGACTGACTGGCTGGATCATGGCCTGGCATGGGACACCATCTATCTGGACTTCTCCAAAGCCTTTGATAGTGTGCCTCACAAAAGACTATTAAACAAAATCAAAGCTCTGGGAATATCTGGATCAATTTCTGAATGGATACAGGACTTCCTGTCTGAGAGAAAGCAAAGGGTAGTCATAGGTAATAAAAAATCTTCCTTTAAGAATGTCACCTCAGGAATACCTCAGGGAAGTGTGCTGGGACCAATATTATTGACCTGCCACGCAGTGTCTCATCAAACCTAAAAATATTTGCGGATGACACAAAAGTCTTTCGAGCCATAAAAGATGTAGGAGATAAAAATCTCTTGCAAGAGGATATTCTGAAACTCGCACAATGGTCCGAGAAATGGCAATTGCCCTTCAATGAAAAGAAGTGCAAAATTATTCATTACGGGAAAAATAATCCTCATTATGCCTATAATATGAAGAACACTGTCCTGCAACAAGACAGCTATGAAAAGGACTTGGGCGTAACCTTCGACTCCCAACTCTCCTTTCAGAAACACATGAGGACTATCATCTCAAATGCTAACCAGAGAGTAGGAATAATTAAAAGAACTTTCCATCGCCTCAACAAGAACAATTTTCTCATTCTATTTAAGTCTCTTGTTAGGCCAATTTTGGAATACTGTCCACAAATTTGGAGCCCAATTTTTCGGAAAGATATTCTGGAGATCGAAAAGGTTCAGAGACGTGCAACAAAATTAGTTGCAGTTATAATGGACTTACCCTATGAACAAAGGTTTAGGGAATTGAAACTTCCTACCCTTTCCTACAGAAGGAAAAGAAGTGACAGAATTGAAGTATTTAAAATTATGAAAGGTTTTGATAAAATAGATATGAACCAATTTTTCACCTTGAATAAAAGAGAAGGCAGTCGGGGCCATACCCTCAAACTAGTAAAGCCCAGAGCCATTTCAAAATTAAGGCAACACAGTTTCTCAAACAGGATCATAAATATATGGAACAGTCTCCCACAAAATGTCATTGATGCCGAGTCAATAAATTCATTCAAGAACAGATTAGAAAAAGCATGGGCTGATGATCCAGGTAAATTTGACCCCTTATTCACCACATGCTACTAATTATTCCTTGTGTTGCATATTTACTTGCACTCAAGCAATAATGAGAGACAAATAAGTGTTCACACTTCCTGTCTACCATTCACTATTTCGCTATTTCGACTGGTGCTGTACATAATACAGCAGGAGCCACGACCTTACAGGATCGGTGCTGTGACTAATACATCACTGACCAAACTTAGATTATTTAGACTGTCAATTCCAATAGTAAGATGGCTGGAAGGCCAGATATCTGGCGCTGACAAATGTCATACTCAGATGAATACATACTTTACAAAAAAACAACCCAAAAAACAACAAAATAGACAAGGAATACCCAAGATTGACCAATGCAAACGGACCATAGAGGCGTTTTTATACACCCCTCCACAAACAAGGTGGGATTTGCTGGATCAGTTTTGTGGTAAGGAAATATCCGCCGCTGGTCGGGGGTTTGGCACATACCTAAGTTACAGTGTATGTTCGTTTGGGTGCATTTTGATGTGCTATATAAACTAATGAAACAGAGACCTGGCGTGCCGCGGCAAACGCATGCTTTCCAAATCGAACACAACTCGTATCTTGGCTAGATTGTCATTGGCCATTGGGGCTTGTACAGACAAAGAAACTTATTTATTTTGGCCACATCATTCGTCAGAGTTCAATATACCGTACATTGTTGGAAGGGAAGGTGAATGGCAGCAGAGGGAAGAGGGAGACCAAGAACATCATGGTTTACAAATATTTCACAGTGGACAGGCTTGAATTATTCACAGTCTATCAGAACAGCACACCATCGGGACAAGTGGAGAACCATTGCATCCAACCCTCGACTAGAGGACGGAACTATTGATTGATTGATTGGGGCTTGGAGCTTTCTATAACAGCCTAACAGGGCCACTGCTTTTATTGGGTTAGTTCCGAATTCTGTTTTGACTTATGATTTTTCCTCACATCGACACATTTCGGAAATGTTATGTAGATCATTAGGGCATGAAACAAACAGCCTAACACTTAACAGTAACAGCCGGGCCCAGGGCTATGCCTATGGGGATATGCCTAGGCTAGGGCAAATACCCTATTATTAATACTAAGACGGCTCACTCCCTATCTCTCCCATGGTGATGTAAATTTCGCAGTGCCACCTTGTGGTGGGTTTGATCAGCCCGGCTGCTGGTTAGTGTTTCAGATATAAACACATACAATTATATTATACATGAGATAGGTAAGTATGAATACACATCAATATGAAATTGCTATGAACAAATACACATCATCATCAGCATCATCATCATCATTGCCGTCATCACACATCTTTCCCATTCATATATACATTTATACATATAATATAGCAACTGTTTAACCAAGAGAACAGCCAGCTCACCATGTGGTGGGTATGATCATTTTGATTACACAGTACAGGCTGAGTGAACCGTCTTAGTATTATAGGGTTTTGGCTAGGGCTAGGCCATACTATGCCATACTATCATAATCTATGTTAGATAAAATATTCACCCCGTACTTATAGTACAGGGGTGAATCCCAGTGTAGTCTAAATACGAGCGAAAATAGTTTTAGTATGGAACATGAACTAGAAACTGTGATTCCAGGATCAACTGGCTACATACAGAGTTTGTGAAATGGCAGAGAATGCAAACAAGACAAGATGGCGGCCTAATAGTGTTGGACAGATATGTACCTACATACCAGGCTGAACCTTAAAATAATCCATTCTGTCATGTTAATTGTCATACAGTGAAGGGTTAAGTTGAATTATACAGGTCGTAAGGCATAGTAAAATGGCTTCAAACTCACTAGTATTCAAAGTACAGTTTGTGCTACTGCATTATTTGGGAATTCTATGACAGAAAGCTGCTTCTTTATAGCCCTTCTTCAAAAGTAGTGACCGAGGAGTTTAAGCAAATTTCACTTCTATTACATAAATAAAGCCTATCATTCTCCATATGTATTCCCTGAGCTCTATGGGTGATACCAACTGAGTCACAGCTTGGTCGCATATGTTCCCTCTCTCACCCTTAATTAGACCCAAAATAATTCCAGAAAATAGTTAGCTCCAAATATAAATTGTCATATTCGATCATGATAATTGTGATAAACAAAGTTGTGTTGCTCATGTTACTGGCCCTTTAAGCGTGTGTGTGTGGGAGGTTGGGGGGGGGGGGGCATAGCCTTATGTGGCTCATGACCTAGATCCTAATGGATCATTTTCTTTGATGAAGTGCCACTAAATTCACTCTCAAGGAGTTTTCAGCGGGCCACAAATTCAAGTCAGCCCTTGGCCTGAAGTAGAGAGGTCAGTGCTCACTCAGCCTGAGGGTGAAAAGGTGAGAAGAGCGAAATAATGACGATTAAATCATTAGGGTCAATGAATAATTAAAACTAATAGCATTTGATTACCTTCATTATTCAGTAGTTAGCAGTGTATAATGCAGGGATGAAAGATCTCGAATTTGCTATTTCCTCGATTTCTTTAGGTAAATCTGCGATTTGTGTCATTTCTCAAATCTGTAGGATGTGAAACCTAAATAAAGAAACAATTTAATGGGTTTTTTCTCTTTCCAATTACTACCTAATAATAGTAATATATGGGTCGTTTCATGGTAAATGTGGCCAATGTATGACATGAGGGTTACAAATTAATATTGTGTATTTCCCTATTTTCTTCACTGAATAGCCAACTCTTGTCCATACATACACTAGTAATGTGAAGTAAAATATAGTTTACATTACCATCTTGTCAAAATAACAAAAATTAATTAAGTAGCCAGCCTCAAGTGTGGACGTGACATGATTAATTAATAACAACAATTATTTAAGAAAATTGAATGTATGAAACAATTAATGTTTATGCTATGAGAACCTAACGATACAACAGTACCATAAAGAAATTTTCTCCGCGATTCCCTGACAGTGTTAAACCTATGGGCGAATATCCGCGCTTTCGCGGAGATTCGCCGTCGGTGTAATAAGCACAGCTTGGTTCTGTCAGAACCTGCTAGGTGGTGCCACGGTCTCGGTTTGATTTCCGCCTTTTGGCTGTATCCTACTGTCCTCCTAATTTCAGAAACTTCAATCACTAACCTCTACCTCAGGTTGGCGACGGCCGTTGTTGGGTTAGAGATTGTCTGGTGTTGGGCTTCCCTTATACTGGATGGAGGTGAATTTGTGGTGAAGAATGTTGAAATTTTCTCATACTGTCACAGGCTTAACATTGTACAAGGGAATCGCGGGAAAATCTTTGAAATCAGGTTTGATACATTACTTTCCCAACACTCTCCTAGTTCCATTCCATTGATGAGTCAATAAATATTATTATTATATTTGGAATGTTCCACTGTCCTTATTGTGACCGTATTTCCGCTCTCCATGGCCTCTAGTTGCGCCCCGCCCCACCCTCTAAAAAAAAAACCTACCCTCTGTGATCACTTTCATGCCGGCATTTTTAATGACATTGGAGAATGTTATACAATTATTACTAGGATAAATATACTATTATTAGAACAACGTTCTATTTTCAGTGTTTTCGGTTATATTTTTTACTGATATCTCACCAGAGAATTCCGTGGGTGTTTTTTTTTGCCAGAGACCACTTTCATGCCTGATAAAGTATGGTGTGTTAATTCATAGCCTTTAATGGGTGCATCTTTCACATTGGTTTGTAATAACCTTTCATTCTCAATCAAATAAAAGTTATCTTTGATTAGAGTATAAGATGTATGATTCCCTGCCCCCAACGTAAATTGTTTAATTACTCTCTCTCTCCCTCTCTGTCTCTCTCTCCTCTCCTCTCCTCTCCTTTCTCTATTTTCACCTCTCTCCCTTTTTTCTCACGCTCTTTCCCCTCCCCCACCTCCCCATCTCTCCCCTTTCTGTCTTCCTCTCCTCTCTCCCCTCTCTTCTCACTCTCTTCCTCTCTCCATCTCCTTTTCCTCTTTCTCTCCTCTTCCTCTTCATGTCCTCTCCCCCCTCTCTCTCTTCTCCTCCCCCTCTCTCTGTGGTAGTTCTGGTAGGATATAGGATATATACTTTCAGTGTACTCGAACCAAACAAACCACATTTAATTAATACTGAAATAATGTTTAATAATAAATCAATTGTATTAAATAACAGGTATTTTTGCAATAGGATTAAGCATATCCTTTGATTATAGTACTAATAACGCCCGATGGTGTAGGACAAAGACTATAACAATTTTAATTGATTAATCACACACTCATGCCATCTTCGAAAACGAGGTTATTTGCAGAACTGGTCCTAGCAATGCCATGATTTTCATTTGCAAGCCTGCGTGCATTTCTGAATAAAGATACAGACAAAGGAAGACTCCTCACTTAGATGGCGAAAAATAGAGCAATTGCAGATCTCTCAGCACTGACCTCGATTGCATTCGAAAGCGAGGCGGCATTCATTAGATGGCGGTGCATTGCAAGTATGAGATTGGTCAATCCCCCATTCTAGCACCAATTTGTTAAGAATATGTTGACTATTGCAATCGGTGCATATTCGAATAATTGTTTGCATCGTTATTCAGGTATATCATGCACGAATATGGTTCAGGGTTTGTATGATCTCTCTTAGGGAGCCTGTTTGCGGGAATTCGGAACTGACGTATTGCTTCTTTTTTTCATATTTTCTTTTGTCCAGGAGAGCGTGGCCCGGTGGCGCCCTCACGGCCGGCACCCCCTCACCCTAGAAGACCGGTACTCGCCGTGCCCGCCCAGACACCCTCAGAGGCACCCGGTACGCACCTAGCGCTACTTTCGTATTTACGTTCGTATACATAATTTCGTATGTACAGCTGCATAGTCTGAAAGCATCCAATTTTCAAAACCGAAGCACTTGCCTAGATTCGATTCGGCATATCGTCCTTAGATACTCATGCACTTAACATTTGTTGCTGCTTTGAAAGTGATACTAAGCCAATTTAATAGAACCTGGTGCTTCTGACCAAGCATATGGTGTAAGAATGTTGGCTTGCTTGCCAAAATTATCTCCAAAATTAGCCATTTAAAATAAAAGTTACTTCAAACTAAAGTATTAGTTATGATCAGCTAATTTACTCGAAATGCGAATTCAAGCTCGGACTATGCACTATTCCTATGAACCATGCTATACATAGCAAACCTAGCTTGAGTGATCTATAATATGTGTAGCTCAAAATTGATGTTTCTTTTTTTATTATATCAGATCAAAAAGTAAAATAGTTTGTTTTCATCTTTTGACATAGGCACAACATGTAAACCTTCATATGAACATGGATTCTGCTATTATTTGGAATGTTTTCTGTTGTTATTTGGAATGTCTTCTGCTATTATTTAGAATGTTTTCTGTTATTATTTGCAATGTCTTCTGCTATTATTTGGAATATTTTCACTTTTGGTTTCCATGTCACACATGTGGCACTCTGTCTCAGAGAGCGATCCGTATTCTATTTCTATAGATCCCTTTCAATCTTTACAAACATCATGTATGCTCGTGCAGCTTAGCTGTAGAACGAAGGCACACTGCCATTGAGTTTGCTGATATGCGCAGTGCAAAATGCCAGTTTTATTCAAAATTAATAGAAATCCAGAACCCGAATCGTATAAATTTAATATAATATGTTTGTTAAGCATGTTATCGGTTTGTGTGCCAAGCGGTTTGTGTCTAGGTGGTGTGTTCTTAGAGATATTAAACTTTTTCTGTATGAAGATTGCTCATGGCCATTGCCAATGCATTGAGTTTGCCGATATGCGCAGTGCAAAATGTCAGTTTTATTCAAAATGAATAGCAATCCAGAACCTAAACCTTATAAATTTAATATAATCTGTTTGTTAAGCATGTTATCTGTTTGTGTGTGAACCGGGTTGTTTCTTTTAGAGATATTTCACCTTTTCTCTATGAAGATTGCTCATAGCCATTGAGTTTGCAGTGTGACCGTGTGCCGTCCTGCAGCCAAGCACCGGCGCACTGACCTAAATACCCATACTGACGTCATATGAAATAGGTCTATATGTTCTAATGAATAAATCATTTCACACACATAAAAAGGGGCACCTACGGAGCGGACTCTGCCCCTGAGACCTCAGACAGCAATCCCCGCAAAGACGAGGACACCCGCAGCGGGCAAACAAGCACTCGCCAAAAGGTACACATGTGTGTCGGTGTAGGTGTGTGTCTATAAATGTGTGTAAGTCTGTCCGTATAGGTAGGTGTAGGGGTATATGTGTCCGTGTATGTGTAGATGTAGGTGTGTGTGTGTCGGTGTAGGTCACAGTAGGTGTGTGTATATATGTAGGTCTGACTGTATAGGTGTATGTGTGTATATTTATGTGTGTGTCGGTGTAGGTCACAGTAGGTGTGTGTGTATATATGTAGGTGTAGGTGTGTCTATAGGTGTAAGTGTGTATCTTGGTGTAGGTTTTGGTGTGTGTGTACAGCTGTAGGTTTGTCTGTGGAGGTATGTCTATATGTATGTGTAGGTGTCTCTATAGGTGTAAGTGTATGTTTAGGTGTAGGCGTGTCTGTATAGGTAATTCTATAGAGAAAAATGTTAGAATTTGCAAGCTGATGCTAAACATATATAGTTCAAATGCTTATTTATCATGGCCAGCTATTTTTGGTGTAAATTATTGATTAAATCATGTAGGTTAATAGATTTTAAAAGTTGAATTGAGAGCTTTCTGTGGCCGCCATCTTGTTTCCCCTGCGTTCCCTGGTCTATATGGAACCCCTCTAGGTCATGTGATGAGGGAATCACACCTGTGATGTCATTCATACATGACAGCTCTCTGCACTCTTCCCCCACGGGTGGGTCCTAGATAAAAGATTCACCCAGAGATGGGGTGAATAGCAACCATGACTAAAAACGAGTGAAAACTGATTTGGTATTAACCACCCAATTAGAGAATATGAGCTCTTGGTTCCCCTCATCCAGTGTTTATCTCTATTGAAGTAGACCTAGTGAAATGGGCGAGAATGCAAAACAACTTGATGGCGGGTTCCGAATGCTCTCGATTCCAGTTTTAAAGTCTATAAATCTACATTATTTATTCAATTATTCCTCCAAAATTGGCAGGTAAATATAAAGATGTATGTGAAGAATATAGTTTGCTTCTTAAATTCAGAATTTATATGCTATTTTCATTTACCCAGCATTTCACCACTTTTCTACTGGGTTGTTTTTCACCCCTACTCCAAGTACGGGGTGAATCTTTTATCTATGAGTAGGGGTGAATCTTTTTATCTAGGTGGGTGGGTGTTGTCTGTTGAAGGTAGCCTAAATAAGGGTGGCATACTTTATGCATGCCTCCTTTCTAATTCATAGCCCCCCTCCTTCCCCTTTATGTGAGAAGCGGAAGGAGGGAGGCTGCGTTGATTGGACTTGAAATCGACCCGACTGATAACTGATATAACTTCCGGTTTCCAGAACGAGGCCGGTGATAACAGTCGTGGACGCCAGGCCCATGGATCAGGTCGGCTTCCGCGATACCGCGCCGATATCAGCGAAGGAACCAGCGAGGGGACCAGCAGAGGGACCACCGGAAGTGGCGTTCCTGGCAGAGGGCAGCACTAGTCCACCAGCGAAGCGAGCACCCCCGTCTGTACCCGCGTCCCAGAAGTCCACGGAGAACCAGACAGAGGTAATGGTTTGTTGGTTGTTGGAGTTTTACGTCCCTTGCAACATCTAAGGGCATGTCAGTACGGGTGCCGACTTGTGACAGTGCGCACTCATGGCAACTTTATAGTAGGTGCTGCCCCACTGGGAGACCAGGCTGCCTGCACCATGACCTGATATCCCACTCAGTCACATTATCCTGACACCACCTCGGCGGATTTTTGATCCGCCGGCCTCCCCCCGGCTGGCCCGGGGGGCATAGCCCGGCGCCTCACCCCGACCATTCCCGACAGCTCCGCAACGCCCACCGACGGTCCCCCAGCAACACCGACCGAAACGCCGCCCAGACGAAGCCGAGGATCACCACCTCGCACTTCACACCTCGGACGACTCAGCCCAGCCTCACGGGAGACCCCCCCCCCCAGACAGCCCAGCCACCGACCTACACGGCACCGACCTTCACGACACCGCCTTCATGAAGCCGCCCGACCCGACCCCCATTCCCACCCAGCCCAGCCCTGAGGAGTTCGCTGCCCCCCTGCTCGACCCCTCACCGGACCTCCTCCCCCAGCCCTCAGGAGCGGGCCTACCCTTTTTTGGCCGCCCGCTCCCCCTCCACGTAGACCCCGGACCTTCCTCTCATCCTGGCCTGCCTCCCCGGGCCCCGCCTCGGGCCCCCCGCGCCCCCGCCTCTCCTTACTCTTTGGCGGAGGGCTCCTCGGCCCCCCCTCTACCAACTCTGACACTGCTCCTTATGAGCCCCTCACTACTTCATCCTCTGCTCCTCATGAGCCCCTGACTCTCTGCTCATCGCGAGCCTCCTGCTCCTCATGAGCCCCTTGTATTGCTCTGTGCCTCCTCAGCCTGTGTTACCTCCTCAGTTACCCTGTTTGTCCCCTTTACCTTACCTTGTCATTGTTTGTTTATCCTCACTGTTTCTCTGTATGTTGCCCGAGGCGTCACAATAAACGCCTCAGTTTTCCCACCTCCGCCTCTGTTCTTCCTTCTCGCGCATCGGTCGTAATGCGAAGCATTTCGTTTGATGCGAGGGGAGGGAGAGCGACTCACCCCCCCCCCCCCCCCCCCCCCCCCCCCTCTACCCGCTTTCACCCAGTACTCGCGCCTCGCGCGACGCCCGCTGCTCACCCTCGCCCTCCCCCGGCCCTGAGCGACTCACTCCTGCCACTGCTCACTTCCCCCCGCCCCTGAGCGACTCACCCCCGCCACTGCTCACCTCCCCCCGGCCCTGAGCGACTCACCCCCCCCCCCCCCCTGCCTCTGCTCACTTCCCCCCTTATAAGGCCGCCCGCCGGCCTCCCTCAGGCACTCAGCCTCCAGCCGCCTTCCAGCTCTCTGCCCCTTTTCTTCTCCACCCACCCACCCAACTCTCCCTCCCCTACCCTCCCCCCTCTGCGGCGGAGGGCTCCTCGGCCCCCCCCTCTACCAACTCTGACACTGCTCCTTATGAGCCCCTCACTACTTCATCCTCTGCTCCTCATGAGCCCCTGACTCTCTGCTCATCGCGAGCCTCCTGCTCCTCATGAGCCCCTTGTATTGCTCTGTGCCTCCTCAGCCTGTGTTACCTCCTCAGTTACCCTGTTTGTCCCCTTTACCTTACCTTGTCATTGTTTGTTTATCCTCACTGTTTCTCTGTATGTTGCCCGAGGCGTCACAATAAACGCCTCAGTTTTCCCACCTCCGCCTTTGTTCTTCCTTCTCGCGCATCATCCTGACATTGAGCTAACTAGTCCTTGCCCTATTCTAATAATGCCGAGCGCCTGGCTAGGAAGTGAAAAGTATACATTTTTAAGTCATTGGTTTGACTCGACCAGCCAGAAGTAATGCGTTTGTTAGGGGTAGGTGGAAAAGCGATTAGGTGCTAGTAATAGCTATGGTCATGTCAGGACGGGTACCGATACAGACAGACCTACAACTACAGTGTTCACTTAGTAGGTGGTGGCCGAATCGGTCGAGTGCAGGCTTCCTGTGTGGAAGGTCGGGAGTTCAAATTCTGGCCAAGTCAAATCAATGACGTACTAAATTTATACTTGTCGCTACCTATCCTGGTGCTCAGCATTATTAGGATAGGGCAAGGACTGGCTAGCTCTGTCAGAATAATGTGACTCAGTTGGAAATCGGGTCATGATGCTGATGGCCTGGTTTCCCTGTGTGGCAGCACTATAAAGTCGCCATCAGCACACACTGTTATGAATCGGTACCCGACCTTAGATTTTGCCAGGACGTAACCCCCCCCCCCCTCCCCCCCCAAAAAAAACCCCACAAACAAACAAACAAAACAAACAAATTTAATACCGCTGACTTAATAGTGTTGCCCCATTGGATACTAGCCGCAGGAACCATGACATGATGCCCCACTCCGTCGTATTATCCTGATACTGATCAAACCAATGGTTTCCCTATCCTATTAATGCTCAGTGTCTGGCAAGGTAGTGACAATTATCAATTTTAGTATTTTGTTTGAAAACAGACACACACACACGCGCACACACCCACCCACACACACCCACACACACACGCACGCACACACACACACACATACATACACACACATACATACACACGCCAAGCAACAACCCATAAAAACTTTACAACTTTTTTTTAATAGGAGTGCCTGGTAAAGCACTTCATTCTATTAATGGCACAAAACTGTGTATGCATTGTATTTTGATGAAATCTAAATTAAAAAAATATATACATATATATATATATATAGTTCTCGCTATTCCTTCTGATATTACTACAGGTGGCATACTCAAAGCTACATATGGTAGCATACACTATCTAGTTATGTGTTGGTCTATTTATTTATATCACATTTATGTATAGCTTATGGATAAGTTTTGAATTAATTCATCATGCTTTTGATTAGCTATGAATTATTCAATGATCAGATTTCTGATAACCTGTGAATTCAGTGATTAGGATAATCCCCTCCCATACCATTAAGTTTAACCAAGTTTAGAATTTCGACAATAAAAACCTAAATCTCAGCTAAAACATCGGAGCATGCATAAACATGTCTGATGGGTCTGGGTCCGAACGCCCGACCTCCTATCGTTGCCAGAAGAGTTGCAATTGATGTCTCCTAGCAACCCTTTACGGCCGGAAACCCGGTGCCTCGCAAATGGTGGCAATTGCGAGTCTGGCCTCGCGATTAGCCCGCATTTCCAAATGCGGGTTAATCGGCCCAAGCTCGCAATTGTCACAAGATGAATACTCTCGCCCACTTCAAGGCCATAAATTGAGTGATCAGGTTTCTATGAACTATATGAATTGAGTGATCAGGTTTTTGCTAAGGTGTGAATGTATTGATCAGATTTTTGGTAAGCTCTGAATTCAATGATCAGGTTTTTGGTAAGCCATGGATTCAGTGGTATGTTTTTTTATCAGCTGTGAATTCAGTGATCAGGTTTTTGGTAAGCCTATACATTTTTATACAACCTAAAGCTGCATAATCACGTGAAAGTGTCCACATTTTCTAAACCAAAACATTGACCTAGATTTGATTGAACTTAGATGCCGATGCACCCATGAAACAATTATTGCTGCAAATTAGAACTATGAAGTCAATTCAATGGAACCTATTACTGCTGAAGGCTATAATGTACAGCATTTTGACATGCATACCAAAATTAATTGACTTTTTTTCTTTCTTTTTTGGGGAAATGATCATTTTTATACAACGAATAAAGGTACATTTTTTTCAGTGTCAGAGCACTAGTTTTCCGGCCATATTATGTTACATTCATTCACTTATATAATATAGTCTAAAATAAACAAAGGTTTGCTACAAACAAAAGTAAGAATAGTGCTGTTACCCAACAGAATTAGATAACAGGGTGTACTTTTTATATTTTCAGTGTCACGGTTAGGGTAACTTTGTACTAATACACTGTTTTCACTTCAAATGTCTCCTTTGACATAAAAATTACTGCCAAGTAGATTATAACGATTAACCTAATGTATTTACCATAAATATGTATATGTCAGAAAATCTAAGACTATTGTGGCTGTCACACTACGACGACTAGGCCGGCGACAGTCCAACGACTTGTCGTTTTGCTCTGTCGTTGGCTGTCGTCGATTGTCGCTAAGGTGTCGCTATGCTGTCGTTCGCGTGTCGCCGCGACACCTCCGCGACACCTCCAGTTTCTCCACTGTCGCCCGCTTGTCGTTGGGTTTTTGGGCATGTTGAAAACCTCGACGACAGCCGGCGACAGACGCTGTCACGGTGCTGTCGCGGCACTGTTGCGGCGCTTGGCTCGAATTTGCATATGTCGTCGGGTTTTCACAAAATCCATGTCGCTGGGCTGTCGTCGCCGCTTGTCGTCGTAGTGTGACAGCCACATATGCAACTTCAACTTCAAACACCTATGCTTTTGAAGATCTACCTGCCCATACCAAAATGTAAAAAGTGATATCAGACATGGACTGGGCTGATATCAATTTTATCAGACTTGGCTTGCAATGGTTATCACCATAGATCTGCTCAGAAATCACTGAGGCATTTCATCCAGTGGCTTCACACCTTTGTTCCAGCTGATGTTTTCTGGTGGTGTAGAGTTGAGAATGAGGCCTCGTGGACCTGCACCCCCACGTCCATCTTCCATGCCAGTCAAACCCCTGCCACCCCGAATACCCTCAATGCGGAGGCAGCACACAACTGCACAGAATCAAAAGCACGCTGACGGACTCCTAGCCGGCTCGTCTGACGATGAAGAACCCCCGAAACCAGCAGCGCTTCCTAACTCTGCTCAGCATTACGACATTGTTCGAAGACCTGCTTCTAATGCACCACCCAGACCGGTGTCAAGGCCACAGAGTCTCCAATTCTGTGCTGGAGGTAATAGATGGTCGGAGCAGGATACACCTTCAGGCTCAAGTGGTTATGGTTCGCAGTTAACCACAAGTGAATCTCAGCCAAGCCTGTCAGGAGTGGACTCACCGCCTGGAGATGTGGCCCCTCCGAGACGCAAGCATATGATTGGCGTGCAAGTGTTACCAGGCATTGGACCAAATATGTTGCGACTGAACACACGGAGGAGTACAGCACTGAAGTCACCCAGAGAGGAGGAAGAGGAAGCGGAACCGGCTGGCCCGCCTGTTCCATCTCCTAGAGCCATTCGCAAACATCAGGCGTCGCCATCGCCACAACCACGCCAGCGACATCTCTCACCTCCTGGTAATGATGAGACAGATACTAGTGAAATGAACAGCCAACCACCAGACCCAGAGGGTTCCCAAGCGCAACGTCATGGTAAAATGGTGGTTCCACCTATGCCGAAACCACGCATGCCTTCTCCCAGAAGGCGGACACCGCAGTCACCAACTTCCGATGTGCCAACTTTAGCATCCGGACAAGAGGCCAATGTCCAACAATCTGTGGAAGATGTTCAAGCAGCAAGAAGCATCAGTATTCCAAATGTTAATGAACATGTCGATGAAACTTTAAGCATGGAATTTATGTCAGCAAAGCTGCAGGATAGTCAAAGGCAACCTGAAGAAACTTCTAACACAGCTCATCCAGTAATGAAACCTAGGGTAGGCGTCAAACCAAAGCCGGCTGTGAAACCTAAGCCAGCCATAGCATCTAAGCCTAGACCCCAATCCATGGTAGCCTTGCCAGTTACACCGGTGGAAGAACCACCATCTGAGCAGGCAATATCCGCAAAGAGTTTGTATCTGCCTCTTTCTGAACCAGAAGCTAACTCCACTTTAAGTGCCACTAGCATGCCAAACTTACAGTCACAAGTACACGCGCATGGGGAGATGGTTCCTGCAAGGGTCTCTCCAGAAGCGACAAGATCACAGACACCTGAAGATGACACAGCTAAAGATGTTCAGCCTCGAAAGGTATTACCTCCGAGACCAGCGACACCGGTTAGGAAGAAGGCTATTCAGGATTCAAAGCAATCATCATCACCTAGACCAGAGTCACCGACAAAATGCATGGCGGATGATGTTCAAGAGAAGTCGAATCTGGAATCATCATCAGAGAACACTGAACAAAGAACGCGACCGGAATATGCAAAGCTGCAATCTCCAGATTCTGTAAAGCACAAGCAGAACGATGTACAAGATTTACCTCCGAAAGAGGCTCAGAATGAGAAGATTGCTGAGGCTAAATCGCCAGTTGATGAAAAACAAGAAACAGCAGGTAAATCGCATTCTATTGAAGCTAAATTATACCCATCCCTTGGGAATCTCAATGAGACAGAAATAAAGAAGGAAATTGTCTCCAAAGTATCCACCAGAGAGAGTCAGGGAAGTGATTCTTTTTATGATGCCACTGATGATGATCCGCCAGCAGATGACCCATTTTATACCGAGAAGAGTGCACAACCTGTGCTTGACACACAACTGTTCTCTCTGATAGCTGCCAAGAAGAATGCAGATACTTCAGAGGAAACTTCAAAATTGAAGAAGTATTTCTCAGAAACTGAGATCAGAGAAAAGGAGTGCACTGATGCTGGAGTCGACTTCTATAAAAATCACCCAGAGATCCTTTCAACCGGGTTTTCTCCACCTCGTCTCAAACGCCCAACGATAATTAGACCGAAGAAAGTGGTACAGGGAGGCACAACGCTGGTTAGACCGGAAAGCGCACCATCAGTGACACCAGTAGAGAAAACACCAGTGGTATTGAAAGATACATCATCAGTGGCACTGGAAGACAAAACACCGGTTACACCAGAAGATCTATCATCACGGGTACAGGAAGGCACAATTGTGGCACCGAAAGAAGAGGGCAAGGAAATCGTGACAGAAACTGAAAGAACAAAATCCGGAGAAATTCAAAATGGCAGTGGAGAACCAAATAATGTCTCTGCAGAAGCCCAACAAGACATCCCTATGGTAGCCCCACTTATCACGAAAAGGCCAACCATCATTCGTGCCTTGCGGCCGAAGACACTAAATGAGGTCACACCAGCGACATCTGTTGCTACACCAACTGATAGCAGCCATACTCCTGTGAATAAGCCAGCTCCGCCTCCGCTAAAGCCAAAGCCTAAATCTTCTTCAGGCAAATTTCCAGCCAATGCACCACCGCCAATACGACCGAAGCCCTCGATGCCTTCAACTCCTAAACCAAAGCTGCTGGCTCCTAAACCAGGTGCTGTGCAGAAATCAGGTGACACACCGTCAGAAAATGTTGCGCACCCACCATTGCCATCCAGCAGGCGGTCACCTGGAGGCATGAGACACAGTCCAGTTCTGCCATTGAAACTGAACTCAGTCAGGACTTCAAGCATTACGTCTCTGGAGATGAATGAGAACCTGCTGAATGAAAGGCGAGTTCTCGAAGAAGAGGAAACGTCTGGGAACTCATCAAGCTCGAATGACAAAGCGGTTGTTCCGGAAAGCGAAGTCCACCAGGACACAAAATCAGTGAAGCCACCTCCAGTCGAGCGGAAATCGTGGATGATGCCTGGCGCAGTCAAAGTGATGGGCGTTGGGCCACCTCCTCTGCCACGAGCAGGACCGGTAGCGGTGAGCACCCCAGACCTCAGAATACAGCCGGATGAAGAACATCGATGGAGTCCGGCATGTGATCAATCTCACTCTGCACCTCCACCGCGTCCACCACTGACCAGTTCTGTTAGCATGCTTGCGCTCCATCGGCCTTCCTTTGACGAACAACTGGTGCCTACGCAAACTGAAGTGGTCACCGAAAGCATTCCGGAGGAGGGGGCTGGTGTTGACAGGCTTCTAGAGAAATCCACTGGTGATTGTGACGAGAAGCCTGCACGGCCACCGCCTACTCGGCCACCGCCTACCCGTCCGGTGCCAACCCGCCCGGCCACTGCACCCAGCAGGCCGGCGGCTCCAAGCAAGAAGGCTCTCGCCCAAAATGGACAGCCCCCAGCAGTAGAGCTACGGTATGTATTAGTCAATGTGTTTAATAATAATAATAATAATAATAATAATAATAATAACAACAGTACACAGGCAAAATGCTGGCTGACGATGCATATTTCCTTACACATATATAACACAAATAAGTAACTATAAACGTGTCAAAATCGATATGGTTAAGTGCATGATTAGACCTTAAGGCCGTACTAGGAACTAATGAAATTGACAAGTTTTGATAGAAATGCACAGAACAAAAATTATAGGTAAGTGGACTATGACCTGATATCCCACTCAGTCACATTATCCTGACACTGAGCCAACCAGTCCTTGCCCTACCCTAATAATGCCGAGCGACTGGCTATGACGCAACAAGTATAAATTTATACGTCCTTGGTTTGACTCGACCAGGGTTCGAACCCGTGGATTCGAATCCTACGATCTACCAAAGCGGGAGACGGACGCTGAACTCATTCAGCCATCCCATCTGGTCTTCCTGTGTGGACGGTGGGGGAGTTTGATTCCCAGTCGAGTTAAACCAATGACTTACAAGACTGATTCTTGTCGCTACCTAGCCAGGCACTTGACATTAATAGGATAGGACATGAACTGGTTCGCTCAGTATCAGGATAATGTGACTGAGTGTGATATCGGGTCATGGTGCCAGCAGTCTGATCTCCTGATGGATCAGCACTATGAAGTCGCCATGAGTGCGCAGTCACAAGTCGGTACCCATCCTAGTATGACAATAGATGTTGCTAGAATGCAAAACCCCAACAAACGACAAATAACCACAATCTTTAGTGTTGTTGTCTGGTGTTAAAATCATGTGATAGGACTCAAATCCATGCATCAATCATTCTGAGGCAAGAGTTACCCATTGGGTCACCTAGGTGCCCTGGTAGAGCCTCCCTTGTCGCGCCTAACTGCTTGCCCGGCACTTTGCATGGTGAGTGTGGTGCAGCTGCTAAGCACACCGCGGTGGTCATAGAAAACCAGAAAAGTACTAACTTTTGAAAATGCAAAAATTAAGTAATGAAAAGTCCTACAATTATACAAAAAGTATTATAAGTCATTACAAATTAATATATTGGGAAAAAATATTTTCAAAACGTTTGTCTTGTTTCTAAAATTGACCTTTATTTTGTTCTTTGAGAGGTGACATTTGGTGTCATTTTGAAATAATTTATCTGGGTTACTGCAGATAGACAATAATCTTGGGCCAACCTTGGATGTCCGCAAAAGATTACATTGGAATCTTTCCGCCATCTGATGGGTAATAGGACTAATGCTGCATTCTCAGAACCTGGAGTTATTGCATCCTGAAAAAGCTTGGAATTTCTTCATTTTGGTCCTTAAAAAACAGTTTTAAAGGTCTTAAAAAGTAGTTTAATAAAGAAGCCTGAATTGGAGTGGGAACCCTGTCTGTGTTATTCAGTGAGGGCCATGCGGTGTCTAAGCGTCCGGTGCCCGGCAGACCGAGGCGCCCTGTATCCGTCCCCGGGGCGCGGCGCCCGGGGCCCGGCACCCCGCCCCGCCTGCCGTCCCGTCCCGGTCCCGGCCACCCGCTGTACCACTACGTGGTGAACGGTCCGCACGGCATCGCTCTGTTCGACTACACAGCGACGGCAGAGGACGAACTCAGCTTCAAGGTCAGTCACACCGGATACCAGCGTCTCCATTCACAGTCACTGTCACACTCACTCTCATATTGACACTCACTCTCACATTCATAATCAGTCACAGCTTTAGTCATAGTCAGTCACACTCACTCAGTCAGTCACAGTCACTGTCACACTCACTCTCACATTGACACTCACTCTCACATTCATAATCAGTCACAGCTGTAGTCATAGTCAGTCACACTCACTCACAGTCAGTCACAGTCATTGTCACCCTCACTCTCACAGTCATAATCACAGTCACTGTCACACTCACTCTCTCATTGACACTCACTCTCACATTCATAATCATTCACAGCTTTAGTCATAGTCAGTCACACTCACTCACAGTTAGTCACAGTTAGCCATCCTAACTCTCAAAGTCATAATCAGTCACTCAGATTCACATTCACAGTCAATCACATTCGGTCACATGACATTCACAGTCACATTGGTCGTAATGCTTGCATTGCGTTTGATTCACGCCGGAGGAGGAGTGCCCCCCCCCCCCCGGCCCTCCTCCAGCCCGCCACCGACCGTTGGGGTTACATAATACCCCCCCCCCCCCCCTTCGGCCTTATAAGCGGCCCCCCTGCCTCCTCCAGTCACTACGCCTCCACGCCCGGCCAGACGCTCTCCTCATTATTTTCTCCACCCACCCACCCTTACTTTCTGCTTTTACCTAATGGGGCAGAGGGCTCTTCGGGGCACCTCCCCTAACATGGACACAGACATTCTTATCCGCTTCCCCTTCATTATTTACTTTCCACATTGACCTTATTATATCCTTCTCTTATCATTGTACATTGCTTATATCCTTCTACTTATCATTGTACATTGCTTATATCCTTCTACTTATCATTGTACATTGCTTATATCCTTCTACTTATCATTGTACATTGCTTATATCCTTCTACTTATCATTGTACATTGCTTATATCCTTCTACTTATCATTGTACATTGCTTACTTCCTCCACTTTATATATATAATAAACCTCCTTCTCCTGCCTCCACCTCCTGCCTTGACTTCCTCCTTCGCTGCGTATCAACTGTCACATGACATTCACAGTTACATTCAGAGTCAGTCACATAAACAGTCAGATTCACATTCTTATTCACATTCATCTCTCCTTCACACATCATATTCACACTTACAGTAACAGTCACACTTACAATCATATTCAGTCACATTCACGGTCAGTCACATTGACATCACAGTCACACTAGCATTCATATCTCAATCGCATTCACATTCAGATCACTTTTTTTTGTTTGTAAATATTTTATTCATCTGAATACATATTTTGTCAGTGGCGGGGCACTGGTCTTCCAGCCGTTGGAGTGATCGCATTTGATCTGTACATAGTGGAAGTGGAATGTGTTGCATTGCGTGCAGCACAACCCATTCTGAACATAAAAAGAAAGTGGGGGAGCAGCCTCTGCTTATATTTACACTTACATTGACATTTCTTCTTTTTTTGTGTGGTAAATATGTTTATTCTTCTGTATAAGTCTTTTGTCAGTGCCGAAGCACTAGTCTTCCAGCCATTTTTCAATTCAGGGTTATTTACGCAAAAGTTATATAGAACAAGGTGTAGAATAACTGTTGAATACACAATTTGCAGCATGTAACGCAATGAAATTCTGTAACTCAAAAGTTCCATAGCAATATGGTAAGAGTAGTGTCATATAACTAGATCAATATTAGTCAGATCAATGTGAGTATTTACATAGTATTTAGAATGTAAGTAGAAGTTATCTTCTGTATTCATTTTGTAAAGTTGCAGTAAGTTTTAATGTTCAATTGGAGTTAGGCAAGCGGTATATAAATGTCAGTTTGTTAGAAATATTCTAGTGTTACTCTAGTGTAGTTAGTTATGTGAGTTTAGGGATTATGTTGTTATGTTAATACACTGGCCCAGCTGTGACCAGTGAAGCAATGGGACCCATGTCCTTCAAACTCACTCCATATTCATTTCACATTCACACTCACTGACATTCACATCTCACTGACACTGACCTTCACACTCACCACACACATCTATTCAAACTCACTCCATATTCATTACACATTCACACTCACACTGACATTCACATGCACCACACACATCCCTTCAAACTCACTCCATATTCATTTCACATTCACACTCACACTGACATTCACACGCACCACACATCCCTTCAAACTCACTCCATATTCATTTCACATTCACACTCACACTGACATTCACACGCACCACACACATCCCTTCAAACTCACTCCATATTCATTTCACATTCACACTCACACTGACATTCACACGCACCACACACATCCCTTCAAACTCACTCCATATTCATTTCACACTCACACTGACATTCACACTCACACTGACATTCACATCTCACTCACACTGACATTCACATCTCACTCACACTGACATTCACACACACCACACACATCCCTTCAAACTCACTCCATATTCATTTCCCATTCACACTCACACTGACATTCACATTCACACTCACACTGACATTCATATCTCACTGACACTGACCTTCACGTCTCACCGCTACTCTATGGAGAAGCGTAAAAGTTGCATAATCCGATGTAAGCACAATATTTTCAAGACTGACCTAGATTTGATCCCGTATATCTGATTAATATACTGATGCACTCAACCTAGAAGGATCAACACCTGTTGGTTTCACGCAGTGGCCTAATCGGTAGCGCGCGGGCCTCGCGTCCGGGAGATCGGGAATTCGGTTCCCGGTCGAGTCAAACCAGTGACTTATAAAATTGATATTTGTCATTTCTAGTCTGCATTAATAGGATAAGGCAAGTCCTGGTTGGCTCAGTGTCTGGATAATGTGATTGAGTGGGATATAGGCTCATGGTGCTGGTGGCCTGATTTCCCAGTGGGGCAGCACTATAAAATCGCCATGAGTACGCACTGTCACAGGTCGGTACCGTCCTGATATGACCTTAGATGTTGCCAGGAGGTAAAACTCTAACAACCAAGAACCAACCTGTTGGTTTAGACAAATGGTAACATGACCTAGTTAGCATAGTAACGGTGTATTGCGCTTGGCTTCAGCTGGTGTGTGCACACGCCTATTATCTTGCATGCTTGCACTTCAAATATCTCCCAAGTTTAACAAGATTTCTTATACATGTTGCTCTGAAGTAAATTAGAGTAGGCTATCGTTGTCAGCCTAGTATATTTAACTTTGGTGTTCCTGTCCTATGCTACAAAATGGTAAGCAAAACACAATGACCACCATTTCGGTGTGCACACAAAAATTAAATTGTCGTGTTTTCACTTAAAATATCTTTAATGTTAACCCGTTAAAATAAAAATTATCTTAAGCTAAAGTAACGGGGGTCACAAAGGAACCTTATATAGGTGTCTTTAAAAAAAGGTAGAAACTGAAAAATCTATATTCGTTTTTTTTTGGTGAGGGGGTTGAGTAAATTTATTCTTCTGAGCAAACTATTTTTTCAGATTGGAGGCACTGGTCTTCCAGCCATTGTTGAAATTGTTATTTACACTTAAAATCTTTTTGTGTTATTAAAATATGATACATATTTTAAATGGTTCAGTAAAATAAAAAAGAAAAGAAATGGTTAACAGAATAGTTTCTCCTACACATTATGAGTTAGTCTTAATATAACCATACAGGGTTAGTCATGGGCCGTTACCATAGCAATGTCGATCTAGAAGGGGGATATTATGGAGAAGCAAAAGCAGCAATTAGTCACAATACAAGATTATACATTTAAAGAGCCAATTACAGAAAAGTGATATCGAACTCAGGCAAGCAGTTCAATATCAGTTCTACCAGACTGGGTAGGTCACCAGGCACTGCAGTGGACAATACCACAGAGAATGTATTCGTGACACCATTTTGGGTAGTGACTTATTCTTTCTTATCGCAGGCGGGTGATGTTCTCAATCTGGAGGAACAAGTGAGTGACACCTGGATGGTTGGGCGCCTTGTCGACAAGAAGGGCATGTTTCCTGCAAACTTTATTGACGTCATCGAGGCACCGCCCCTCTCGAAATCTCTGGTAAGTCACTTAGAGCCCAGATTCAGCCTATACGAAGAGGTCTGACACACCACTAGAGATTTCATAACCCACCAGTCTAAGCCCCCCCCCCCCCACCTCCAAATGTATATATCGCTATCATTTACTCATCTTCATATTTTCATTGTAGAGATTTTAAAAAGTTACTTTCGTTGATTAAGCCATTAAGCGTTGATTAACTAACATAATGCTGAGTTTGAAATAAAGTATTAAATTGAATTGAAATTGAATAAGCAAGTGAAATTTCAATCACGGACATTTGGTGTTTCTCATTGCACTGTGCCTTGCCCTATGCTAGTAATGCAGAGCACCAGGTTTGGTAGTGACGAGCCTACACAAATTTAAGCCATTCACTTGACTCGGCTGGGGTATGAATCCCACAATCTACCATGCGGGAAGCCAACCAAAACACTTCCATATTTTATGGCTAAAATAGATTCAATTAAAAAACACTGATACTTGTCGCTACTTTGCCTGACGTTCAGCATGAGTATGATAGAGCAAGGAACAGGGGAATGAGGAAGACCAATTGTTAGTGATTGAAATTTCCCCAGCTTAGTTAACTAATGTATAATAATAATAATAATAATAATAATAATAATAAAAAAAGATTAATCAAAGAAATTGCAGTGAAATCGTGCTAACAACTATTCTACAGTAAATAAAATAACCACTTCCGGTATGGATATGTAGCAGTATGTAGGACAGCAGTGTGCTTCACTAGTGCTGAATGGGCACCAATTTTGATCTCTCAGAAATTCTGTATTGGTAATTAAAGTTGCATAATCCAATGGTTTTGAATTTCTATCATTTTCTGAGAGAAATAGGTTAGGTTGATAATTATAATCTACGTTACTTTAACTTAAAGTAACTTTAGACTGACCAACATAAGAAATATTTGAAGTGTAAACAAAATTAATTTTGGCATGCTTGTCAAAACATTGGCACCATAGGTTTCAATAGGAACAGGTTCTATTAAATTTACTTAGTATTCCCTTCTATGCAGCAATAATTGCTTAATAGGTGCACTGGTATCTAAGTTGGATTTTTTTTTTGGTCCATTAGTTGTTTAAGCAGGGGAAATTTCAGTCATAGACGACTGGTCTTCCTCATTCCACTGCTGGTCGATAGAAAGCCCGAGCCTGCACTTTTACCGACCCAAGGGATTTTTAACCTCCCACACCACATAGACATGTAGAATCAAATGTAGGTAAATGCTTTGTATTTCAAAATTTGATGCTTTCATCGGCCTATGCAGCTTTGCGCACCAATGCTTGTTGCAGAAGCAAGAGCCATCAATGCCGGGTGCAGAGGTGAGCAGGGTCCCTGGCACCGGACCCCGGTGTGTCGCGCGCTTCGACTACGAGTCGGAGAACACCACGGACCTGTCCTTCGTCACTGGGGACATGATCATCCTGACCGGCTGGGCGGGCGATGAGTGGCTGCAGGGCCGGCTGGGGGACAGCGAAGGCCTCTTCCCTGTCACCTTCGTGGAGATTGTGGAAGATCTGCCAGCGTCATCCGACACCGCACCAGTGACACCAGCTGTTGAAGACCAATTCTCTGAAGATGCAGCTGCAGGTATGTTACTGTATACAGAAGTACCTGTCTTCAGCGACTGGTGTAACCAGCGAACCCCTGCCATATGTGGACAATTTTTCAAAGTACAGACTTTTTTTGTATCATTTCATTGTCTTCCTGATGACAGGACACATGCTATGTCAGGACAATATTGGTCTGGATGCAAAGTTGTCCGTTGAAAACTGGCACTACTGTACTGTTTTTAATGGAGCTACCTATGGACTAGTAAGTATCACCAGTTTTGTTAGAACGCTGACAAATGCGCCCCTTGGGATCTTAGCCTGATTTCCCTGATTATAAGTGAAAGGCGTGTGTTGGGAGAGTGATGGCAACACTGATGTATCACCATGCAGTTTCTGGTGATGGTAAATATTTAGGTATCACCATGCAGTTTCTGGTGATGGTGAATATTGAGGTATCCCCATGCAGTTTCTGTTTTTGGAGTTTGATTACTGATGGAGAGGAGGAGGATGATTATGTAGGTGGGGGCCTGTGATTGGTCAATGATAAGTTAAAAATTGTCATGTAGGGTGTATGTGGGTGTGGGGTTTTGCTCTTCAGTATTCAGTATTGACAGGAATTAAACACTCCTTCCTTATTCAATCCAACTGCATGTTGCCTCCCTGTACACGTAGATTAGTATAGAAGCAAACTACCGTAAAAACTCGCGGTTAAGTCAATAATTTGTTTTATCGATAAAGAAAGTTCTCAGAAGCACCTCGACTTATATGCACGTCATATTTCCTACAAGCTGAAGGAAGTGGTTTTGGGCTTTGCTGGTATGACATGTTTGTTATTTGAGTTACGTCCCTTGAATTGTAATTATGACTGAACTCAATAACAACATCGTTGCATCAGAGGATATCATTTTCTTTCATGAGTTGCATATATTTAATGCTTTCTAAGTATTTATTAATTATCTATATCCGTCGTAAGGACAAGGTATTCAACAATAATCTGGTATATAATAAGCTGGCATCTATTTTTGGCAAGCCAATACTTCAGAAGTGGACCTCAACTTATGTGGCGGGCATATGCCTGAGGAAAGAATTCCAGGGGAAAACATTTACCTTGACTTATCTGCCAGCTGACCGAATATGCAAGTTTGTATGGTATTCATTTGATTTTTTTGATATTGTGATTAATTCTGAGTATGTATACATGTATAAGCGCCTTCTGTACAGATGGTACATTGCACTTCCACCCTTTTGTTGAGGGTCCTTTTTTTCCCGTCATATCACATTAAAACTGCATCGTTCGATCAAAGTGTAGTGGACTGCACTGATTTCTCAGGCAAGGAACCACTTAAATAGGTAGGGGTGGAGAGGGTAATTGCATCAGGAAGCCTAGATAGTCTAATTGTTAGGACACTAGCCTGGACTGGCAGCTTTAATATGGTCCGGTGACCCACTAGACGCAGTGGCTGAATCGGTAGAGCGCAGGCTTAGCGTGCAGAAGGTCGGGGAGTTCGATTCCTGGTCAAGTCAAACCAATGACTTGCAAAATTGATACTTGTCACAACCTTACCTGGCACTCACCATTACTAGGATAGGACAAGGACTGGTTAGCTCAGTATCAGGATAATGTGACTGAGTTGGAAATTGGGTCATGGTGTTACAAGTCGGTACTCGTCCTGATATGACCATAGATGTTGCAAGGATGTTAACAAACACAGCAAAACAAATGTACAGTCCGGTGACCTAGTTTCGGTCTGTGCGCCACAGTGAGCCTCGCTCTCGCCCCGTCAAATCTCCTTCACATGAACTGCCAACAGGCAAAGAAGGCTCACTGACACGGAATGGGTGGTGGGGGGGAGGGGGGGGGAAGGGATACACCATTAGTACCCGGACAGCCATGCACCAAAACTAATAGATAAAAGATTCACCCGGTACTTGTAGTACATGGGTGAAGACCAGCCTTATATAAATACGGGCGAAAATAGTGTTAGTATGGAACAAGAAGTAGAATGCCTGGCACCAGTGTCAAATGGTTACTTATATCAGAACAGAGTTGGTGAAATGGGAGAGAATGCAAAAAGACAAGATGGCGGCCAGAGAACGCCGTCGATTTCACTTTTAAATTGCATTAAAGTATATGTTTTATTATATTTTCCAACTCAAAAGTAGCGGGTAAACATGAAGACATATACAAAGAATAAATGTTGCTTCTTAGATTGTGAAATTAGGCTCTCATAAAGACTCATTTCATTAGCCCGATTTTTCGACCGTTTTTATATAAGGCTGGTTTTCACCCCTGTACTGGAAGTACGGAGTGAATCTTTTATCTACAAAACTAACTGCGCTCCTCGGATCTGACTTATATTTAAAGTTGCCTTTTTAAAAAATATAGATAAATATATCAGGTTAACCATCATGATCTAATATCATCCTATCCTAGTAATGCGGAGTGCTAGGTTAGGTAGCAACACGTATTAATTTTGTATGTCATTGGTTTGACTTGGCTGGGATTCAAACTCCCAACCTTCCACATGGGAAGCCTGCGCTCTTAGACAGGTTCCAATGAGGTCTAGTTGAAGTTTGATGCCACCATAGCATGCTTCTCTGGCCTTTTTGACACAAATCTCTCCTGTGGTAGTTTGAAAATCTATATTAAATCATGAAAATTCCAATGCACGGAACTTGTAGGGGTTGGTGGGGGGGGGGGGGGGGTGACGTCACCTGTCCCAACAGTGAAAGGGGGTTCACCCATAAAGTAGCACACGACATAAGGGTGGCCAATATAGGGAATCTTCCATTCCGCGCCTTTATACTCGCATAATTCTTATACATCACATAATTTATATTTAAAAAACCAAGTCGACTACCACAGGCGGAGAGACATGGGGGTTTTGGTGTTCAAAGTTATATTTGGACACTCACTATAGATGAAAATGTTTGCAGACATTTATGTTGAAAATAACATTGCTTTGGGTTGCCAAATTTGGGTACTGTACACATTGTAACACACTATCAATACATAGGACAAGTGCTGAAACACAGGCACTGATTAGCATTTTGCTACGTGTAAATTTCGTAATGTATTTTTTAATATGCCAGTATTATTAACAACTGAACAGCCGCTGCCTGAGTAGTTGACGAGTACTCACTGGCTGGTAACTGGCACTGTGAAGATGACCTTCGTTGGCACGGTGGTGTGTGTGAATTACGGACTGTCGCATGGCTTCACACCGAGGTGTTTTCTGTAAACAACCAAACACAGTCACACCTTAGGCTGTGTATCCATAGACTGTTCCTTTGTGGAGTATTCCCTTGTTCCTGGTTTGCTTGTGACCTTGTGACGCGCCCCACAGACAATGAACCTGTGTTTTGCTTAGTGGCCGTTCCCATAGGTTGGACCCAGGGACTGTATAGCCTTGTGCATGGCACAAGTGACGTACTGACCAGGAACATAGAGAATGAACGTGTTCATTGTATGTGTGGCATGTCACAAGTTCACAACACACCACAAGGGAACAGTCTATGGATACACGGCCTTGTAGACCACAGAGTAAATGTGACTGTATGCGTATGGTGTACCACACCGCAGGACATTTAGTCTCCAGAAGATCAAAATATCTATGTGGCTCCTTGCCCGAGAGGTCAGAGCAGGCTGGTCCCCCTGGAATTGTAACGGTTTAAGTGTTTTAGATCTGTAAGTCGTTTAATGCTTACAATTACATATGCACACAGGGCAGCTTCAACAATCATAGCTTCTATGGGATCCTGGTCACGGCACCAGTGTTGTGTGTGTGTGTGTATGTGTGGGGAGGGGAGGGGGTATTGCGCCTAGAGCAGGTTTTCGAACCCACACCTCTTGCATTCCGGGCTAGTGTGCTAACCATTATACCATGTAGGCCCCATGATGTCATCACCCTCTCCAAACCCACCCGTCTATCTGGCTCCTTGCCTGAGAGGTTAGTGTAGACTACATTTGCATAATCAGATAAACACTTATCTCGATTTGAACCTACGTATCCAATGTAGAATCTGGTGTATTTATTAAGCATTTGTTGCTGCATCGAAGGGCATACTATATCATTGTAATAGAACCTGTTATTGTTGAAGCCTATGGAGTTTTGACAAGCATGCCAATATTAATTGTGCATGTTTACACTTCAAACATCGCCAAAGTTAGTCAATTTAAATCAAAGTTACTTGAAACTAAAGTAAGGTAGATTACAATGGATTAATGATCAACCTACTATACTTTTCTTAAATGACAGAAACCCAAAAGCCATCGGACTATGTCGGCTGCTCTGACATTAGGTCATGGGTAGCTATTTATAGTATTTGCAGAATAAGGCGAGGACTGGTTGGTTCAGTGTCAAGATAATATGGCTGAGTGAGATATTGTAATCAAAATGCCGATGGCGCCATATTTTCGTGGGACTGCACTCTGTCCCAGTCACATTCGTCACCCATCCCGATCTCACCCCCAGATGGTGGTAGGACATACAACCCCAACCACTGACTGAGGCTCCTTGTTTGCTTTCAGATGATGTCACAGTAACGGCGTCCTTTGACTATGACGGCGAGGCGGGTGACCTATGTCTGAAGGTCAGTTTGTCTTGTACAGCCTATGACCTTGAATGTTGCTAAGATGTAAAACCCTAGCGAACATAATAAGATTCTGTACACCCGGAACCGGAAGCAGCATGCAGAATGCGCATGTGGCTGCAGCATGCGCTTTGCAAGGGGCCGTCCAACATTTTCAAGATCGGACAAAGCATCAGGCCAAGGGGCAGGGGGAGGGGATGGGGGTGGGGGTTTAGTAATGTGCAACTTTTTTGTTTAATAAAGCATAGGCCGCTGTCATGTTCTGTGATAAAGTGTCGATGCGTACTATTTTGTAGGGGTCTGGAAAAATAGTACTCTTTGTACGACTGACTTAAAGTGGCCCGGTATACCTCGTGGCCATAGGAATCGTACTCCGACAAATGCTCTCCAAGCACAACTTTGCTTAGCTTTTATGTTTATATAACCAGATATGTGGGAGGGGGGGGAGAGTTGTAGACTCACTGCACCTGAACTGGGCCAGGGAGAGTGTTGAGGTCAGTTGGGGGGGGGGGGGGGGGGGTGCTGAGGCTGGGTGAGAAGTGGGTCAGTGCTGAGGTCAGGTTGGGTGGGGGGTGCGGGGGGTCTGAGGCTGGGCCTGTAGCTGGCAGCTTCTGTTTTGAAAGTGGATGGGTGAGTGGAGAGAAGGGAGAGTAAAACTGGGGTATTTTCAATTTTCTTTAAGAGTAGTTGAAAATACCTCAGCTTTACTCTCCCTTCTCTCCACTCACCCAGCCTTCTTCACAACAACAGCTGTCACATAACCAATCTAGGTCACTCTACACCACCAAGTGGGAAAAGTTCAGTACTAAGCATGCACCACCCTTTGGCACAAATTAGAACTATCCTGAATTTGTTTGTTTTCCCGACCACCTATAACTTTTCCCTTTAAAATATTGAAAATGTTGGTTGCTCCCTAAGATAACACAGGGCTCAACATTAATCACTTACCCACTTGCCTAGAACAAATTATTTTTAATGTAGTACAAGGACATTGCAGTAAATTGTTTAAGAAACTTGTCTAACTAGTGAAAATCAACAATGAATTATATGGATTAAATTATCATGAATCAATCAATTCAATTAAAACTATTCCAATATCTGAATTTGATGAAAATGCAAGTAGAGTTTATACATGTTGATAATAAATGCATAGTAATGGTATTAAATATTTCTTGATTATTTGAACAACAATTTGGGTCTGGCAAGAAAATTTCAGACGGGGCAAGTGCTGATTGACAAGCACTTGTGCTGTCAACTTGTTTGCAAGTGGGTGCTGAATTAATTAAGAGTGCTGCACCATATACTGAAGTGACTCAATTTCTTGCAGCATAAATTGCACCGGCTTCTGAGCATATCGTCCCATGCATGTGCGATATGGTCCTTTTCCCCCATTTTTTTCTGGATGCTGTGTTAAAGATGCCTTTCCTACTTCCGTATCAATGAAGTCTTAGCTTAAAGGGATCCGGTATAGGCTGGTGAGACTGGAACTGTACTCCGACAAATGCTCTCCAAGCACACCTTTTCATGACTGAATAGGTGGTGGGAGAGTGCTGAAGTCAGTGTCCATGATGGCTAGTGTGCAAATGCAATCTGGAGTGGTTCCCACCCATCTAGGTCATATGATGAGGGCATCCCACCTGTGACGTCATTCATACATTATAAACCGCAACACTCTCCCTCCACATATTCAGTTGCATAAACTGAAAAACTAAGCTTGGAAAGCATTTATTGGAGAACAGTTCCAGTCCCAGCAGCCTTCGCCAGGTTCCTTTCAAGTCCGGACTCATGTTATATAAAGAGCCCATGGCAGCAGTTTGAAACTCCCTCCATGCAACACTGCGTTCAAATCAAATCCAACTGGTCTCTGCTACTTCTCGTATATATAAAGGAAATTTCTGTAGAAGTAGCTGGCTATTCATCCTTATGTTAAGTCCTTGTCTTTATAAAGATTCAGTACATTTAAAAAAAAGTGATTTTATTAGAAATAATATGTTGTCTACTAGCTATAAATCATGGTTGTGCACTTTCACGTCCAATAGCTAAAACCGTTGCAGCTATTTATGGGCAAGGCAATCACCATAGCAACTGTCCACTGTTTATATATAACTATCATGTGGCCAGAACGCATATGGTGCCACTCAGTGTCCTGGTAAGTACTGAAGCTGTGTGACCACGTGACCTGACTCCCCGCCCCCTTCCTTATTTGGGGAAGGTGTCATTTTTCAGGTCACATGGTTGATTGATTGATTGACAACAAAATACAACTCACAAAAAATAGCATAAATTACAGGAGGCGATGCAGCCCAGTTATTTTTAGGAAGATTCCACGAGTATTGCTATTAATGGCCCTCCCCTATGAAAATGGCCCTTGCTGCTGACATGGCATTAAACAATCATCAATCAATCAATCAACCAACCATGTGACCTCCTGAAATAGGACACCTTCCCCAAATAAGGAAGGGGGCGTGGTCACACATGTTCAGTACTTTCCAGGACACTGACTGAGTGGCACCATATGCTTTCTGGCCACATGATAGCTATTTATAAACAGTGGACAGTTGCTATGGTGATGATTCCCTTGCCCATAAATAGCTTCAGTGGTTTTTACTATTTGATGTGAAAGTGCACAACCATGATTTATAGCTAGTAGACAACCAATCAGTACACTTACTAACTGGCACCACATCGCGTTTGGCCCTATTGTGGCTGTTTATAAACACTGAGCAGACTTGACAGACTTGCTATTGCTACTGACCTGTCAATCATAGCTCTACCGGTTTTGGCTATTTGAATTGAAATTGTGTAGAACCTGATTTATAGCCAATAGCCAGCATGCTATTTTTCAAGTATGACTGATTGTTCATAAACATGTGACACTAATACAAGGATGAATAGCCAACTAGTTCTCGGGTAAAGTTTCTTATATATTGGGATATATGGCAGAGACCAGTTGGGTTTGAAGGTAGAGAGACGGGTGGAATGGTGCGAGAACCATGGACTCTTTATATGGTCTCGGTCTGACCTTTAAAGTCTACATTCAGTGTCACGGCGAAATGGTATTTCTACAAGATGGAGATGTCAATGCTGAGTCAATAAATTCATTCAAGAACAGATTAGATTCATTCAAGAACAGATTAGAAAAGGCATGGGCTGATGATCCAGGGAAATTTGACTCCTTATTGACCACATGCTACTAATTATTCCTTGTGTTGCTTATTTACTTGCACTCAAGCAAAAATGAGAGACAAATAACTGTTCACACTTCCTATCTACCATTCGCTATTTCGTGTGTGCATTATAATCCAATTGTTCAATTGTCTCACTGCTATCCATGTGCACATAATTTAATAACGCTGTTGCTCTGTCTCGTCACAAAACTATTTTAAGTTTGGCAAACGGGATGGCCGAATGAGTTGAGCGCCCACTTCCTGTGGCAGGTTATGGGGTTCAAACCATGGGTTTGAACCCCGACCTAGTAAAGGTACTGACTTTAAAATGTGTACTTGTTGCTACCTAGTCTGGCGTTCAGCATTACTAGGATAGCACACGGAGCACTGGTATACGGAAGACCAGTTAACTGAAATTCAAAGTTTTCCTGCTTCATCAAAAAAATGTAACAACAAAAATCGACATTTATTCTTATTAGAATATTATTATCCCTGCAAGGCTGAAGGATCCGGGTTCTACTACCAGCCTAGGTAGACCCTTCTTAAGCAACAACTGCTTGAGAATGTACTTTCAAGGAACAAGCATGTCTGTCCGTTGGCAAATTGCAGGGTCCGTACGGGGCCTGGAAAGTCTTGAAAGGTCTTGAACTTCATTTGCCCCATTTCAAGGCCTTGAAAATCCTTGAATTTAGTCTATTCTGGCTAATTAGACTTGAAAAGCTTTGAATTCCATTAAACTGTCCCTACTGATCTAAATTAGTTAGAAATTGCCATTCTGAATGGCAATTTCGAACTAAATCCAAGTGAAAATAGTCTTGAATTCCTATCAAAAACAGCCTTGAAAAGCCTTGAATTCCATACCGTCACATGTGTACGGACCCTGAAATTGGCATCTTGGTGCATTGTGTTGTGACCTACATATATACCTTGGCCGTAGGAACCTCCCGTCGTGTATACACACCTCTACACCACTTTATCAGCATGACTGCATTCAATTTAAAACTGGCAAGCGCCCATGTGGGACTGTTAACTTTTTGCAGAAGGGTGAGAGGGTGAAGGTGCTTAGTAAGCTGAACGACGACTGGTTGTTCGGTGAGTCGGCAGGGGGCGCCACCGGTGCCTTCCCGGCAGCCTTTGTTGACCGCATGCCCCGCGTTCTCCCCCTGCACGAGTCCCCAGCGTCCGACGCCGGCAACCAGCAGGTGGCCGACGAACCAGCGGCGAAGGGACGCGGCGCAGAGGTAACCAGCGACGGGCACCCTTCCGGGGGAATGAGGGGGATCTGTGAAAACTGTCTCCAGGGGCGTATTCGATTAACCAACTCGAGTCACCCGATTCGCTTTTTGGCGCATGCGCACATCCTACAGACTCGGGTTGAATAAACGAATATGCTTCGCCATGCTTGGGGGAAAAAAATGGTGGCTTAATCCAAAACTTTTTTATTTTTTTTAATAACCGATATAACTACAGCAAAATAGGATTTAAAGTATTTTATGATTGTAGAGTTTAGTTATATTTCCATTTCATTAATCTGGGTTATTACCACAAAAAAACATGTAGGGCTGGTACTGGTAGCTGTTATCCTACAGGACGGTACCAGCGCAAATGTGACGTCATCATTCCTAGCCACCCCCAGCCAAAATGTGGGTTACTGGGGTCAGGACTTTTTGCACACAGCCCGTATTTTTGTCAACTCCACTTGCGGTGTTCGATTTGAAATTCTAGCAACTCGGGTGACCCGGATCGCCCGGGTCGTGTTAATCGAATACGGCCAGAGAGCCCCGTCATTGTGCACACTATTCAAAGACCACCACAAAGCTGTCATTTGGACACTGGCAGCGACAAGCTTTTGTGCAGATGACTTTTTTAAGTATGGCTGAGCTTTGTTGATGTTCTAGAGTAAGTCAAGTGCCGAAAACATTGTTTGATGACTTGTTCATAGGCAGCTCAGCTCTTGCTTCAGCTGTTTCCTGCTTAAATGTGTCGTCTACTTTTAAGCTGCATAGCCTGATGAAAGCAGAACATTTTCTCAAAACAAAACGCTTATCTAGATTTGATTTAACGTATCTAACTTAGATACTGGTGCATTTATTGAGCCACCATTGTTGCATAATAAAAGGGACCATTAAATTGATTTAATAGAACCTGTTACTGTTGAAGTTTATAGTGAAGTTTATAGTTTTGACGTGCATGCCAAAATTAATATTGCATTTTTCCACTTCAGATATCTCGAAAGTTAGCCATTGAAAATAAAAGTTACTTCGAACTAAAGTAAAGTGGGTTATAGCAATAAATCATATAATTCTATTAAAAAAAGAAAGACAAACTCAAAACCATCGGACAAGGCAACTTTAACACATAATATATACTTTGGAATTTCCTATTTGAATTTGTGGCCTACAACTACACACAAGGTATACATATAACATTCCCTATTTGCAGTTGGGGACTACTATAGCACACAACATATATATACTCCAGAATTCCTTAATTTGAATGTGTGGCCTACTAATACTATAAAGCAGCCGTTATTTAAATGTATGAACCAATTACACATCTAAAAGAATGCTTTAATACATTAATAATCACGTCCTCTAATTATATATCTGGACTTTCAGTCATTAATAGCCGTTTCAGACAAAGTAAGTCGAACAGGGCAAATTGACTATGGGTGTCACTACCCCATAAAACTAAAACAATGTCAGTATCTCATATTTGAGAGAAAATAGAACTAGAAAAGAGTATATTCAGGTATATACCTTAATGTATTATTGGTTAATATTAAGTAGTTTCTGTTGTCTACTCTGATTAAGCGCTTATTGTGATTGTGATTTGAACCCACGACCTCATAGCTTGCACTAGCATTGGAGAAACTTACGAGACGGCGCTCGTGCTTTCCAGTAGTAATCCATTGAGAACAAGAATACAGTTGAACCCCGTTTATCCAGTCTGCTGTTATATTAACACAATTATATTGCTCCCATAGCACGACTGTCATATTGATCACAAATAGAAGCAAATAGTGGATCTAAACTGAAGCGGGCGTAATCAGGGGGTGGCCGCTATAGCATGTTGAGTGGTATTTTGATGTGGACTATAGATGTATTGAACATCGCGTTGAGGTGTGTGCATTAGTTAGTTAGTGGTGATTGCTTGATGCCGTGTCGGCAGCAAAGGTCATAATCACATCGAGAAGTGTTCAAACCTTATTCTGAAGTATTGTTATCGGGCTGTCACTTTTACACAGAATGTAAAAGCACAAACTATGTGTCGAGAGACACTTTTGAAGTTGAAAGCTCACAATTACAAAAAGAATTGTGGCCAGGTAAAATTCTAGCTAAAAATTGAAGAAATCACTCTTCCTGAATTGGTGAAATTGTTTTAATGAACTACATAAGGCGGCATAGTTCTGACACCCTCAAGAAGGCTAGGATCGCTTCTTGTTTTACATTAGTTTAAAGAGGCGTGTGTTAATGTGCTTTGTGTTTCGCTAGCCGGACCAGCCCGACCGGCCATACTGCGTGGCTATGTATGACTACCTGGGAGCGGAAGGAGAACTGAGTTTCAGCAAAGGCGACACCATCCTGCTGTCAGACCAGGTCAACATCGACACCCTGAAGGGCTGCCTGGGTGCAAAGAGCGGAACCTTCCCCAAGGGCTTCGTCATCGTCATCCAGGACCTGCCAGGTAGTGACTGCCGCCTTTGCAGCTGCCTACTCCACAGCCATGAAAGAAGTAGATTAATTCCCGTATTCTCGCGGGTTAACAACTTGGGCGTTTACATTGGCAAATCACTGAAGTGGGCAGTGGGCGTTTAAGGGGTAGATGTTTACAAAATATTGGCCAAGTGGGGTGTGGGCATTAACCCACAGATGCGGGTTAACACGCAAGAATATGGTATTTAGTTCTGTTTAATTGTCCATTCCCTAAGTGAAGATCAAATATTGTGATTGCCTAACAACACACACAGGGAAGAAGGACCCAATCCTTCCTGAAAGCTGCATAATCCAAGGAAAACATCATTTTTAAATCGAAGCACTTTAACCCCTAGATTTCAGCCAGCGTAAACAACTACACTGGCGCATCGATTAAAGATTTATTGTAGTTTCGTGCTCCTGTGCTATGCTCGAAATCGGGTAAACAAAGCCATGTTAGAAATCGGCACACCAAAATTAATTTGGCAGGCCTTTGCTTCCAATATCTCCAAAGTTGACCCTTTAAATTGAAGTTCCTTCAAGCTAAAGTCCAGGCTTCTATTGAATGGACTGAGTATTCCGTCAATGAACCAAATAAAGGCTTAATAAGCGCACCAGTATCTAAGTTAGTTACATATGTCAGATCAGGTCCAGCTGAAGGTACCAGCAACACGGGCAGTCGCCAAGGGCACCACGTGCTAGGGGGCGCCAAATATAATTTCTTGAAATTCTAGACCATCCTAGCATACTTGTAAAGATGCCAAAGTTCAGCTTTCCCAGGATGCCAGCAACCCTGGTGCCAACACTGTAGGATCAAATGTAGATAAATGTTTTGATTTGCATTCATTGTGGACTATGTAGCCTTAAGTGGCGAGGGAGGAAGATTTGAACTGGCGGATAATTGGGCTTCCTCATTCCACTGCTTCTTGCACTATCCTAAGCTCTATCGTTTACTTCCTTTCTTGTTTTATTTTTTATATTTATTCTTATATAATTTGGATATGGAAGAAGAATAAAGCTAAGGGTGGGTGAGCCCCTCATCCTATGAAAAAGAGAGGCGCCACTTTAGCGTGCGGTCTACCTGGCCATTTTCACTTTAGCGTGCGGTTTACCTGCACTTTAAAGTTGCATAGTCCGATGGTTTAGAGTTTCTGTCATTTTCTGAGATTAGATTGATCGCTATCGACTACCTTACTTTAGTTTGAAGTAACTTTTATTTTGGATTGTTAACTTTGGAGATATTTGAAGTACAACCATGCAAATTTAATTTTGGCAAGCGTGCCAAAACTATGACACCATAGGTGTCTGCAGTAACAGGTTCTCTTAAATTGCATCTGTGTTCCCTTCATTGTGATGGCAAATGTCTAATGAGTGCACCAATATCTAAGTTAGATATGTAGAATCAAATCTAAGATAATTGTTTTGGTTTTGAAAATTTGATATTTTCATCGGACTATGCAACTTTAACCCTAACTCTAATCCCTACACCTAACCCTAACCTTCAATTTGAGGAGGATACCAATGCAACCTAACCATCTTTCAGGAAACATACCCCCCTGTTACTTTGTTTTCTGAACCAATTTCAGAGCTGCCAACCATTGCAATTTAGGCGGAACCATTACGATTACGAAAATCATCTATGAAGTAAAAAAACCCTGAATTTTCCAAACCGGAACTGGCTGAACCTGTAGTCACAATGCCTTCTCGGAAGGCCACAGCACTATTTGCCAGCCACTGATTAACTATGTTCATTACAGGTTACTTTCTTTTTGTGGTTAATTCTAGAACCATCTGCTGAGGTAAAAAAAACGAAAGTCCCTGAACCGGAAGTCCCTGAGCCGGAACTGGCCGAGCCTGTAGCCGCAACCCCTGCTGGGAGAGCCATAGCGCTGTATGAGTACCAGCCAGAATCCGATGGGGACCTCTCTTTGAAGGTATGACATCCTCATGGCAGGGACGCTTGGCTTGGCCACCATTTTCTATTTCGATAGCTGACATTTACTGTTCATAGCTGAGTAAAGCTGAGTACTATAATTGCGACTTGTTGTCACCTCTTCCACAGATCCATGCAGGGGCGTAGCTTGAGCTTTTTAGGTGGTACACAGATGGAATAAAACAAATAAAACATCATACATTTGAATTTTTTTTAATAAAAAAAGAATTTGTAGTCTCAGGTGGTACGCAGCTGCGTACCTGCGTATATGGAAGCTACGCTCCTGTCGCGGTATGTGTTAGTATGTGTGTAGTAGCGAGGTAGAGAAGATGCACCAGTTATTTGCTTAATCCATTTTTGTCCCTTCAGAAATGTTATTCCTTTGAACAAGCGTTGCTTCAGTGCCGATACACTGGTCTTTTAATCGTAGCATGTTACCTACTCTTATATGTCATGATGGGATGGCTGAATCAGGAAAAGCGCCAGTTACCTTCCTGTGTGAGAGATCATAGGTTGGAAGCCTGACCGAGTCAAACTAGTGATTTACAAAATTGGTACTTGTCACTACCTAGCATGTCACTCAGCATTTCTAGGATAGGGCAATGACTGATTTGCTCATTATTAGGGTGATGTATGTGACTGAGTGGCATGTTGTGCCGTCGTGCTGGTGGTCCGGTTTCCCGGTGGTGCAACACTATAAAGTTGCCATGCATGCACACTGTCATTGTTCAGTAACTGTCCTAATATGACCTAGGATTTAATGCTGTAACAAATAAATAAAAGCCATTTTTAACCTGTTTGTTCCATGAATTACTTTTTAACCTATTTGTTTCATGAAAGACTATTAGCCTATTTGTTTCATGAATTACTTTTTAATCCTATTATTTCATGAATGGCTTTTAACCCTATTTGTTTCATGAATGATGTAACCCTATTTGTTCCATGAATGACTCGTTCCTATGAGTAAAGCGACATCTTGTTTCCCTGACTGCAACTAACGCTAGTCTTTATACCGACAGGTCGGGGACGATGTTGTTCTCTTGTCGAAGGTCAGTGACGACTGGTACAGTGGCGCCATTAATGGCCGCCGTGGAATGTTTCCAGCGGGTTTCGTCAAGGTTGTGTTTCCAATACCTGAAAGTACATCAGCTTTACTGGACTTGTGAGTCTCGATGCAGTAGTTACTCCAAAACGGGGGCTGAACAATCTGCGGTACTCTTGTGCAGGGTTGGTCTGGGAGTGTTTTTTGATGAACGGGCTCAGATTGTCGAATCCTACGTTTTAAGACGCTGACAATTAAATTTGTGTTTTAATTTGTAAATTGTACAACTGTTCATCAATCATGTGGTTGGACCAGCCTTGCAGTGCTATTCGTGTTACTGGGTAGAAGCTGGTCTACATTCAGCAGCCCTATATTTAAAACGCCAGGTAGGGGCAACCCTACGTTCAGATTACAGAGTAGGATCAGCTCTACATTCAGATCACCATGTAGGGGTAACCCTACATTCAGATCACCAGATAGGGGCAGCCCTACATTCAAATCACCAAGATAGGACATCCCTACATTCAAATCACCAAGATAGGACATCCCTACATTCAGATCACCAGGTAAGGAGAGCCCTTCATTCAGATCACCAGGTAAGGGCATCCCTACATTCAAACCTCCAAGATGGAGAAGTACTACATTAAAATCAAGATGGGGCAGCCCTAAATTCAGATCACCAAGTAGGGGCAGCCCTACATTCAGATCACCAGGTAGGGCCAGACCTACATACAAATCACCAGGTAAAAACCATACCTACATTTAAGTCACCAATTGGGACCAGATATATATCACGTGACTTAGAATCGGCAACCTGGTGCCTATCACAGAAAGGAAGAGATGTGGGTTCTATTGTCGAATGATTTAGACGCTGTACATGCTGAGTGTTGATTGGTTGACACATACAGGTTGACGCTGCCTTGCTTCATGATTGTAAGCACCTACCGGCTCCTTAGATGCTGTACATGCTGAGCGATGATTGGTTGACACAGAAGGGGACGTTGCCCTCTGCTTCATAATTGTAAGCACCTACAGGCTCCTTAGACGCAGTACATGCTGAGCACTGATTGGTTGATACACAGGGGGACGCCGCCCCCTGCTTCATGATTGTAAGAACCTACCAGCTGCTGAGCACTGATTGGTTGACACACACAAGGGGACGTTGCCCTGCTTCATGATTGTAAGCACCTACCGGCTGCTGAGCACTGATTGGTTGACACACACAAGGGGACGCTGCCCTGCTTCATGATTGTAAGCACCTAGCGGTTCCTTAGACGTTGTACATGCTGAGTGCTGATCGCTTGACACACAGGAATCGGCCCTGCTTCATAATTGTAAGCACCCACTCGGCTTCCCACTGTCCAGCCAGGCTTCGGTTCTATTGTCAGCACTATTTATGCTGAAACATCACTTTTTACTAAACAAAGTGCCTGTTTACCTCCATTTCCAGTGGCTGTCAAACACTTTGATCATCCACCATGCACTCGGGTTATACTTAGAGATTAGTGCTTCATATACCGCATTTTACAACTAATATTGCACCATTTGGTTTGGTCTGAAACAATTTACAAATAATAACAGGCCTTTTTATTTGATACACAGCAATTTACAAGCAACATCGGGCCAGTTTGTTGTTGCAACCTTTGTATAAATAAGTTGAGCTTCCAATGGCTTTCTTTTTTATCTATATTTTGATACAATTATCTTTACAGCAGGGTTTTATGTTTTTATGGTTCGAATAGGAACTTAACTGAAAAATACAGGAATTTTTACGGAAAAGGAATGCAGGTTTTTGATACATGATATTACTACAAATATGCCATGTTTCCAAGGCTAGATTGTGATAATGCACATATATAAGATTGTTATCATTATTGGTTTCTCCGGTGGTCGCCATAGTGAGTCCCCTCCACAAAGAACGAAGAACACCATAGTCTTCAGAGCTCAGAATGGAACTGTCTTTTAATGGTCATGTACACAGTATATATTCAAACTCCCGCCGATGCATCTACCCACAAAGCTCTGGGATGGGGCTGACACGACATGCCCACTCACGTCATTGTGTGGGAGGTTGGTCACGCATTCTGGGTATCTCTGATGACACCAACTGACTCGTGACTTCTGATAGATCAGTCTGCTAATACATTTTCTTTAATACCACCTTTATCTGGCTGGCTACTCAGTGTTTCCCAGAATAGGTTGTGTGTGTGTGCCTGTTGGAGGTTCCCTGTCATTCAATAGTCATAAACATGTCCACAACCCACACACACATCCAATTCCCCCACACCCACATCCTTCTGGAGGCTTTAGAACCGAGTTGATAGATTACTCAGATCCGGGTCAGCAGGTTCACTCAACACGATGGCGTCTCTATAGAGTTTATACATTTTAACATATACGGTATGGATTCTGTGCACATATTATAAGTCGGATTAAAACTAAAGCCATTACTGGGCCTGTCTTTACAAGATGCCACTAGCTTAACTGGCAGGATCTATTGGGTCTTCCTTATTCCACTCGTCCTTGCCCTATCCTGGTAATGTTGGATACCAGGTTAGGTAGCGATAAGTATAATTTGATTTCATTGGTTGTACTTGACTGCAGTAGCGTGCCGAGGTTTTGTGATGCCCGTGGCCAAATCCTTGATTGTATGCCCCTAAATCTCATGTATATGGTCTAGTACTGAAAAATGTGAGCAAGGAAGACATTTAGAATATTCCCAGATATGGATGCCCGGGGCCATCACACCCTCTGCCCCTCTTTCTGCATGCTACTGCTTGGCTGCGACTCAAAGTCATGACCTGCCACACTCAAAGTGAGCGCTCAACTCATCCGGCCACCTATCAGGGCTATCAGAGCCTGACCGCACCAGAACCCCGAGATGGGGATGGTGTGTGTTTGGGTTGGGGATGCGTAATCTGACAAGCAGCCCTTTGGTAGGAACAATGAACAGATCATGTTCTGTAAATGCATATTTCATCAGATACAAATCTATTTTTATAACGTCTTCTCGCGCCATCAACCATTGGGGGAACATTGGCAAAACAATACTTTAAATACTTTTTTTCAAACCTGAAAAGTGGTTTCCAAGTTATCATATAGCTAAGAATTTTGGCAATGGGATCAAAGAGTTCATGTAGCACTGTATTATAGAACGCACTTCCTAATAACATAGTGCAATTATGCAATGTATTGTGTATATAACAGGTCTTATGTACAGCACTGTACACTATATTGCTGCATTACGCAATACACTATTCATGTAATGCATGTAACTTGTATTGTATACCACACTGTGTTATGTAATGGTATTACATGTACCAAAATGTGTTATGTAATGTTATAGTATGTACCCTGGTAATGGTATTACATTTACCCCAGTGTGTTTTGTAATGTATTATGTAACACTATGTTATGTAATGATGTATTATGTATCCCTGCGTTATATAATGCTGTCACATGTACCCCAGTGTGTTTTGTAATGTATTATGTAACACTCTGTTATGTAATCATGTAATATATACCTGTGTGTTATATAATGCTGTTACATGTACCCTAGTGTGTTATGTGATGTAGTATGTAACACGATGTTATGTAATCATGTATTATGTACCCATGTGTTATATAATACTGTTACATGTACTGTAGTGTGTTATGTAATGTTATAGTACGTACCACCTTGTGTTATGCAGTGCTGTATTATGTACCATATTTCTATGTGCCACACAGTTATGTAATTGTGTGTAATATTAAATTGTGTTACACTGTATTATGCAATAGTGCATTGTATAACAACCAATTATGTGATAGAGCACTCTGTGAGACACTCTATTGTGCAATGTTCGGTATTGTATAACACACTGTATTATATAACCCATTAATAACGCAACTCCCTGCATTGTATAATCAACTGTATTCTCGTGGGTCAATGCCATGGGCATTTAAATTGGCAAATCACTGAAGTGGTGGGTGGGCGTCTACCCACACATGGGCGTTTAAGGGGTGGGCGTTTAAGAAATATTGGCAAAGTGGGGGTGGGTGGGTGTTAACCCACAAGAATACAGTATGCAATGCTGTTTTACGGAAGCAATCTATGATCTGATAGTGCGTTATGTAACACACGATGTAATACTGTATTATGCAACACTTCATATTCAGCGATTGTGATATGCCTGATCACAAGACTCGGGCAAACACTATCAGCATTTGGAGAATTTGATAACGAAAATTGGCGTCTGTGACTGACTTTACCCCTCACTATGTAAGTCCTTGTAAGTTATGTAGGCCAACTATGGAAAGGAAACTATATAAAAGATTTGGGCAGATTGAGAATTTTATTAGAGTTCTAAGGCACTGAACAGGTACCATATGTTGGTTATTTTTATTGGGTTTTTGGAGATTTTTGTGTAATTTATGTCATATTGCTGACCAAGATGACCTGTCGTAGAGGTGATTTTGAAGGCAATGTAGAAGGGGGGGGGGGGGTGTTTGTATAGGTGGGAGGGGGGGGGGGGTGAGAGAGGATACCACATATAGGGTGCAAACTAACAACTAACATAGCTAGAAATCTCCCACCGTGAACCAACCCGCCGAGAACGGGAGAAGTTCCCGACTTAAAACGAAATAGGAATTCTGGGGAAATCCTAAAGTGAAATCTACTTTGTATTTTAGACATCCCAAATGTGTGTTTGTGTTTGGCTTTCTTGACACTGGAGATTTGAGCATCATAGATTTCTCATCTAAAGAGGAAAGGGTTTGGAAGAACTCCCCATCCTGACCGGTTCGAGGTTAGGCGTCTGCGGGTTTGTATGTTGTTGGAGATTACGCAGAGATTAACTGTCGTGTCTTTGTAGTGTATTCAGGTTGGTTCTCCCTCAGTGAATGTCAGAAACAAAAGAAAAGGGCACAAACACTGAAGTGTCGGGTCAGACTTTTACTCGCCCGAGAAATCGGGTGTTTGGTCATTGCCTGATCCCAAGGCATGTGTCATAAGCTCTTAAATACCCTGTCTAGATGAGTGTTGGTCACCTGACCACAAGCGGTGGAACGGTGGTGCTGTATAAGTAGGTCACCAATCCCCTATGCTAACACTTCCTGTTGTGGCGGGGTCCATGTGGTAGGGGAGCGGTCAGTGTATAGGTATATCTGACCTCATTGTCGTAGTTAAGCTTCTATTCACTATTTTATGTCTGACATTGTTGGTTAAAGGCGTTTGACGTAGAACAGCAGGTTCGCAAGCTACAAATCAAGACGGCACTTCAACCTGCCGGCACTCCAGCTGTTTTAAGCCGATTAATTTGTTACTAGCTCATTGGGGACGCCACCTGTATTTATGTATCCCCACAGCAGAACACCACCTGTATGTATGTGTCCCCACAGCAGAACACCACATGTATCTTATGTATCGCTACAGCAGGACGCCACCTGTATCTGTGTCCCCACAGCAGGACGCCACCTGTATTTATGTATCCCCACAGCAGGACGCCACCTGTATCTATGTACCCCACACCAGGACGCCACCTGTATTTATGTATCCCCCAGCCAGACGCCACCTGTATCTATGTACCCCACAGCAGGATGCCACCTGTATCTGCGGATACCTACAGTAACACGCTGTCTGCATGTATGGACCCCTGTAAAAGAACACCAGCAGCATCTCTACCGCACAATGCAGCCTGCATTTTACTAATGCTTCCGGAAGTGGGACTCTGCCCACATCTGATATTAAAAAGATAAAAAATATTTTGTATTATTAATCAAATTTAAGAATACAAAATAATATAAAAACAGTTTAAGAGACCAGGCATTAATCACAATAATAATAAGCTTGTAACTAAGTTAAAACACAAAGAACGCTTTAATTTGTGCCATATTGTGTAAGAATTAGTAGATAATGACTGGTGAACTGACAGGTGGCGTTCTGAATGGGTTAAGTGCCTTACTGGCATTTTGTCTGGTGATATCTACTCCAGTGACTAAACTGTCGGATCTGATAAAACAGATATCAGATGGGGTCAGGCCAAGCCGATACCAGTTATGTGTAATATCTGTTATAATCCTAGCTTCAGCTGAAGTATAATTTTAAGATTTGAAAGTTAAATGCATCTATTTGAAGCTGCAGTCTGATGAAAGCATCACATTTTCGAACCTAAACCATTATCTAGATTTGTTCCCACATATCCAACTTAGATAATGGTGTATTCGTTAAACATGTGTTAAACAGAGAAGGAAGATTAAGTAAATTTAGTGCAATGTGTCATATAGCGATATAGCGAATGGTAGACAGGAAGTGTGAACACTTATTTGTCTCTCATTTTTGCTTGAGTGCAAGTAAATAAGCAACACAAGGAGTAATTAGTAGCATCTTTCCATTGTTTGGGTATTTTCCTGTCGTTGCCGAAGCTTATGGTTTTCAGCATTTCGATTTTAAATATATATTTTTTGTACATGTTTTAACTTGTATTATTTAAGTTCTTCCGTGTAATGATTGATTGAGAACAAAACCTGTAACTGGTCCTCCTAAAAGAATCTATCACTTATTCCCTTATGCTTATAGTCAGAATTTGGGCCATGGTAGAGATCAATAGATGGTTGGTGGGAGTTCGTCCTGGCAACATCTAAGGTCATATCAGGACAGGTACTGACTTGTGACTGTACTCATGGCGACTTTATAGTGCTGCCCCACTAGATCAGGCCGCCAGCTGATTGATTGATTGGTGGTTGCGTTACGCCGCGTCGGCAGCATATGCCATATTCACGGCGAGCCAGCACCATGAGTGTATATCACATTCAGTCACATTATCCTGATACTGAGCCAACCAGTCCTTGCCCTATCCTAATGATGCCGAGCGCCTGGTGAGGAAGTGACGCATACATTTTTAAGTCATTGGTTTGAATCCCACGATCTACCAAAACGGGAGACGGACGGGTGGAGCTCAAGACTCGTTCTCGTGTGCATATGTGAGCACCATCGAGCTGGGGTTTGCCTACTCAGGCACAAACCAACTGTGGCCAGCTCACTCGAAGTGTTAGATGGGGGAGCATAGAACAGTACAAGCGAGTGTCGGTAGTCATACACAAGCAGGTTGAAAAATACTGGATAACCCCAGTGTAAATAATATAGGAATAATACCTTATACTCCACAATATCTTGAAAGTTAAATTTAGAATAAAGCAATGAGGAAATTATTCCAAATTAATGTAGACTGGATTATAACGATCAATCTAATAATATCTTAAAAAGTATGATAGAAACGCAGAAAAACCGGATTGTGCAACGTTAAGTAATTAACTCTCCTAGTATGGGGAGAGTTCCAAGAGCCTCTGAATTAAAATATGGCTTTTGTCGCTTTTAATACTAGGACATGCCAAATCAGACCAAGTCACCTGATTGTCCTACATTTTGTTCTTTTTGGAATATAATGTCTCGAAATGAAAGCTAATTCTGTCTAATTAGTGAAAGTGAGTTAAAAATTGCACAATCCGATAGTTTGCCATGTTTTAAAAATAAATATATCAAGTTTACTTCAGGTTGGATATACTTCACTTTAAAGTCAAATTTGGAGATATTTGAAGTAAAAACATGGAAAATAAATTCGGGACAGCATAGGCTTGTAGTTTGCAGCAGTGACGGTCTAATTAATTTAGCATTATCTTTAGGCAATATTTAATGCGTACTCACTGCACCAATATCTAGGTTGGACATGTAGGTAGGATCAAGTAAGTGCATTGGTTTTGAGAATTGTAGGTAAGTGCTTTGGTTTTGAAAATTGTATAATTATGCATTTTTAATTATCAGAATTGTCTCAAGTGCTAATGTCTCTTCATTGATGCTTATTTATTCCATTTTTCCATTTATATTTAAGAGTATTATTGCATACTTTAATATTTTTTATAACTGCTGAGTTTACTGCTTATATCATCAGATATGAAAATCAAAAATACAAACTGCATTATTCCCTTGTTGGCTATGCAATCTCAGTTATATAATGTGATAAATCATCCATGAATGATGCCTATTGGTAGTTATGAAATACCATAAAATCTCCACCGCAAGCTGTGACCTATATATGGAGAAATTGGAGCAATGCAGCTTCTAGTAAAATCTTAAGTTGGGGTGTATTTTATACTGGTTTTTTTTCTATAAAAAAAAAAGAAGCTTTGTTAGAAGTAGAGAACTGGTCATCCCAGTCCATATGCAGTTACTTTAATGGTTTAATAAATAATGTAAATTTTTAAGCGGCTTATCTGAAACCTCAAACTACAGGTGGGCTTACAGTAGAGGTTTTATGGTGCTGATTTCGGTTGTCTCAGAGGAACGAATCATTCCAGTAAACACTGAAGTCGCTAACCACGTTCCGAGTTCACCGTTTGGGATTTCTTACTGACATCTCCGACATTAATCGGTGTATATTTAATCTAATTACTCAATGATAATTGTACATAACCCCTTTCAGATACATCTACTTTATGGTGAATCTATGCTTCAGCTGTGTATCAAGGTATATATATATCATTCATATTTGACATTATGGGCACCTTCTACAGGTATTGATTTGGTGTGTCCTAGAAAAGTCATTTCTGTACCCCAAAAAAACCCATCCATTATATAAGTGTGGGTTGACGCAAACAAAGGAAATAGCATTCCGAGAGCGGCATTCAAACCCACATGTCTGCCAGTCCGAGTGTCATAACCATTAGGCTATATAAGCTCCCTGGTGCCATCACACAACCCATGCCTACTTGTCTTATTGCCGGTGAGATCAGTATACTATACATTACCACACCAAGATCATTTACCGCCGCAGGCCTGTACTAAAATATTTGTACTGATCCATATTTTTGAAAGGCCAATTTGTATTTGAAATATTTATATTAAGGACGGTTAGTAAAGATTGTATAATTTGTCATGTTTGATATCAAATTGCTTTAAAAAAATTATTATTTGTAGTATCTGAAAAACGTTAGAATTTGTACTAGAATTATTAGGCTTAACAAATAATCATATTTAAAATACAATTTTCCTTCAGCAGGCATTCTCAAAGATCACGATTTAAGCATTTGCAAAATCACGAAAAAAATTATGCAACATTAAGAGCAAAAACTAAATATTAACAACAAAACATAACTCGGACGAATGGGCTGATTTTCTTTAATTATATCTATTCATAATAAGAATGATAAGATCTTTCTAACTGTTTTTTTTTTGCGCAAATTAACTTCAAGAAAAGGAAAAATCAGTCTGGAGCGCCTACTAATAGTATCACCCAGCGTTGCAGAATTGAAAGACGATACTAGAAATGATAGTAGACGACTTGGTTTCAGCGAACTTTGTGGTCTGCAAACCTCCCTTTCAATGTACAAACTAAATGTCTCATTTCACTGCCCCTCCGATGACAGGACACCAGCTCTGTCAGGACATCATTGCTTTGGATGCAGTGTTGTCCACAGTCCTTTGAAAACAGGTACTACTACTACTACTACTCTAACTACGAAACTAACAAGCCGAATTACAAACTGCATTGTGATGCATTTCCAATTCACTTCACTTAAAATGTAACCTGTCGAATGATCTGATGGCGAGCAAAGTACAGAACTGGTCATCTTAGTCCATATGCATTTCAGGGTAGGACAGTACAACTTTTTGCCCACTTGCCCAATTTTAGATTAGATTAGAGGGTTTGAGCTATATGCTCAGGCCAAGTCAGAAACTCCACCATCAGAGCCCATCACATGTGGTGAGAATGCTGTGTTTAGTTTTGTCATGTGCAGTAATGAGTTTGAATCTGCTGGCGTTAGCTGGATGTATCCAAGTGACTGAATTTTCTACTTGCCAGAGTGGCAACCCTACTTGCCCAAGCCCAAGTCATCTATTGAAATCTGCTATCGCAGATAAATAAAATAATGACTTGCCCGTTCAGGCAAGTCACCGAGAACTTCACCTGCTGGCTAAGTAAACTAGGTGCCGCGGGCAACCAGGCAGTCCTTATTGTCCTGTCCTGCATTTCCTTTAATGCTTTTATAAATAATAATAATAATGTAAATTTAATAGCGCGCCTTCAGTAGCAGGAGCCATTTTAAGGCACTGTACAATGTGACATATTTACAACATGGTTCAAATACTTGAAGGATAAAGAAATTACCAGAAAAAGCTACTCTTGAGAACATATGTAAATTTATGCATAAACGCAGCTTTTCTTACATCTTGATTGTGCCTACTTTTGTCACTGACCAATGATGCCGTACATATCTCCGCCATAGACCGCCCCAGCAACTTTTGTGACGACTCTACCAAGAGCTTGAAAACTGCATGCAATGCTTCCAAGATTCACTTGAAATTTGTAAGGTGTTTATATGACAATTTAGCAGCGTGTGTAATATTTTAATACCTTGTGTTTCTGTACATAAATCACTTGTGGGTTCCAGCCCTACCCAGGAGCTTCCCGTTTATGTTCTTGGTGGGAATCTGTAATAAAGGTTATTCGTATATACATATACAAGATGTCTTGTTTGCATTATCAAATTAATTTTGATGCACACACCGAAATACTGGACATAGGCTTTTCTTTCTTTTTTTGGGGGGGGGGTACATTAGTTGTTTAAGCAGGGGAAATTTCAGTCGCAGACGACTTGTCTTCCTCATTCCACTGCTCCTTGCCCTATCCTAGTAATGCCGAGCATCTGGCTAGGAAGCGACAAATATCAATTTTTACGTCATTGGCTTGACTCGACCAGGATTCGAACCCACGATCCACCAACACGGGAGATGGACACTCTAACTCATTCAGCCATGCCATGACGTCTTGATTAAGCTTTGGGTACCCATTTTCCCGCACCACTGCAGCATGTTTAATAAGTGCTCCAGTATCTCAGATATGTAGTATCAATTCTAGGTTAGTTCTTAGTCTGGGAATTTTGTTCATTGGATTATGCAGCATCGAATTGTCGACGCTATTCAGCAGAACTAAGCTATTCTTATTATTTGAATTCATTAAGAAGGGGCTGGGGGGTGGATCTATGAACAGGAGTGTAGCTACATTGTCACGCTGTAAGCATTGGACAATTTCTATCAGCATTATATATTTTTTCCATACTAAATCTTTTATAATATTAATATGCACTTAAAATAAAAATTGCGCTTACAATTCTTTCCCCCTATAAGCACATGCTTACAATTTAGGTTGTTTTTTTCTGGCTACGCCCATGATAAATCTCTTGAGCTGCATTAAAGTTTAAACATGATCTGTAGACAACAACTACTGCTACTACACGCCTGCACCGTCTTGCTCTGGTGTGTTGGTGACCTCAGTGTCAGCTTGTTCATGTTCTTTGAGGTATTTGTGCATTGAGGCAAAGAAAGGCACAGTACTCTGCTGTTCCTCGGCCAGTCGAACCACTTCTTTAGCTGTTCTTTCCACCGTATGTAGTAAATTTGCAAGCGCCAATGTGGTCTGAAAACAAAATAATTGAAGATTTAGTTATTACACGTGTTATTGTATGTGTAGACACAACGCAACACGTCAATTGAGTGGTTGAGTAAATCCTCTGGTTGCTAGATTGTCTCATAGTTACTGCTGCAACACTCTCTGTGACAAGGCTGTTCCCCATTAGGAAGTGTCAGAAGGCTGGGTTATGGAAATAACCATAATTCACAACGCTGGAGACAACAACAAATAATTTTATTTGTACAATTTCATCTCATTTCAGCATGTGTCCAGCTACCATTGATTATCACGACAAAACAGCAAATACGCCTATGTCAATAACCATTTTTCACAGTTACACTATATTTTTTACATAGTCCAAAATATTGTTATATGATACCGTTACCATCGTAACACTCATAGGTAATTTTTTACATTAACATTTTCCTTTAATAATATTTTATTTAATTAATCTTCAGTCAGGTAAACTCCTGATACCGGCGAACTCGGGTATGCGAATACAGGTATTATTAATTATTTTTTAATATACACATTTTTTTACAATGTTGTGTACTGGTCAGCACTTCTTACCCGAGCCTCAGTGGCAGGGGGGCCCTGCTCCTTGTTAATATTACACACATTTTTAAGCTGCTACATAAGACTGGGTATGTTGGCTCTACATTTTTGGAGGCGGCCGAAAAATCTACTGGTGGTGGGTCTGATTATCTTAAGGTCAACCAAGAACTTTGAAGCATCTCAGACACTCAGCCTATGAAAACAAGTTCTGAATGGGTGGGTGGGAGGGGTTTTTTGGCAGAAGATAGGCCTAAACCGTTTGGATTCGAAATTTGACATCGATCCACACTTGTGTGCTGCTCCAGTAGTGAATGCCCAACGGCTTGTTTAGCTTTACCACGAAGCCTGTGTCCCCATAGTGATATGAATGCTAAACCATTATTAGTTGTGGACGAGAATGCCCTAGCAACGCATCAGGGAAATTATCCTGGCACCCTAGCACAGTCTCCAGCATCGTGAATTATTCATGTATAATGTATGATTTTGCAATCTAACATGCTAAATATATTATTCAAATACTTACCTAGCATAGCTAACTACTTTTGGGGTGAGTAATTGATTAAAGGCAGTGGCTACGCATATGTGAGCAGGGCGCGTAGCCTGGCGGTCTAGATGTATGGCAGTGAAGTGGGCGAGACTGCTCGCCTTGTGGCATTCACGGGCGTGCGCCGATTAACCCGTATTTGGAAATACGGGCTACTCGCCCTGGCAGACCGCGAATGCCAAACATTCACGGGCAACAGGGTTTCCGGCCGTAAAGCGTTGCCAGGCGAGTCGCAATTCGCGACTCGCCTGGCAACGAAAGGAGGTCGGGCGTTCGGACCCAGACCGATCAGACGTTCGGACCCAGACCGATCAGACGTACTTTATGACGCTCTGATGTTTTAGCCGAGATTTAGGCCTATATTATCGAAATTCTAAAGTTGTTTGACATTAATCATTAGGGGAAGGGTTTGCAATATGTTTCTACACTATGTGCTTTGATCGAATGTTAGTTTGGATAAGAATAAACAAAGCCATGAGCTCTTGGAAAAGTGAATTGGAACGTTCCTTGCATTCTTTACTGTCCTCCAGTTTTCTATGGAGTAAACCGCTATGGTCGAATCTAACATTGGATTGCTTTATATATATAATTAAGGGCCTTGAGCCTAACTAGGCCTTATGCAGCTACTTAGCCCATCTGCGGGGAGAATAAAACAGACATATGAACAGACGTAACGTATAGATCTTTTTGGCTAAAATAAGACAGTAACTTAGGCTGATTATCAGTGACAGCGGCAGTGACACTAGCGCCTCTGCTTAGTTCTGGATCAATTTAAACATATTAAATACTCCGTAAGGCGAGTAGACCAGCCAGTTAGTTGAAAGAACGAAGTAATTGCTTTAGAACCACAAATACGGGCGGGGGCAAACCGCTGTATTTAGACGATACTCTGGCTGGCCGACTCTAGCCTGGGAAGGACACCGACGGACACGGACTACCTGCAGACGGGACAAGGGGCAGCGGCGGCCCGCGCAAGAAATTCACATGGAAATAATTATATAAATTAACACGAAGGCTTGCCTTTAGCGGGGGCGGAATAGCCCGACGGTTAAAGCACTATTACTGCACAAGCACCCTAGTTCTAGGCATTTCTTCAGCGACCGTGGCTACGCGTACGTGAGCTGTACGTTTAGATGACCTGCCTAAACCCACAGAAGTTACTAATGATTGGCACTTAATCTATGGGTCTATAGGAAAAGGAATCTAGCAATTTTGGCTTGATATATAATTACTTTGTGTATTTGGGGGCCTGTCAAACATGACCACATTCATTTGCAGGATTTCCTCTAAACGTAATCATTATTTTGTTGGCCAATTGTTGAATTTTTTTTATTGTCAGATCATTATGTGGAATGTTATCAAATATAATTTTAAATTGGTGGAAATAACCCATATTTGTGAAATTAAGTGAGAGAAAAATGGTTTTAATTAAGCCATTACAGCTCCAATATTTGACACCATGGTTATGGTATGTTCAGTTGGCTGGGAATTGGTGGATAGTTTCTTTATGGCGTGTCGGCAGCATAGCCATAGGACATATGGATAGTTTATTGATAAAATGTATAATAGGGATGTCAGTCATTTTATTTCTAATGATTGACACTCAATGTATGGGTCTATAAGAACAATAAATCCTCACATTCTCATGCATATCCTCACGAAACACATGCATGCGCATCCTCACGTACGTTTAGACCGCCAGGCTACGAGTATGGCTCACGTACACGTCTACGTTGAATTAACTGACTTTAAAAGTCAAATTGAAATTGTGAGCTTTCTGTGACTGCGGTCACCGTCTTGTTTTGTATGGTTTAACATTTTTTTTTTATCAGGCCCTAATAAAACCACACAAAAACGCTAATTTAGGGCTTTTGTGTGGTTTTTGGTTGGGGTGAATCTTTCATCTAATTCTCTCCCAATTCATTAACTCTATCAGTGATTGCCATCATAGATAAAGAAAGACTGCATGGTAGAACCAGAACCTCCGTAAATAATAAATTGTTCAGGTTTACTTTAGAAGTGGCCTAATTTCAAGTTTTAGTTTGGCTATTTTCTCTGTGTTCGGGTAGGGTAGATAAAAGATTCACCTCGTACTTAGTTACAATACTGTAAGTACGGGGTGAATCTTTTATCTACGGGTAGGGTAGATAACAAATTTACCCAGTACTTCCAGTACAGGGGTGAAAACCAACCCATCATAAAAACTGACAAAGAATTTCAACATGGTGGGGAAATGAATTGAGCAGATAATTTAAGAAGCAAAATATATTCTCCACATACATATTCATATTTACCAGCTACTTCTGATATGAAAAATATAATAAAGCATGTAGTTTAAGGACACAGCATTTATATAGGGTTTGTGTTCACCAACCCTATATCAAAGCTGGCGAAAACTGCTTTAGTATGGAACAAGAAGTAGAAACTCTGGCTCCAGTATCAAATGGCTACCCATATCATCGGCACAGTTGGTGGAATGGGAGAGAATGCAAAAAGACAAGATGGCGGCGATAGAACGCTGTCGACATGGCAGCTGTTTATCAAAACCTCTGCAAATAATTCAAGTTTGAGGATATTCATTTTTGAAACTATCTTATTCATTTTCTCACACCTGTTTTCTATCTATTGGCCAATTTACATGAAGATTGAGTGATGATCAGATACATTTTGAGGATGAAATATTCAAATTTGCATAACTTTCTTAATATATACTTTCAAATAAATTATATATAACCCTTTTAAAGCTCTTATGTGAATTACACAGTACAGGTTTCAGCTAAATAAGTTCTTTATTAAAAATGATACGAGAGTTTGAAGCACAAAATCAGGATTTTGGATCACCGCTTTGCAGTTTTACAATAGAGGGGGCTTAATGACGTCACAAGACAACTTTCGGTGGCCATAGTGGATTACATACAGAAGGCTTGCAACTTCCTACATTGTGTTTATTTACTGATTTGTTGGTTTATTTGTCACTGTTTTGAGCAGTTTGGCCTTAGAAGTTGTTGCACTCCCTCCAACATGGCTGACTGCTGAGTGATGACGTCACATGCACTCTGTCTATAGAGGGAGTGTATAGAGGGAGTGCACGTGACATCATCACTCAGCAGTCAGCCATCTTGGATTATGAGCACCCTCCCTAGCCATGTTGTGAATGCATGCAGATGCAGTAAAACAAAGTTTACTTTTGTTCTGGGAGGTTCTGGGCAGTTTACATCCAATTTTTTTACTTACAAAGTTACAGCACTTTAGCAACAACTTCTGAGGCCAAACTGCTCAAAACAGTGACAAATAAACCAACAAATCAGTAAATAAGCACAATGTAGGAAGTTGCAAGCCTTCTGTATGTAAATTGTAATCCAATATGGCCACAGACAGTTGTCTTGTGATGTCATTACATACCCTCTATACTATAGACTATATAGTATAGAGGGGGGTGTAGTATAGAACAGTGCCACAGTGTTTTTTTTACATTTTTTTTTTATTGAGGCTGTATTTATACTGTCCATAGCATATAAGCCCGGGTACCCAGGCTTGTTTTCAATGCTGGCCAGTTGTAGTGTTGGTGTTATCTTACCACACAGTGGCTGCTGATAAGGTATTTGATTGCCTGCATTTCAGTAGCAGATAGATAATTGGTTGGTATGGTTAGTAGCCTATGTTAGTTTTTTTTGATTTTCTTGGTATATATGTATTTATTTTTCTACTCTTATTACTAGACTAGCCTACTATTTACATATCATAGGCTTGTACGTAGCTGTGTGGTGTGTTATCTGGCTACTTTTGGCATGGTTACCTTCCATTGGGCGTCCCGCTGGTGGGCCGTGACATATCACATGCCCCTTTGCTGTGCAGCTTACTGGGGGTTTCCTAGCCTTATTTTGCACAGATATTTTTTGTAAGTTTTTAGGTCAGGAATTTGTCGTTCATTTACCGTTTGGGCATTCCACACCTTGGCAGCCATTTCCAGCGTGCTTCTCTCATGAGCTTTTATTTGGCTTCTGGTCTGCTTTAGTAGTGGCGCATTATTTGCTCTAGTAGCCCTTTGTGGTTTTGTTAGAAGCTTAATGTTTTGACTATAGTTATATGCTAGTGTTTTCAAATGAATTATTCTCCTATTTTCTAGTAGTTTCACTTTGGTTCTTTTGTGTATGTCATAGGTTGGGTGCAGCTTGTCTACTCTTAGACAGATTTTTAGGGCTCTGTTCTGCAGTGTTTGCAGTTTTTTTAGTAGTTCTTTTCTCGCACCCATGTAGTTTACATCTCCATAGTCAAAATAGGGGAGCACCATGCCCTTGAAGATCTTTATTGACATTTCTTGTGTCATGTAGTCTCTTAGCTTTGCAAATAGCCACAGTTTGTGGTTTACTTTTTGTATAATTTTATTTATACATAGGTTGTAGTTTAGTTGGCTGTCCAACTCAAGGCCTAGGTATTTGTAATGGTCTACATTTTCTAGTGTTTGGTTTCCTAACTTACAGTGTAGTTTTCTTTCTGGCATTTGTTTATGCGAGAAGAGTACTGTTTTTGATTTGCTTGTATTGATGGTTATTTTGTTGGACTCACACCACTCATCTAGTTTTAGTCAGAGTTTATTTAGTTTAGTTATTACCTCCTCTTCTGTGGTGCCATTTGCGTATATGACTGTGTCATCTGCATATAGTTGGAGGCATTCAGTTTGCAACCATTTTTCAAGGTCGTTTATATAGATTATAAAGAGTAGTGGCCCTAACACTGATCCTTGGGGTACACCACATGTGACAGGTTGGTTGTCTGATAGTGTATTGTTTATTTTTGTTTTCTGTTTCCTGTTGTTCAGGTAGCATCTTATCCAATCCATAGTGTTGGATTTTATGCCCATGGTTTTTAGCTTTTCCAGTAGTATTTTGTGGTCTACTGTGTCAAATGCTTTGCTGAAGTCAATGAAGGCGGCTCCAACTAATTGTTTTTGGTTCATTGATGACATTATGTCATTTGTTAGGTTAGCTATTGTTTTTGATGTGGAGTGCAGTTTCCTGAAGCCCCCTTGTCTTTCATTTAGTATATTGTTTTTTTCCAGGTGTTCGTTGATGTGTCTATGTAACACTTTTTCAATGAGCTTGCCTGGGGTTTGAAGAATTGATATTGGCCTGTAGTTTCCCATGTTTTGTTTGTCTCCACCTTTGTGAATAGGGGTGATGGTTGCCATTTTCCAGGCTGAGATAAAACGTCCCTGCTCAAATGAGATGTTGAATAGGTCTACTATGGTGGCTGGGATGGCTTGGAGTGCCTCTTTCAGTATTTTGGTTGGTATTTCATCTATTCCACTTGGTTTATTTGTGTCTATGTCATTTATTAATTTTTTTACTTCTATCATATCTGTTTTGCAGGTGGGGATTTCGTTCTCCACAGTTCCTGATCTGTTTTCCCATCTTTTTTTGAATTTTTCTGACAGCTTTTGCCCTATTGTGGCAAAGTGTCTGTTCAGTTTGTTTGCTGCATCTTTGTCTGTGAGCATTGCCCCTTCGTTATCTTGGAAGTTTGTATGCTCTTCTTGGTTATTTTTTTGGAATAATAGGTTTACATTTTTCCAGAATTTGTTTGTGTTGCTCCCCCAGTCTTTGTCCTGCTTTATTATGTATTTCTTTTTTGCTGTTCTCACAGCTTTGAGAGAGTTGTTTCTGGTGATGCGGTAGGCCAGTTTGTCTTCTATTGTTTCTGTGCGTTTTGCTTTATCACCCAGTTTACTTTTGGTTGTGATGAGTGTTAGCAGGTCTTTGTCTACCCAAGGGTCTTGGTTTTTTTGTACTTTTATTTTCTTCATGGGACACATCTCATCAGTTGATTTTCTTATTTCTGTGATGATGTTGTCCCAATAGATATCAACATCATCTCTGTTTGTGTGATGTTGTTTATGTTTTGGTATAGATGATTTTTTAATGTATCTTCTGAGTAGTTTTTTAGGGACCTGCCCATTTTGTATTCATAGTGATTTGTGCTTTTGAGTGTTAAGTGTAGAACAGAGGCCAAAAGGTTGCCGATTTTCCCAACTTCAATTCAACATAACTTTCTTGATAGTTAGCTTAGAAAGATTATAGGGCTACCATAATTAAGTTCCATTCAAGGTCTTTCCATTGATATATGTTCCATTGAAATAAAATGCATTCTAAAATTTTCCACACATACCACTATTACCAGATGATACCTACCTAGGCTATAGTTATAATACTAATAGTATAGGATGTGCTGCAAGTACGGGGTGAACCTTTTTGGGTAGGTCCTGTACTGCCGTTTTTTTTGGTCCATTAGTTGTTTAAGCAGGGGAAATTTCAGTCATAGACGACTGGTCTTCCTCATTCCACTGCTGGTCGATAGAAAGCCTGAGTCTACACTTTTACCGACCCAAGGGATTTTTAACCTCCCACACCACATAGACATGGTATGAGAGCAACCGGCCTCTGATGATGCTGTAAGTTATACACAGCGGTGGAAATCCAAATTGGCAGAGCTGGGGGCACGGGGAATTGAACCGCCGACCCTCAGATTAGGAGTCTGACCTAGAAAAAAGTCAGACCCTCTAACCACTCCGCCACAGAGAACGCCACGTTGGGGTGATTATTTGATCTAATCATGTTAGTCAAATTTCCGGCCGAAAGGATACTTGATAGCGACCGCGCCGCCCAAAGTCGGCTCACCCGAGCCCCCGGAACCTGGGCCGCGTTCAGGCTCCGTCTCGGAGGCGCCTCGGAGGCGCCCGTGACGTCAGGCTAGTCTGAGCGGATTTACCTGTTGGCCGCCTCGAAAATGGCGGCCTCCATAGGCGGCGGCCATTTGCAATGGTAAAGCTGTGCTGTCATTGGCTGAAAGCACTGAATGCGGCGGCCATTTTCGAGGCGCTTTTCATCTCCAGTCTGAAAAGGGAGGCGTCGCCGAGACGCACTCTGAACGCAAATAGACCAAAAAGCATCGCTGAGACATCGCCGAGGCGCCTCCAAGACGGACCCTGAACGCAGCCCTGATTGGTTGCTGTCGCGAGGCACGGGCCACCCAGCCGGGTGAGTCAAGGCGGCACAGCGCGCACCAGCCATACACTGGCAGGTGATACTAAGCCCTGCAGCCTAAATAATATGGGCATAACTTGTTATACAATACATAATTGTATCAAAAGTGTTCTATAATAAACAAATTGTCATTTTTTAATATCAATTCTCAAAATACCGATTCATTTAGGCTTACATTCTCAATTGCACGCCCGATTTCCTCTTCCTTTTCATTGACATTGTCACTGAAACTTTCTCTTTCTGTTGTCGTTCCCAGACTTGATGGTGTAGTTTCAGCCAGATTTGTATCGCTTTCAGCTGGCTCAGGCTGTTTTTTACTCCCAAATTTCTTTTGCGACATTTTTACACTAAGTCACCCTTTTTGGAGAATACAACTGTGTGTATTTGTGAAACAGCATATACAGTTTATAAACAAATGAAGTGTGTGTAAAAAATATTCGTGTTTCCCGCAAAAACAAACTGGGCTACACTAGGCCCAACATCATACTCAATCCGTCATCTTCTCAGCATGGATGTAGAGTTATTGAACTATTTAGAGAGTGCGCATTGTGACGCTCGCGAGATCTGAAGTTGATTCGCGAGAGTTCACCAGCGCATATTCGCTGAAGGAAAACAAACAAGACATTTGAAGCCTATTTTTATAAGCAAATTAAGGAGTTACACGAACAAAGTAGTAGCAATCTTCGGTTATAACTAAAGAAAACACAAGCGGCTTCAAGATGCCTGAACGTAAGTATCTGTTCTCGTACTTGATCAAATTATCCCACAGCTTCTCCTTTTACCATTTATCGCTCACTCCATCGCCTTTGCCTCTATCATACTCATAGTCATACATAGCTCATACAGCTAATATGAATAAGCAATGCTTAGGACCGACCCACCCATATAACTACAGCAAAGTATTTTATGATTTTTTTTTTACTCCACTCGCGGTGTTCGATTTGAAATTCTATCACCTCGGGTGATCCGAATACGGCCGTTCTTTCCGCGGAATAAACTATTAATATTGCATTTGTGCATCCATGTTTATGCCAAATTGTTCTTTATTTCTTTTAATTTTGAATAATATCAAAGTTTTGAACTGCGCATATCGGCAAATTCTATGGCAGCGGGCATTTGTTTTGATATATTATTAATACCGACCCACCCACGGGGAGGCTTAAGACTAACATGTGTACATATATATAGCAAATATGCTTAAACAATATATACATAAACAATACCCACACAGGATTTCGTCAAAATCCAGCAACCGGAAACGGAAATAGGCCTCTATGGGCGCCACCATTTGTAAAATCATGTCTATGAATAACAAATCCAGCAAACGGAAACGGAAATCACTCGTCAAACTTCGGTACGGAGCAAGCAGGATGGACGACAGCAATTGGCCTAACGCCTTAATGATGCGCCGCCGCAGAGTAGCACAATCTAAGTCACGGAACAACTACACTGGTCCCTCACTGCGGAAACGACGGCCGTATTCGGGTCACCCGAGTTGATAGAATTTCAAATCGAACACCGCGAGTGGAGTAATAAAAAATCATAAAATACTTTGCTGTAGTTATATCGGTGGGTCGGTCCTAAGCATTGCTTATTCATATTATATCATTAACCAATAGCTGTCGTCCACCCTTGCTTGCTGCGGACCGAAGTTCAATGAGCGATTTCCGTTTCCGTTTGGTGGATTTGGATTACTCTGTTAGACAAGAGTTTACAAATGGCGGCGCCCATAGGGGGCTATTTCCGTTTGCTGGATTTTGGTGATTTCATTTCCCACCTCTATGGGTAGGAGTATTGTTTATGTGTATATATATCTACATGCGTTAGTCTTAAGCCTCCCCGTGGGTGGGTCGGTATAAGAACTTAAAGAAGTAATTTAATAATAATATGAATAAGCAATGCTTAGGACCGACCCACCGATATAACTACAGCAAAGTACTTTATGATTTTTTTTACCTCCACTCGCGGTGTTCGATTTGAAATTCTATCAACTCGGGTGACCCGAATACGGCCGTCGTTTCCGCGAAGTAAACTATTAATATTTCATTTGTGCACCCATGTTTATGCCAAATTGTTATTTATTTCTTTTAATTTTGAATAAAATCTAAGCTTTGAACTGCACGTATCGGCAAATTCTATGGCAGCGGGCATTTGTTTTGATATATTATTAACCAATAGCTGACCCCGAATACCGTCAATTGGGCCTATGGACTTAATGCCTTGACAGGGCCGCTGCAGAGTAGCATGGAGGAACACATACACTGGTCCCAGTGACGTCATCACACCATATATGGAAGGTCTGTGGGGAGGGACCAGTGTACTTGTTCTTCGATTCGCTGTGTGCTACTCTGCGGCGGCGCATCATTAAGGCATTAGGCCAATTGCTGTCGTCCATCCTGCTTGCTCCGTACCGAAGTTTGACGAGTGATTTCCGTTTCCATTTGCTGGATTTTGATTTCTCGAACAGGAGTTTACAAATGGCGGCGCCCATAGGGGGCTATTTCCGTTTCCGTTTGCTGGATTTTGGTGATTTCATTTCCCACCTATGGGTAGGAGCAATGCTTAGGACCGACCCCCGATATAACTACAGCAAAGTATTTTATGATTGCACATGTATTTCTTTACTCCACTCGCGGTGTTCGATTTGAAATTCTAGCAACTCGGGTGATCCGAGTCACTGTCACGGTCGTTCTTTCCGTGGAATAAACTAATATGAGTAAGCTGTGCTTAGGACCGACCCCCCGATATAACTACAGCAAAGTATTTTATGATTGCTCATGTATTGTTTTACTCCACTCGCAGTGTTCGATTTGAAATTCTAGCAATTTGGGTGACCGTGATGCGAGTCGCGGTCGTGATAATCGAATACGGTCGTCGTTTCCGCGGAATAAAATATTGCATTTTTATCCCAAATTATTCTTTATTTCTATTAATTTGGAATATAATCAAGGTTTGCACTGCACATATCGGTAAATTCAATGGCAGTGACTATATTATTAACCAATCGCTGTCGTCCACCATTTGCTGCGGACAGAAGTTTGATGATCTATTTCCATTTCCGTTTGCTGGATTTTGATTTCTGGGTTTCTCGGTACGAGTTTACAAATGGCAGCGCCCATACAGTGCTATTTCCGTTTGCTGGATTTTGGCGAAGTCATGTTCAGTAAGAGTATTGTTTATGTATATATATATATTTACACGTGTTAGTCATTAGCCTCCCCGTGGCTGGGTCGGTATTAATATTTCATTTGTGCATCCATGCTTATGTCAATTTGTTCTTTATTTCTTTTAATTTTGAATAAAATCAAAGTTTTGAACTGCGCATATCGGCAAATTCTATGAAAGCGGGCATTTGTTTTGATTTATTATTAACCAATCGCTGACTAGTTCAGTTGATATGCAGAGGAGCACGGAGGAACGTCATCGCACCATATATGGAAGGTCTGTCATGAGAGACCAGTGTAGTTGTTCTGCAACTTGGGTTGTGCTACTCTGCAGCGGTGCATCATTAAGGCGTTAGGCCAATCGCTGTCGCCCACCCTGATTGCTGCGTAGTGTAGTTCAACGAACTGTTTCTGTTTGCTGGATTTTGATTTTTCTGTTATTCAACACGAGTTTACAAATGGCGGCACCCATATAGGCCTATTTCCGTTTCCGGTTACTGGATTTTGGCGAAATCCTCTGTGGGTATTATTTATCACCAAGCACTCCGGCAAATACGCTAATTCGTGTGGGAAAGAAATGAAAAAGTGTAAAGTGGTGAGACGCAAGAAAATAACATAACAATGCTCATGACGAAGACCATTCAAGGCCACTTTAGCTCCTTCAAACCAGCAGAGTTCATAATCAAAATGACGGAGAAATTCACAGGAAATAAAGGAATTCCGGAATCCGCCATCAAAGAGATGGATCCTGAGGTTAAACTCAGTGAAGAGAGGACAAAGTTTGAGACGGCTCTCTACACGGTACACAGAGGGGTACTCTCGGCTCTTACAGCCATTACGCCCATCGCCAACAGGATGATAGCACAGAACAAGTTCTCGTCACTCTGTGACGATATGAACGGAGGAATTGCGTTACTCACAGCAACCAGCAACTTCCTCTCCTACAGACGGTTTGAAAATGTATTTAAAGGGGTCTGCACAGACGCTGGAAAATAGGTGGCACGGTCCAAAAAGTTTACAGACAATGATGGAAAGGAATACACACTATTTCTAGCACCAAAGCCCATTAAGGGCAAGTCGCTAGATAAGGGCAAGATGTTCGGCGGACAACTACAATACAACTCAAACAAGTGGAGACCAGCTCCAGGTGCGCAAAACACATGAAAACTGACAAAAAGAAATCAGTTGATGGCAACTCCAACCGCTTCAAGAAGCTGAGACCGGATTTTCGCAACCGAAGAACCAGCCAACGAGGAGGCCGGTTCAGAACCAACTTCAGCTTCCAAGCCAGAGGAAGGGGCCAGAGGCAGGTGTTCGACTGGAATGCCAGGAAAGGCCCTTCAAGAGGGAGTTCAACACTCAGAAGCTGTTCCCCTACCCAGGGAACAAATAGAAGTGGCGACTCAAACAATAGCAACCGTAACAGTAAGCAATAACTTTCAAGCCGGTAACCTCAATAACTGTCTTTCAGAGTGGAATAAAGTTACAGATAACTTAACTATCCTTAGCCTAGTAGAAGGGTTAAGGATTCCGTTAATAGTGGAACCTATTCAAAATAGAATATCATTTCCATATCGGTTTCACGGTTCAG
>CM059191.1:103380828-103444071 GCA_030323885.1 Branchipolynoe longqiensis | reverse complement strand
AGAGAGGGAGAGAGGAAGAGAGAGGGAGAGATGGAGAGAGAGGGAGAGAGGAAGAGATGGAGAGAGAGGGATAGAGGGAGAGAGAGGGAGAGAGGGAGAGAGGGAGAGAGGGAGAGGGAGAGAAGGAGAGAGACAAAGAGAGGTAGAGAGAGGGAGGCAGTGGCAGAGGCAGAGAGAGCTCGAGGAAGAGAGAGGGATGGATGGAGAGAGAGGGAGACAGGGAGAGAGGACGAGAGGAAGAGAGGAGGGAAGATGGAGAGAGGGGAGAGAGGGAGATAGGGAGAGAGGTAGAGAGGGAGAGAGGAAGAGAGAGGGAGAGATGGAGAGAGGGCGAGAGGGAGAGAGATGGAGAGAGAAGGAGAGAGGGAGAGAGGAAGAATCACAAACAAAGGGAGACTGAGAGCGGGAGAGAGGGTGGCTGAGGAAGAGAGATACAGAGGTGAGATGAAGAGAAAATGGTGAGGTAGAGAGAGGGGGAGAGGGAGAGAGGAAGAAAGAATGGAGAGCTGGAGAGAGAGCGAGAGAGGTGAAGAGGGAGAGAGGGAGAAAGTGAAAGAGGGAGAGAGAGGAAGAGAGTGTGAGTGCAAGAGGGAGAGAGATGGGGTGAGATAGAGAGAGATGGAGAGAGGAAGACAAAGAAGACCCACGCATCTACCCGCCATCACCTACCCCTCAAACCCTCTTTCCCCTCATCCAACATCTAATGGGGCTGTCGCATTACGAAGCATCACGCAAACGTACAGCGAGGTATGTGATTTATTGCCGCTACGTCGGGATACGTCGTTTTGCATTATGCATGCATTAGGCGTGCATTGGTATATTTCAATGTACGTCAACATTCGTCGACGTACAGCGGCGCGCGTCAGGGGATCGGCAAAGTTTTGTGCATGCACAAAACTTTCAACGTACGACAATACATGGGTGCCTACATTATACCTATGTTAGGCATATGTCGAGATACATTGGAGGAACATGCATAACATGTGGCCGATGCGCAGTCGGTGTTTCTCCACCATGTCTAGACATATTTGACATATAGGGTGCATGTCTGGTGCTCGCTTAATGTATATACCATTCGTCGACATTCTGCGAACGTGCCGTGAGCATTTTGCACGTGGATTGGGTGCCCCCTGGAAGTTGGCAAGCGTTACCCATGTGTTACGCCAATGCTACACAAGCTGGGTGCATGCTGGCACCATGCACAAATGCCCTGGACTATTGTTGGACATGCATCATTCATGCGCTGGCACTATGCTCTCATACATTGTGCAATACGTTTAACGGTCACTAGCGGAACGTTGGGAGTGCGTTATGCCAATGCTAGGTAAACGCCGCATGCATGAGAGGCACGTTAGCCACACATTGTGCCAAACTTTATTTGGTTTTTTTTCTCACGTGTCGACATACTTTACCACTATGTCGGACCGACGCTATGCTTACGTCCACTACATTGCGCCGACGTCCAACTTTTCCCCCCATGCCGAAAAGTGTGATGCATCTCGACGTAAAAAAGTGATTTTACGCGTTGGCGGTGTGCTTGCGAGATGTGTCGTAATGTGACAAGGCCTTTAGAAGGCATTCTTAAATAAGTGTAAGCTTTTTGTTCTTCTCTAAACACTCGTCTTCTTCGATAATTACTCCTCCAGCTCCCCCGAACCCCCCCGCCCCCGACTCGCTCTTTTTTGTATGTATCCACAACATATTCCAAAGGAGGGAACACAAATGGCAGGGAAACAAATGCATGACCTACTTACAAATGCATGACCTACTTACAATTACATGACTTACTTCTTTTGAGGTTTTATGTTTTCTCCTCAGGATGTTAATGTCTAAAACCCCATTTATAACTCTACACTAAAGATCATCACAATATTTAAGTTGATTTATTCATTTATATGTTGGTGCATTACTTGATTAAGCAGGGACAATTTCAATCACAGATAATATACCCCCGCCAGCTAAGCTAGTGACATCTATCGGCAGAATTTGGAACCATTCTAGTCGGGTCATTTCCCTGACTGCCTATGATTTCACAAGCTGGGTGCATGCTGGCGCAATGCACAAATGCCCTGGACTGTTGTTGGACATGCGTCAATAAGGAATGCTTGGAAAAATGATAAAATGCTTGATTATATTCAGACATTTATATCACAACAGGCATCAAGCTCTTCTCCTTGTAATATTTATAAAACAAACACAACGATATTGTACTTTTCTTCTGGGTTTCACTGCCGCTCTCTTCACATGTATTTAAACCCCACCAGTTAAGCTAGTGACATCTATCGGTAGAATCTGGAAACACTCTAGTTGGGTACTTTCCAGCTCAACTGGCGGGGTCTATTGGTCTTCCACATTCGACCGTCCTTGCCCTATCGTAGTGATTCTTAACACCAGGCTAGGTAATGACAAGTATCATTGGTTTGACTCGATCATGATTCAAAGCCGAGGGTGCAAATCCTAGGAGCTACCAAAACGGGAGCTGGCACTAAACTCATTCGGCTACCCCATTATTGTGGATGTTATGCATAACATTGGTAATTTACGGGGGAGAACTGACTTACACCAGCATATAGCTAGGCCCCGGCATGATAGCTGGGATCTCCTCCATCGACCAGTGGTTCTCTAGGTACGGTGCTGCCACCTGGCAACAAACCGAAGACACGCTACAAACCATGACGTAGTTCCCGGAAATTCCTCGACGTGGCGACCAGGGCTTTTACCCGCCCTTACAGTCATGTGACCGCCAACCCTTTTGAAATTCTAACATAACTGCTGCAGCTGCCATCATCTCAACCCCCTCTCATTTTTCTTTGCCCACCCACCCACACTGTTAATTAAGGAGTAATGATAGGGTCGAGAGTTCGAGTCCAGGTTCTTAGCCATTTGACTCATAGTCATACTGGCTGGGGAAGCCTGGAATGCTCTTTACTGCCAGTTATCAATCTTGTATCATACCTGATCACTGTTTTGTTTATCTGATATCATAATTGAACTATCTGTATCTATCTGATTTATTGCATTGTACCTGTTATTATGTATCATATTGACCTGTTGCATCATATGTGAGCCCTTTATGACAAGAAATAACACCATAATATACTATGTCTGTCTCAGTCTCGTAAATTATAATATATTTTAAAATAACAACAAGAAATTGAGTCCAGTAGTGAAATCATCACCCACTAATAAAACAATTCGTGTGATCTCTAATAGATGTCCGCTGCTCTTGTCCCCTAACTCTTGCGATATTAGTGAGTGTTTAACAAACACGTGAATCATGTTCACTTATTTACTTCTGAGCTGTCCACTGGTGTTTTGATGCGAGGTGGGCGTCAATGCTGTAGAGGTATTGCGAGGTGATAGGCACATGTTGCTGAGGAGAAAATGCAAGAAGATGATCCTCCTGGTGGTGGCAGAGGAACTGCAGATGGATAAGAAAGACAACAGAGGAAGGGGGTACGGCATGTGGGGGTGGGGGGGGGAGGGGGAGGGTGGAGGGGGGGAGAGGGGGGCGTATTGTCAGTAAATACTGCCTGCATTTAGTTTTCCTCTTTTTGTCCCCTTTTGTTCCAATATTTTATCATGTAGGCTGAATGAGGGCCTGTCTCACCAAACATTTGTTGACTTCTTCCTTAAACCGAATACAACAGACCAATCTCAGTGAACTACCTCATATTATTTTTGTTCAAGTGGTTTTATTCCTATGAATAAGGTGTTGTTAGTGCCAATGTTCTGACCTTCCAGCCCTACTGACAAAAGCCGCTACAAAGTCAATTTTCTTTCTTTTTTTTTCTTGAAGATTTATACTGCCTATTATGGATACGTCTGAATAGACTTTTTTTCACTATCAGACAGTTTGTCGAAAGAAAGCCCGAGCCTACACTTTTACTGACCCAAGGGATTTTTAACCTCCCAGACCACATAGACATGGTATGAGAGCAACTGGCCTTTGATGACGCTATAAGTTATACACAATAGATGGAATTACACAAGGAAATAAACACATCATTGATATGAATGATAGGTAGAGAATGAGATAAGTTAATAAGATAAACAAACTAATTTGTTTTAAAGGGGAAAAAAAGGGTAGGTAGCGATGCTAGACTAGCATGGCGAGGAGTAGTTGGAGGGGCATTACTGAATATCTGTCTAGAGGTGACATACCTTTGAAAAGGGTGGTTATGGCAGAGTGTAGGGTGGACCTTTGGGGATTGGGTGTACTTCATCGCAAAGAAACAAAATATATAATCACTACAACAGTATAAGGGGATTAAACGGTGCTGATCAAAATATAGTCTTCCTGTAAAAACCGCCATCTGCGACCATTATACAAGTGTATTCCATCTTTTTTTGTTGTTGGTCCAGTAGTTGTTTAAGCAGGGGTTGATTTTGAGTACATTAGTTGTCCCAAGCAGGGGAAATCCCAGTCACAGACGACTTGTCTTCCACACTCCACTGCTGGTCAAGAGAAAGCCCGAGCCTACACTTTTACTGACCCAAGGGATTTTGAACCTCCCACACCACATAGACATGGTATGAGAGCAACTGGCCTTTGATGACGCTGTAAGTTATACACAGCGGTGGAAATCCAAATTGGCAGAGCTGGGGGATTGGGGCACATCATAAATAATATTTGCGTGATAAATAATAAAGCACATAAATATGTAGTGTATAAGAATACGTGTCGATTATAAGACCCATTTGTACTAAAACAATAAATTGGGTCCTTTCTGAATAAACTATTTCGTACAAAATTAAACAAATAGAACTAGTTAATGACTACTATTATATACGCCATGAATATATGTAGGCGGGGACTGCTTTCCCGACTTCCAACTCGAGATTGTACTGTCAAATTCACCTGCTGAGTGGTGCCTGAAGTAACTCCCCCCCCCCCCTCTCTCATTTCTGCCTTCCCCATCAACAATATATCGGATGGACCCCCCCCCCCCCTCCCAAGAACAAAAACAACTTAACTACTTCAATCTAGTGCCGCCATCTGGTGGAATACATGTGTACCATTATTCGGTATACCATCTCGGTGGAACTCTCTAATTGCGGAGTTAGAACACTTGCCCTTATGTGACTCAAAATGGAGGTCAATCTGGTTGAAGTGACCAGAGTTAGTAAAAAAAACAACCAACATTAATATGAAATATGTATGGTACATGTAGCCCCACACAAACATGCTATTAAGGACGCATACATGGTGACGCATCAGTGGAGTTTGATGATGCATGTTGGAACCACTGATTAACAGAGGAGTGGTGATCAGAACGACCCTAATACCCCTGTCACACTACGACGTAATGAGCCAACGTAAGCCTGACGTGATGAGTTTTCGTCATTACGTTGACATACGTTGGATTACGTTGTTATGACGTCAGAATGACGTTAGACTGACATCGAGCTACGTCACGTTACGTCGTGTTACGTCGAGTTACGTCGAGGTTTTGGACATGTTCAAAACTTTCGACGTACCTCGAACGTAGAGCTTTACGTTCGCCGGACGTTCTGTACACGTTCGGCGAATGTCAATGACGTTAAAAAGACGTTACTAAAACGTTGGTCACTACGTTCAACTACGTTGCACTACGTTGACACACATTAAAATCACTGGGAACGTGCAGTCCACGTGGTGAAAACGCCAGGATAACGGACGCCTAACGGACGTCCAAAGTAGGTTTACCATTTTTCCACCGTTTCCTGACGTAAGTAACGTAAGGTAACATAAAGCAACGTAGTTCTGGCGTCGGAATAACGTACATAGCGTTCCCTGAGCGTAATTACGTTGTCCTCTCTCGTTGAATGACGCCATCACTACGCTTTACCACCGTTACTCTCTCGTCCACTATGCTGCATCCACGTTCAATTTCTGCCCAAATTTGCATACCACGCCGAGAAGTTCAACGTTCTTCACGTTCTCCCTACGCCGACGTCGTTACGTCGTAGTGTGACAGGGCCATAAAACTTAGCCACCATTTGGTGTTATCATCAATGCGACAAAGACTGCTTTAATTTCTTAACCGCCGCTCTCCATTTAGCTCTCTGCTGTGAGAGTGATGTCCATGTGTCGCTCCTAATGTCTCTCAGCTTCAGGTTTCTCTTGATAGTATCCTTGAACCAGAGACAAGGGCATCCTCTCTTTCTCTGACCAGAAAACAATTGAGAATAGAGGATCTAACTTTTGTAGCCTGTCTGTTGACATCCTCATCACGTGGCCTGTCCACCGGAGGTTCTTTCTGATCAGAAGATCTTCCATAGAGGACATCCCTGTCAGATTGAGTATGTCCTTGTTATAATTGGTGTTATATAATGTATAATAATGTATACAGCCACCTCTAGACTAACGCCCTCCGTCTTTTGTTTACTAGACTAAGTGCTCTCCAGCAAAATTTCACATTTTCCCTTCTGTATATATAACCAAATATGTGCATGGAGAGTGTTAGCTTTGTAAAGGGAGACCGGTCTGCATTTTTCTCATTGTAAACACGGCATAAAATCTCCATCACAAATTACTACAAAAAAACGCACATCCCAAATTACGAACAACACATTCTTGCCGTGGCATGCAGGCTTGTGTGTTGTGGATCACACGTCAGCCATTCATAACTTGGTGTATTATACTCAGGATGCAGCTTTATACTCGTATAACATTGGCCCCTGGCAGTTTTCTTCCGGCATAATATTGCCAGGGGTTGCTTAAGCTATTCCAGGGGGAAATATTATTCTTTTACACTGATGTAGCAGATATCTCAGATATATTAATTCAATAGAAAAACCATCATATTTAGAATTCAACATATTTTTTTTAAATCATTTATATTTGTTCATTGTCGCCATTTTGTGTAAGTCGGCTCCCCTAAGAGGCAGCTCCTGGCATGACGTCACTGTGGCGTCATCATCGCAGACAGACCGGAAGTTGAAGGAGAGGGGCCCTTCAAATTGATGCGCCTTCAGTGCTGGGTTGCCTTGGAAACCCTCACTTCACGCTCCATTTGTTCCGGCCAATCAACGGACAGAATTTGCCACTCGCTTTATTTATTCTTTGTGAAAACAAAAACAGAGGAAAACTATTTATTGTCAACAACCCAAAGCTAACCACAACAGCTTGGTTCTCAAATCCAAAACCAGTTCCATTTCATCCACAATAAGTTTGGACTAGCCAAGAGGATCAAAAACTAAACCGCGAAATTAAGCTCTATTTATTTATTTAATACAATGTTTTTATTCATTGCAATAAGAGTTTCCCCAGCGCAGTCGTGTTAAAGTTGCATGGCCCCGATGGCTTTGTGTTTCTGCCAGATCTTGAGATAATTACATAAAGTAAATTAGTATAATCTACACTACTTCAGTTTGAAGTAACTTATATCCTCAATGGCAAACTTTGGAGAACTTTGAAATGAAAACATTCCAAATTTATTTTGGAAACCACATTATAATTCTGACAGGCTTCTAGGTTGATCGGCTTCAATAGTTAAATGTTCTATTATATTGGCAATACTTAAATCCATGTATATGCAGCAAGACATACTTAATGAGTGCATCAGTATGTAAGTTGGATATGTAGGATATAGTTTAGATAAGTATTTTAGTTTTGAAAATGTGATGCTTTTGTAGTGGTTTTCACTGACCCCTGAGGCAAGGAGCCGCATAGACAGGCAGGTGTGGGTAGTGTGGTGATATCAGGGAGCCTAAGTGGTGTAATGGTTAGACCACTGGCCCGGAATGCAAAGACATGTGGGTTCGAGTCCTGCTCTCGCCACAATATTTCCTATTTTCATCACCCCCCCATGACATTGGTTGCCATGACCATGATCCTGTACAAGCTATGCACTGTATAGTTGTTGAACCTACCCTGTGTGTATATTTATATATATATATGTAAGTACATTGCCTGTATGTATGTAATTGTTAAAAGACTTACAATTCCAGGGGGACGAGTGTAGTGCTCTGCACTGACCTCTGAGGCAAGGAGCCACATAGACAGGTAGGCGTGGGTAGTATGGCGATATCAGGGAGCCTAGGTGGTGTAATAGTTAGCACACTGCCCCGGAATGCAAAGAGATTTCGCATTGTCAATGCCCCCACAACACTTTCATCAAACTATGCAGCTTTGAAAGTATACCAAATATTCATGTGTGAAATACATATTATGATCACACCAGGTAAGATGACCGAATGAGTTGCCTCCCTTCTTGATAGTTAGTCCATCGGATTAGGAAAGCTGGTTTCAAACACTGGCCAAGTCAAAGCAATGACATGAAGATTTTTTTTGTATGCTTTAGTTGAGTAAGCAGAGGAAATTTCAATCGCGGACAATTGGTCTTCCTCATTCCAATGCTCCTTGCCTTATCCTTTTAATGTCGAGTGCCTGGCTAGGTAGGGACATGTATCAAATTTTAAGTTATCAATTTGACTCGGCCAGGCTTCGAACGCTACTAGGATAAAGCAAGGGGCTGTGGAATGAGGGAGACAAATTGTCTGTGTTTGAAAATTCCCCTGCTTAATCAAATAATGCATAACAAAGCAAATCTAAGAAAAAAAATCAAGTGACGCGATACATAGGGATTAGATATTTGTATAGTAGCTAGGACAGACTAGTTAATGCATCAAAATAAATACAAGAAATTAAATATGAAGTGACCAGATATGTAAAGGGATTTGATATTTTAATAGCAGCTAAGCACAACCCACCTAATGCATCAACATTTTTGTTTAAATCCACAACAAAATTATAGTGACCAGATCTTTAAAGTGAGTGATATTTTAATAACATCTGAGGACATCCCACTTAATGTATCCAAATCAAAACACACAAAATCAAGTGACCAGCTCTTTAAAGTGAGTGATATTTTAATATCAGCTGACCACAGCCCTGCCCTGTGAGGAGTATCCACGTTGCGGCGTCCATGTTGGAATCTTTTGAAAGGCTCCCCCTGGTGGCGGTGAGGGGCTCGTGTAGGCCTGTACCGTAATGTACTCATCACATCCATCACGTGGTCCGGTTACACCGCGCCACGCTGCTCCCTGGTGGCGGCCCGCTGCACTAGGAGGCAGCCGCTGGAGCGGAAGTGGCGAACGGGCGGAGAGCAGCTCAGCGGCGGATACATTACATCGGGCAGATTAGGGCGATAGATAATCTGATCAGTATGAGCTCATCCACTACCAGCGCAGGCTCAGTCACTGCGGTATGTGAGTACATAAATACATATATATATAATGCCTATATATATATATATATATATATGTAATTATATATAGGTCATTATATATATCCCTGGCTGTGTGTCTTGAAAGTGAGCAGAGTGACAGTTGGTTCACAGTGTAGAGGAGGCGGGGAGGAGAGAATGCCTGCTCCGCAGTGAATAACATGGAAGTTAAGGTGGTTAAAGAGAAACATTAAGGGGCTTGCCGTTATTTGTATCCACATAATAAATTATATAGTACATATGGACATATATACAAACATATACGTAGCACTTGTTCTGTTATACGCATATGTTATATACATGTGAATATATACACATGCATTTAAATGTGTCACTTGCTGTGCAGTGTGCACACAAATACACACGTATCCACACTCGCTGTGCTGTATTTGCATGCCTATTACATATATATATATCTTTCCCTGTGCTAAATATGCTATGTGTAACATTATTATACATGTAAATAAAATAAAGTTCTACACTGGCTATTAGGTGAAAGGACAGGCCACATGTAGTTTGTTTGTTGTTGTTTTAAGTCCTAGCAACATATAAGGTCATATCAGGACGGGTACCGACTTGTTACAGTGCACACTCATGGCGACTTTATAGTGCTGCCCTACTGGGAGACCAGGCCACCAGCAGTATGACCTGATATCCCACTCAATCACATTATCTGGTCAGGTCAGATGTAAGCCACCAGCCAACACGCCTCTGGCCCCCAAGAGTCACTAGATTAGATGAGGGCCACTGGCTCCCACACGGGACACGAGAGGGCGCCACTGGCCCCCATAGGAACCACTAGATGGCGCCACTGGCCCCTACCCTGTCCACTAGATGGTGCCACTGACCCTACACGAGCCACACAGCATCGACACAAAGCCCATTTGAGCCACTAGCCAGCACCATCAGCCTCTCACAAGTCACTAGGCGACACCATACAAACCACCAGGCGGCGCCACCCACCAACACGAGCCACAAGGTGGCGCCAGTGTGCTGGTCACTGTGTACAGAGAGGCTTTACTTACTCCGTTACTTATTTATCGAATTACTCCGCGCGTGGCCGGAAGTAGCGGGAATATAGTCCCGGAATGAAAGATCAGAGACAGACCAGCAAGCACCCCCTCCCCCTCTCCCACCCCCCACCCCGTGCGGTCTTCTCACACTCACCCAATGTCACGTCACCGCTGGCCGGGACGGGCCTGGCTGTTGCTTGGTTGGTTGTTGGAGTTTTATGTCGAAGCAACATCTAAGGTCATACATATCAGGATGGGTACTGACTTGTGAAAATTCCCATTCATGGCGACTTAATAGTGCTGCCCCACTGGGAAATCAGGCTGCCGGTACCATGACTCGATATCCCACTCAGCCACATTATCTGGAGACAGAGTTAACCAGCTCTTGCCTATTCCTATTAATGCCAAGCGCCAGGCTAGGAAGCGCCATGCAGCAATTTTGACTCGACCGGGAACTGAACTCCCGATCTCGCAAGTGCGAGGCCTACGTTTTTCAGTGTATACCGCGTTTACCGAACGTTGTGTACATGTGGGTGGGTGGTGTTTTCCGGGCATTGCAATAAGGGTGGGGCAATGTGTCCGATTTCTTTGCTTTAAGAGTTCAATATTGCTGTGATTTGACACAAGTTTGACAATTTAATAATTTTGCTTAAATGTGAAAGTGAACCTGAAGGGTTTATGTCCAAACCTGACAAATGCCATCAGGGCGGAATTGAAACCATGACTAATGCATCGAATCTGGGTGTTTTTTTGTAGAAGGTCACATCCGTACACCACCACACACAGCGTCATGTTGGTCATGAGCAGCAGCTAGCCCCACTCCCATCCATGACACCACCACCACCCCCACCCCCTCCACCCGCCCTACCTCCACACCCAATCCTACCCCTACCCCTACCGTCACCCCCACCCGTACCTACCCCCACCTCTCTACCACCTCCACCCCACCCCCTCCACCCACCTTACCCCCACACCCAATCCTACCCCTACCCCTACCGTCACCCCCACCCGTACCTACCCCCACCTCTCTATCACCTCCACCCCACCCCCTCCACCCACCTTACCTCCACACCCAATCCTACCCCTACCGTCACCCCTACCCCGACCTACCCCCACCTCTCTAATCACCCCCACCCTACCACCCCCTCCAACCCCCTTACCTCCACCCCCAACCACCCCTACATAACCCTACTCCCACTCCTACCCCAACCCCCACACCTCCCCCTACCCCCCCATCCACCCACCCTACCTCCACACCCCACCAAACCCCACCCCACCCCACCACCCCCCCACCCACACACCCCACCCACACCCCCACCCCCACCCCACACCCAACCACCCCACCCCCCCCACCCACCCACCACCACCACCCCCCCACCAACCCAACCCACCCCCCCCCCCCCCAACCCCACACCCCCCACCACACCACCCCCCCCCCACCCACCACACCCTACCCCCTACCTAACCCCACCCTCCCCACCAGCCCTACGTACCGCCCCCCTTCCCCTCTATCCCCTAGCTACCTCCCTTCCCCTTACCGGCTACCGCCCCACACCTCCCACCTCCACCCTTCCTCCCTACCCCCCGCCCCGCTCCTCTGCCCCCCCCCCCCCCTCCTTCACTGTCAGTTCGTCGATCGAGCCGTCCCCGCATCCTATAACCCGATATATAAGCACGCATTATATGCTGCTCGCCGAAGATGGATTAAAGAGCACTTGTGAAGAGGTGATCGGGGAGGGTGAAGCGTGCCCCAAACACCAAACGGAGGGTGAGAGGGGGAGGGGAATGAGGAAGGGGGAATGGAGAAGGGGGGAGGGAAGTGAGGGGGAGTGAGTGGGGGAGGGGGGAGAAGGGGATGGATGTGAGGGAGGGCGAGGCGGATGGAAGTTGGGGGAGGGGGAGGGGAGTGAGGGAGGAGGAGGGGGAGGGCAGTGGGGAGGGGGAGATGGGGAGAGGAGTGAGGGAGGGGGGAGAAGGGGGAAGGAAGTGGAGGATGGTGAGAGGGGGGTTGAGTGGGGGAAGGGGGAGAAGGAGATGGAAGTGGGGAAGGGGGGAGGGCAGTGAGTGGGGGTGAGAGGGGGAGGGGAGGGAGGGGGAGGGAAGTGGGGGAGGGTGAGAGAGGGAGGGGAGCGGGGAAGGGGGAAGGGGGAAGGGGGGGGGAAGGGGAGGGGACGTGGGAAGGGTGAAGGCCCAGTTAGACCTTACCGGACTGAGTACCGGACACAAACGGACAAATAATTGTCTAGTCCATTGGTGTCCGGTGTCTAAATGTACCGAAATGTACCGGATGAAATGAACGCTAAATGGACAAGGAACGTACATTAACGAATAGCCACTGGACGATAACCGGACACCAACCGAATGTCTAATGGACGGACCGGACACCAATCGGACACCAACCGGACATCAACCGGACACCAACCGGACACCTACCGGACTGTTCACGGACGTGCCAAAGACCAGCGGACCGAATTCCCGCAGCACCGTCAACGGACTCTTCAGGATACAAACCGGACACCTAACGGATGAGTAACGGACATGAGACGGACAAAACGGACTAAACAGACTTAAAACGGACACCAACAATACACTTCAGTCTGGCGGTGTCCGGTACAAGTTTTGGCCATGTTCAAAACTTGTACCGGACACCGCCGGACGCCACCGGAGATAGAATCGACACGCCGGATGAGTACCGTATATAAACCATACATTGCCATATTTCACCGGACAGTGTCCGGTTTCTGTCCGTTTCCTCAACCCGGTGAGGTTTGACTGGGGCTTGAGGGAGAGGGAAGGGGAGGGAAGTGGGGGAGGGTGAGAGGGGGAGGCGGATGAGTGGAGGGGAGTGGATGAGGGAGGGGAGTGAGTGAGGGAGGGGAAGAGGGCGAAGGTTGGGACGGGGAGGAGGGGGAAGGTGAGGAGAGGGAAGGTGGGGGAAGGTGGGGAGGGGGAAGGTGGGGAGGGGGAAGGTGGGGAGGTGGAGGGGGCAGCCTCGGGCCTCCCAGCCTAAAAAATGCACTCTGGCACCACACAGAAACGACACTAAGCAAAATGTCCGCTCAGTGAAATAATCACAGGTGGATCGAACCCCAGACCTGCACGCCGGTCTCCCACAAGGAGCGCGCCGAAATAGGGTTCCGAGATACTGGTGGTGGCAGGTTCCGGGGTAAATTAATTATGGGATAGCATCCTGAGGTGACAGTGGTGGTGACAGTGGTGGTGACAGTGGTAGTCACTGTAGTGGTTACAACGACGATAACAATGGTGGTGATAGTGGTGGTGACAGTGGTGGTGACAGCGGTGGTGACAGCGGTGGTGACAGCGGTGGTGACAGTGGTGGTGACTGGTGGTGACTGGTGGTGACAGTGGTGGTGACAGTGGTGGTGACAGTGGTGGTGACAGTAGTGGTGACAGTGGTAGTCACTGTAATGGTTGCAACAACGATGACAATGGTGTTGACAGTGGTAATGACAGTGGTGGTGACAGTGGTGGTGACAGTGGTAGTCATTGTAGTGGTTACAACGGTGAGGACAATGGTGGTGACAGTGGTGGTGATAGTGGTGATGACAGTGGTAGTCACTGTAGTGGTTACAACGGCGAGGACAATGTTGGTGATAATACTGGTGACAGTGGTGGAAAATCCCTCTGGACAATTTCGCTTCCATTCTCATAAAATATGAACAAATTGGGCAAAAGACGGCCATTCACGGAATGATTATTATGTAACTTTGACATCACTTGCCCTGTGTTCATATGTGTAAGAGTGTTGGTGGGGTTGACATGCGTTATGCTTACTTTATTGTGTACATACATGTACATTCAGGAAATTTCAATCTCAAACAATTCAAGTGTTCAGGCGCAAAAACTCTGTAAAAGCCAATCCAAAAATGGAGATAAACATTGGAATCAAAATTTCAAACATTTTAATTGTTTTAATTCCTACTTTTTTCTTCATTGGTCCATAATAATGTGATCATGAGAAAAGTGGAATTAGTGAAAATTAAAATTATTCGCAAGCAAAAACCTTTTATTTAAGCTATATTTGTGGATTGGTGTTTACGGGCATTTGCGCCTGGACTCTTCGATTGGCCTTACTCATTCCACTTCTTGCCCTATCCTAGTAATCCTGAACGCGAGAGTAGGTGGCAACATCATATTTAAGCTCATGTCCAACCCACAAGTAGGCCTACATGGTTCTGGATGACTAACGCTCTGAATATTCTAGCCAAACATTTTTTGTTCTGTCTTCATTGCAGTGAAATTGTGCTTAGAAAACAACGATTTCCCATTAAATAAAATTTCACTTCCGGTATGCATATTTCGCCGCGTGTGGTGCTGCAGTATGCTTCAATCTCCTTTCACCCAAAGTCGGCCGGAAACCGACTAGCTTGTCATTGTTTTACGTCCTAGCAACATCTATGGTCATATCAGCATGGGTACCAACTTGTGACAGTGCACACTCATGGTGACTATATCGTACTGACCCACTGCCACCAACACCATGACCTGATTTCCCACTCAGTCACATTATCCTGACACTGAGCCAACCAGTCCTTGCCTGATCCTAATAATGCCGAGCGCCTGGCTAGGAAGCGACAAGTATCAATTTTCAAGTCATTGGTTTCACTTGACCAGGTGTAAAATTTCCCGATATTTAGACATTGGAGGATGGTGTGAACTAGTCTATTGTAATTAAAATTGTTATATAAAAAGGTAAATGGTATATAAAGCCAGAGGCATTAAGGTATTATGTGGTGCTGGTGATCCTTTACTGAGTTAGATAGACATTGTGTCGTTATAGATAGTGTGAGAGGGGCACTACTTTTAGTGTGACAGAGCCTTGGGAGCTCTGCTCACATACCCCCTCCCCCCCCTCCAATTGATATTTACGGATCACTGCACACCCAGACACAACAGGGCACTGTAGACATAAACAACCAAGCCTTGGATACAGTCAGGTTGGATGTTCATTGGTTGGTTGAAGAATGCCGAGTGCTGATTGGAGGAGCTGATCAGGTGTGACAGCCATCTTGGATTCATGAACCTATATATAATAATAAAACAAGCAAGCTCCTTCTGGTTCCTTCTGCACACTCTATATTCTGCCTTTCTTCTACTTGCCTGTAGTGATTTCCTATTTAGCCTGCCTACACCATCACTGCTGCCGGCCATCGACTTTACACAGGGTTCGAACATGGGTTCGGATCCCTCGATCTCCCAAAAGAGGAGACGGACACTCAACTCATTCGGCCATCCCGTCTGGTTGGCAACCGACTTGCGACTGGATAGACACAACTTTTGGTATCTTGTAAGTGACATATTATGCTGCAGATATAGATTTCTATTCAATTTGTCTGACCAAATCATTCTCTATCCTGAATGATCTCATTCAGACAAATAACGAAAACACACAAATGGAAGGCTAGATAGTCTAGTCACGCGTTCTGCGCTCATTTCAAACCAGGTGGAAGAGAAATAAGATTTGTGTTAGAAGACCTAACCACCATGCCTCTCTCCACCAACATCACCATGTTGCGAAGACGTGAAACTCCAACAACCAACCAACCACCAACATGCCCCCCCCCCCACCCCACACCCACAATACAATAGTGGACATGAACATGAGCTACACACGGGCAGAGTGTCGGTGCTGCCCTCTAGCGGACACGGCGAAGTGTGGCTAGGATGGATCACGTGTGTTCCTGAGGCACTATGTCACTGCCAGCCTACCGGAAGTACGTCCTGCGGCCACTCAGAGTCCCATGGGCGAAATAGGGGCATGTTGCGCCGCGACTGGAACCCGCTGCAACGCCGGGGGCCTCTGCATGCCACCATTTTGGGAATGATGTTTTCGACACGTCGCTAGCCTAGTTGTGTTTTCTTTGGTAAAAGAGGTTATTCATTAGAACATACATTTTTTTCAGCACCAAGAAACTGGTGTTCGGGCGTTTACACTATATTGTGAATGGGTAGTTCAGCGGGTATTTAAGTAGGTTATTAGGGTTTAGGAGTTATGTTTTATCACTAGGTGGCACCACTGGTGGTGACTAGATTTTTATTTTTTTATTTATTTATTATTTTTTTTATTGAAGATTCATACTGCCTATCATGGATAAGTCCGAATAGACTTGTTTTCACCATTAGACAGTTTGTCGATAGAAAGCCCGAGTCTACACTTTTACCGGCCCAAGGGATTTTTTAACCTCCCACACCACACAGACATAGTATGAGAGCAACTTGCCTTTGATGACGCTGTAAGTTATACACAGCAGTGGAAATCCAAATTGGCAGAGATGGGGGGGCATGGGGAATCAAACCACCAACCTTCAGATTAGGAGTCCGACCTAGAAAAAAGTCAGACGCTCTAACCACTCCGCCACAGAGAAACCATACCCAGACACCCGGCACATGTTTGCTCCATTAGGTGGCAGCACCCTGTAGGGTGTCGATCGGGATGGACACTACCGGATTACTCTCAGGCTTGCTAACCCATGGAATATCCAACAATTGGTGTTCGATTCTGGGAGAACAACATTTGGGAGGTGTGTGAAGGTGTGTGAAGGTGTGTGGGGAGGTATGCGGAGGTGTGGGAGCAGTGGGGATGTGTGCGGAGGTATAGGGAGGTGTGGGGAACTGTGGGGAGGTGAGGGGGGAGGAGAGATGTGTGAATAGGTGTTTGGCAGGTGTGGGAAGGTGTGGGGTGTGTGGGGAGGTGTGGGGAAGTACTGGGAGGAAATAGTAGGTGTGGGCGTAGTGGAGATGTGTAGAGAGGTGTTTGGAAGGTGTGGGGATGTGTGGGAGGTGTGGGGAAGTATGGGGAGGTGTGAGGAGGTGTGGGCAGACTGGGGATATGTGAACAGGTGTGGGGATGTGTGGGGATGTGTGGGGAGGTATAGGGAGGTGTGCGGAAGAATGGGGAGGTGTGATGAGGTGTGTGGATGTGTGGGGAGGTCTAAGGAGGTGTGCTGAGGTGTGGGGAGGTGTTAGTGGGTGTAGGGAGGTGTGGCAGCTGCTGCGAGGTGTGGGGATATGCTAGGAGGTGTGGAGAGGTGTGGGGAGGTGTGGGGATATGCTAGGAGGTGTGCTGAGGTGTGGGGAACTGTGGGGAGGTGTGGGGATATGCTAGGAGGTGCGCTGAGGTGTGGGGAGGTGTTAGGGGGTGTAGGGAGGTGTGCCAGGTGCTGCGAGGTGTGGGGATATGCTAGGAGGTGTGGAGAGGTGTGGGGAGGTGTGGGGATATGCTAGGAGGTGTGCTGAGGTGTGGGGAGGTGTGGGGAGGTGCTATGGGGTATAGGGAGGTGTGGCAGGTGCGGGGAGGTGTGGCGATATGCTAGGAGGTGTGCGGATGTGTGGGGACGTGTGGGGAGGTGTCAGAGGGTGTAGGGAGGTGTGGCAGGTGCGGTGAGGTTGGGGGTTATGCTAGCAGGTGTGCAGAGGTGTGGGGAGGTGTGGGGACGTGGAGCAGGTGTGTTGGAAGTGCGTGAGAGGTGGCGAAGGTGTGGGTGAACATAGTGAGTTATTGGTACCACTACTTGATAATAACTGGCCCATGTGTCCACCTATATTTGAGATCTACTTAATAGAGAAAACCCTATTTCCGGTGTAATTGTAGGTGATCGCTGGTCTTTGTCCATGTTACAGCTCAGAGAGTATCATCGCTGAATGACACTAATAGTGACGGTTTGATCACATAAACCCTCCACTTTGGTCAAGCCCGAGGTACCTTCCAGAGAACAGGTTGCTGCAAGATATACAAACTATGAATAGTCATATTTCAGCGTGACATATGACAATGTGACATCATGTGTGTCATATTAGTGTCCCTTTAAGGGACGCTTTAGTCAAACTAATTTGAACCGGAAATAGATGTGTCATACTATGCAATTGAATACTCTAATGAACACTGACTTACTTATGGGTGTCTTCCTGTTGGTTTCCTGCTGTCGGGAATATTTGGTAAGCACGGCTTCGCTCCATTAGCCCAATACTCGCCGCTGATTGGTCAATCCTGCGTTGGTTAGGCGTCATTGTCACCAGGCAACGGTGCTTCATTCCTGCCTCCTCGGGAATCGCAAACATGTTCTGTGCGGCGAGGGGCCGGGCATCAACAACGTCAAACAGAGGGAGGGCTAGTGTCTGAAGGAGGTCAAGACGGATGTCCGGGAGCAGGACATCTCCCCACACATCCCTATCTCTCGCCACACCGTCCCACACCTCCAAACACCTCCCAAAGCCTCCCCACACCTACCCACACCGTCCCACCCACACACACACCTCCACAAACCTACCCAGCATCCCCACACCTCCCCACACACACACACACCTCCACACACCTCCCCAGCATCCCCACACCTCCCCACCCACACACACACCTCCACAAACCTACCCAGCATCACCACACCTCCCCACACTTACCCACCCTACCCACACCAGCCGACATCTTCTCACCCACCCACACACCTCCACAAACCTACCCAGCATCCCCACACCTACCCACACTTACCCACCCTACCCACACCAGCCGACATCTTCTCACCCACACACACACACATCCACACACCTCCCCAGCACCACCTACATGGGCAGATAATCTCATATTATCGCCCATCAGGGGCGGAATGGTGTGATTGGAGGACCGCCCACGCAGGCGCATAGGGTCCTGGTTGTTACTGTGTATACCAGCCGACTGCCTCAACTACAGATTACAACTTTATGTGGTATGTGTGCCGGGTGGGAAGTGCATTCTGGGTATGGTTTCATTATTTCTGGGTTCCGGTTGCTTAGTAAGTGGTTTATCGATAGTAGGAGAGGGAGGGGAGGGACGGGGGAGGAGGGCGGTGATGGTTCTTACTGCAAACCATACCCGAGTGGCTGAACTATAGAGAACAATGTTAACCCACCCACCACCCTCACGACCGACGGCCTAGTGCGTGAGTGGTAGGTGTGAAGGGTTGGGGGTTCACTCTGGGTATCCTTTCATTATGTATGTGTGCTTAGGGTAAAGGAAGGACGGGGAAGGTGGGTGGGAGGAGAGAGGGGGGAGAGGGTGGGGTGATGGGAAGAGGGAGTGGGTGGTCATAAGAGTAGGGAGAGTCGTAGGGAGGGAGAAGGAGGGAGGGTGAGGAAGGTAGAGGTGGAGGGAGGGGGTAGCGGATACGCGAGAGAGGAGGAGGGAGAGGGTGAGGGTTGCAGGAGGGGATACTAGAGGATGAGGGTTGCAGGAGGAGGGAGAGGGTGAGGGTTGCAGGAGGGGATACTAGAGGATGAGGGTTGCAGAGGAGGGAGAGGGTGAGGGTTGCAGGAGGGGATACTAGAGGATGAGGGTTGCAGGAGGAGAGAGGGTGAGGATTGCAGGAAGGGTACTAGAGGGTGAGGGTGGCAGGAGAGGAGGGGGTGAGGATTGCAGGAGGGGATACTAGAGGATGAGGGTTGCAGGAGGAGGGAGAGGGTGAGGATTGCAGGAGGGGATACTAGAGGATGAGGGTTGCAGGAGGAGGGAGAAGGGTGAGGATTGCAGGAGGGGATACTAGAGGGTGAGGGTTGCAGGAGGAGGGAGAGGGTGAGGGTTGCAGGAGGGGATACTAGAGGGTGAGGGTTGCAGGAGGAGGGAGAGGGTGAGGATTGCAGGAGGGGATACTAGAGGATGAGGGTTGCAGGAGGAGGGAGAGGGTGAGGGTTGCAAGGAGGGGATACTAGAGGGTGAGGGTTGCAGGAGGAGGGAGAGGGTGAGGGTTGCAGGAGGGGATACTAGAGGGTGAGGGTTGCAGGAGGAGGGAGAGGGTGAGGATTGCAGGAGGGGATACTAGAGGGTGAGGGTTGCAGGAGGAGGGAGAGGGTGAGGATTGCAGGAGGGGATACTAGAGGGTGAGGGTTGCAGGAGGAGGGAGAGGGTGAGGGTTGCAGGAGGGGATACTAGAGGATGAGGGTTGCAGGAGGAGGGAGAGGGTGAGGATTGCAGGAGGGGATACTAGAGGATGAGGGTTGCAGGAGGAGGGAGAGGGTGAGGGTTGCAGGAGGGGATACTAGAGGATGAGGGTTGCAGGAGGAGGGAGAGGGTGAGGGTTGCAGGAGGGGGAGAGTGGGAAGGGGAGGCAGTGGGAGGATGATAACGACAAAATGGGTGAGCCGGTGGGAGGAGGAGGGAAAAGGGTGAGGAGAAGGGAGGAGGAGGCAGAGTGTGGGGCGGTCGGGGAGGGTGGGAGGGATGGCTGGAGGAGGGAGAGGGAGGCCGGAGGTGGAGGGGGAGGACGGGGCGGGGGGAGGGGGAGGGGACAGGACGAAGCCGGGGGTTGGTGAAGATGTTGGCGGGCAATTAGTGGGTGAGAGAATCCAGGGAGGAGACATCATTACAGAGTCCCCCACAACCACCCACCCTACACACCACCTAGCGGAGTAAGGAGCCAGCGAGTTGGCAGAGGTCGGGTGGGGGGGGGGGGAGGGACAGGCTGAGGCGGATGGCGGGGGTCCTGGAGCGGAGAAAAGAGGGAGGGAGGAGGGGAGAGTGGAGGGTAGAGGATGGAGGAAGGGGCAGAGAGAAGGGAGGAGGGGAGAGGGGGGAAGGGAGAGGGGGTAGAGAGAAAGGAGGAGGGGAGAGTGGCGGTAGAGGAGGGGGAAGGGAGAGGGCAGCAGAGAAAAGGGAGGAGATGGTGGAGGGTAGAAGAGGGAGGGGAAAGAGGGGGTAGAGAGAAAGGAGGAGGGGAGAAGGAGGGGTGACTGTAGCGAAGGAAGACGTGGAAGGTAAATGGGGAGGGGAGGGTGACGGCGGGGGGATGTGGGGGGCTTCTTTGCTCGTCGCTGCGTGACAATGGCGATGTGATACAATGGTTGCAAATTAGCGGCGGCCACTTTTGTGTCGTGGCGACCACTTGTGTGTCGTGGCGGCCACTTGTGGAGGGCGTAGGGGGAGGGGGGCGTTCGGGGAGGGGTGTTGGACCTACCTCGTCTTCTACCAGCGAAGCTTTTGTTTGCCAATGTTTATATGCCTAGATAGTGATGCAATTCAATTAGGAATTCATATATATTTATATATCTTCCTGTATATTTATATGTGGATGTATATATATATATATATATATATATATATATATATAGTGAGAAGTTTATGTTCCTGCAACATTTATACTTATATAATGTGTTAAAGGCCTAGATCACATATATAATATATATTCGTGTATATATTTAAGTTTATGAATATATACGGATAGTGATAAACCCTTTATCGCATGTAATAATGTCTGTAGTGTCTGCCCTCCCCCCCCACCCCCCTGTCCGTCAATGGGGATGGGACCACCCATCATGCACTGCGCCGCCTCCTGCATCGGGCCTAGCCTCCAATTGCTCGGTGGAATTATTTTTCAATAAAGGAGTTGTGGTCTAGGTTACTCCCAACTCATATCGCACACTTGTCTCTATCTCTTTATACCTTCTCTTCATTCTGTCATAGGTAACGTAAGAATTATTATATATATATGGGAAAAATAATTGGGGACAAAATAACCGCCTATGCGACTGACATTTGTCAATATGCGGTGGAGGCGAGGAGGGATGCAGGTGGCACCACCGGTATATTGTTGAGTCTCACGAGTATAACAATATAATGAACACGTTCTATTAGATCAGTATTCCCTTATATTTGGTAACAAATGTTTGATAAGTGGACCGGTATCTAAGGTAGATATGTAGAATCTAATCTAGATACTTGTTTTGATTTAGAAAATTGTATGCTTTCATCGGACTATGCAGCTTTGAATAACTCATTAAGTCATGACTGGCACACCAGTGCCACAACCTATCCAAATTACCTGTTCATGTGAATTACCAAATTATCAACTTGTCCCCCACCTTCCAAATAAAAAGAACCTTAGGCAATACGCCCGTCAAAATGGAATTTGGTAATTTGCAATATCCGCCATAACCGTTACGGCGCCATCTGGTGAGCCACCGTGAATAGGCGACCACCTGGGGGCAGCCTGGCGAACTGATTTAGACCGGCGGAGAGTGGGCGAACCCTATGGTGGGACAACGATGTCACGTGACGTTCTGGCGTATTCAACAGAAACGAGCAGGGCCGAATAGTGCCGAGCCGAAGGGAGCTGAAGGGAGCCGAACCGACCCGAGCTGTGCAGGGCTGGGTAGAGCTTGGTGTAAAGAGGGAAGGGCAGTTGCCCTAAGTGGATATCGGGGCAGTATAGCCGCTTTGGCAGTACAGCCAATGGCATGGGAGGCAACTGTGAAAAGAGTCATAACTTGGTGTGCCACCTAGCGGGAATGGCCCTTCATATCTTTTGAAACCCTGCATGAACGCGGGAACCCGAAAAGTCGGGATTTCATAGTGGCATAGCGTGGTAGGCCAGAGCAGGGTGCGACAGGGAAGAGCGGTGCAAGGCAGGGCAAGTGCATTGTCTGCGTGTATGTAATTGGGTCATTCTCACAAGTTGTGTACCAATACTGTGACATCAGTACCACAAAATCAAAATGCTGTCAAAGTCCTATATACAAGCTTCCTCAATATCCTTTTGTATCTGGATAATTGAAAATAAACATATTCTGACATTTGTATGTAGGTCAAATGATGCTCACACCCAATAGATAGCAGTATAGCATGGAAACCAATCTGACTCCAAAATCAAATATTTTCCACACAAAGCTTGACATCTTTAGGACATTTCACATGCCACTTGCTTTATAAACAGTAGTAATAATAATTTGAAATGTCATTGCTATGGTTTTGTGTTATTTGTGATGATTAAAGAGAAAAGCAGAAAAATATTAACAATGTAACAGTCCAAATGGAATCAACAATTTTACAAAAATATTCGGGTCAAATTTCAATGTTTAGGGGCAATTTCAGGATTTATCTTTTACAATACCATAACTGGGTCCATGGATAGAGTGTCAAATGGTGAAAATAGTTCCTGTACTGTATCTGTACTCAGTGTTTGATACAGAGTTTCATAGTACTTGCAAGTGGAAATGAAATGTTACAATGTTAATGACTCCAGAAGAGGTTAACCATTTCATAATTTTTATAATTTTTATTGAAATAAGTGTCTTCAGCTTAATGAAGACATTATAATTTATATATGACCATTTGAACTGAAATGTGTTGTTGTTCAGAGGTTTTCATTACGTTTGTGACACTTTATTTTCAATGTGGTTGACAATGTCACAAATTAGTGATGTCATTTTCTATTTATTTAGCTACATCCATCCCAATAAGATACATAATACACAATGTTAACATTTACTTTTGATCTAAAATATCTCCGACATTATTGGGCTAAATGATTACCCCTACAACACAAGCATATATTATAGCTTACCAAATCTGTAGTAGATGACTACATTATAAGTCTCCCCGTTGTTGATGTTTTCATCATTAAAATGGGTATGGCATTGAGGGCTAACAGGCATTGTATGCAGGTATTGCAAAACCTCAGGGAGTTTGATGCCCCTGCCCTGCAGAGTTGTAAACCACTGCCTTGTGGTACAGGTTCTTGACAGAACCTAAGGCTGAGGGAGCAAACCTTGAACAGAAAACCATGTCACTGTGGCAGCATCAAGGGCGGTTGATGTATGGAACTCCCAACATCTCCATACCAGCCACTGCAGGGACAAATACTTTTGCGCCTGTCTGGACATGTTCTTGCCGGTGTGAAACCTCTATTTGCTCCCCGAGAGAGTGCCACTGGTAACTTGCAAAAGCCAGCAGCACTTCAAAACTTTTGCAGGCAGCTTTCATGAAATGTAACCACCATGTGTCCATGCGGGTCAAAGGCAAGATCTACCATGCAATCATGCTATCCACCCTACTATATGGAGCCGAGGCCTGGACAGTGTACAGACGACAGGTGAAAAAGCTGCATGCCTTCATGATGCGACATCTGCATTCAATCATGAGGCTAACCTGGAAGGACAAAGTGACAAATAAGGAAATAATCAAATGGATGGGGCTGCCCTCTATGGAAGATCTTCTGATCAAAAAAAATCTCCGGTGGACTGGACACCTCATGAGGATGTCATCAGACAGGCTACCAAAGTAGATCCTCTACTCTCAACTGTCTTCTGGTTACAGAAAGAGAGGGTGCCCTCATCTCCGGTTCAAGGATACCATCAAGAGAAACCTGAAGCTGAGAGACATTAAGACCGACTCATGGATGCAGCTCTCACAGGCGAGAGCTAAATGGAGAGCGGCAGTCAAGTAATGAAAGCAGTCTTTGTCACATCGCGACCGACAGGATGATGATGATGATTTGTATGTCGAGCCAGTTGAGCTTGTATGTATATGTATGTATATGTGTATATATAAGTATTCGTTGGGTTATAGCTGAGTTTCATGTGGATGACATAGTGAGTGCTGGCAGGTGGAGCGCAGTGACACTTAGGACCTGGCCCGTCTGCCTGAGTAGGGGTCAACACAATCCAGAAGGGGTCAACACAATCCAGTAGGGGTCAACGCAATCAGGCTGTGAGGAGCAGCCAGATCAGGCTTGGGAGTGGCCAGGTAGCCACTGGTGGTGGGCAGACTACCGGTTGCCATGGGGAATAGAAATGCTGTTCTCTTATTGGGTGACAGGGGTGGTGTGATACCCTACCAGGGAACCTATGGGCTATAACAAATAAACATAGAAGGCTTGCCTTCCCTTACTTTCTTCACTCTTACTTTCTCTTTCTTCTTGTCTGTATCATATTTCCCTACAGCCTACTTGCACGGCCACAGATCCGGGTACCAACTCTACAACATGACAGATTTATCACTTGCTTAAAAGTTGAAAGATAAAATAATTTCATTCACCATAGGATGCTATAATAAACGAGTGTGTTTTCAGGACAGAGCTGCAGCATTTCTTACCTCCTTAGTGAATACAGAAGATTACTTCTACCCACATCTTAAGTGCCACCATTATAAATACTCAGATGGATTCATCCAATATTGATGTAGTCATATGACACTACTGTTTTCATATCACAGTGGTCATAGGTAATCGACTGTGCTATGTGCTGCAAATTGTTTGTGGAAACACAATTGTTAGCTCATATTAATTCATCGATCGATCCTCAATGTATTCATTTTTGGATAAATGATCATGAATTGAACAAATGGCTGGAAGACGAATGGTTTGTTGGTCCGTCTCCCGTGTTGGTAGACTGTGGGATTTTGTAGATCGTGGTCGAGTCAAACCAATGACTTAAAAATGTATACCTGTCATTTCCTAGCCTGGCGCTCAGCATTATTAAGGTAGGGCAAGGACTGGTTGGCTCAGAGTTAGGATAATGTGACTGAGTGGGATATTGTATCATGGTGCTTGTAGCCTGGTCTCCCAGTGGGGCAGGACTATAAAGTTGCCATGAGTGCACACTGTCAGAAGTCGGTACCCATGCTGCTATGACCTTAGATGTTGGCAGGACATGACACTCCAAGAAACAATCAATCAGAACAGAGCTGCAACATGTCTTACCTCCTCTAGTCACTATTCCATGAAGCGGGACTTACCCGTCAGTCTGAAGGCCTGGTCACATACACGTTAGTGGATGGAGTTGAACGTAGTGGAGGCTAACATACTTGAACATAGTTGAACGTAGTTGAATGTAGTTGAATGTAGTTGAACGTAGTTGAACGTAGTTGAACGTAGTTGAACGTAGTTGAACGTAGTAGAAAATAGTTGAATGTAGTTGAACATAGTTGAACGTAGTTGAACATAGTTGAATGTAGTTGAACATACTGGAGAAGTATAGATGTGGGTACATTCAACTATGTTCAACTATGTTCAACTACGTTCAAGTACATTCAACTACATTCAACTACATTCAACTACGTTCAACTACATTCAACTACGTTCAACTACGTTCAACTATGTTCAACTATGTTCAACTACGTTCAAGTACATTCAACTACATTCAACTACATTCAAGTACATTCAACTACATTCAACTATGTTCAACTACGTTCAACTATGTTCAACGATGTTCAACTATGTTCAAGTACATTCAACTACATTCAACTACATTCAACTACGTGCAACTACATTCAACTACGTTCAACTACGTTCAACTATGTTCAACTATGTTCAACTACGTTCAAGTACATTCAACTACATTCAACTATGTTCAACTACATTCAACTACATTCAACTACATTCAACTATGTTCAACTACGTTCAACTATGTTCAACTACGTTCAAGTACATTCAAGTACATTCAACTACATTCAACTACGTTCAACTACATTCAACTACATTCAACTATGTTCAACTACATTCAACTACGTTCAACTACGTTCAACTATGTTCAACTACGTTCAACTACATTCAAGTACATTCAACTACATTCAACTACGTTCAACTACGTTCAACCGCATCCACTAACGCGTATGTGACCGGGCCTTTAAGAAGTGGTTGGTTCGGTGCATTGTGCTATGTCCTGCAAATTGTGTATTTAACCACTATTGTTAGGTCACATTAATACATCAATACTCAATAATTTTTATATTCATTTTATTGGCGTAAATACTCCTGAGTTGAAAGGGAGGGGGACGTAGCTGAGATGGTAGCATGTCCAGCTGTGTAGGTGTGGGTCATCCGATCAATCCCGGTCAGTTGACACATTTGCAGTTTGGGCTATTTTCCATTCTAACCAGTGGTCCACAACTGGGTCATCAACGGCTGTGCTGTCCTGTCTGTGGGAATGTGCATATAAAACACCCTTTGCTGTTTATCGGAAAGAGTAGCCTATGTGGCGGCAGTGGGCTTCCTCCAAAGAAATATGTCAGAATGTCCAAATGTTTGACGTCCAATAGCTGATGATGAAAATCAATGTGCTCTAGAGGCGTCGTTAAATAAAACAAACTTCCCCCCCCCTGAATTGAAAAACTGGCTGGAAGACCAGTACTTCGGCATTGACAAATGTACATATGCAGCAGAATGAACATAATTACCACACAAAAATACATTTAAATATATATATATCTATACATATATATATGCTGTATAAGAATTATACGAGTATAATAACTCAGAATATCCCTCCTCTCCCTCAGCACTCACTCAGCTCCATGGACTGTGGGAGTCTCTCATAGTCATCTACTGCTCCAGCCTCCCCACCTCACCTCCGATGGTGGCACCACCACCCCTTTCACACTGTAACCGCCACTTACTGTACCGCTAAAAATGGCAGGGCATGGCAGGGCAGAACAGAACATTGTGCGCTATGATCAGCGCATTGTGTTCGGCGGGGGAGGGAGGTGCCAGCAGCTGTTTCAACAGCCCACTGCCTGTGGCTCGTGCAACTGAAGGCGTTCAAAGTGCAGACGCTGGCTAATCAAATAGAATCCTGTATGCTGAGAGCCAGCTAAGTGCCTCGCGGGTCCGCGCGCCGACTGCGCCTGTGCAGACACGCGCACGCGCATACGCACGCACACACACACGCGCACGCGCACGCGCACACGCACACGCACACGCACACGCACACGCACACGCACACGCACACGCACACGCACACGCACACGCACACGCACACGCACACGCACACGAACACGCACACGCACACGCACACGCACACGATCCACAGATGCAGCTGTCAACTGTCACACACAGCTGTCAGGGGCACACTTCAATGTGAAGGCCTCCCTCCTAATGTGCTTCCTTCAATGTGTACCCATCAATGGGTAGGCCTACACAATCAACTGATGCCCAATCAATGCGTGCAAGTGAAACAGTGCCCATCAATATGTACCGATCAATGTGCATCCATCCGTATCCACAGTTGATGTCTGTCTACCACTCAATTGGCAACATAATGTGGTTATATCAGGATGGATCCTAGATAAAAGATCCCCCCATACTTCCAGTGAAATGAGTCTTTATAAGAGCCTAATTTCACAATCTAAGAAGCAACAGTTATTCTTTGTATATGTCTTCATGTTTACCCGCTACTTTTGAGTTGGAAAATATAATAAAACATATACTTTAATGCGATTTATAAGTGAAATCGACGGCGTTCTCTGGCCGCCATCTTGTCTTTTTGCATTCTCTCCCATTTCACCAACTCTGTGCTGATATAAGTAACCATTTGACACTAGTGCCAGGCATTCTACTTCTTGTTCCATACTAATGCTATTTTCGCCTGTATTTATATAAGGCTGGTCTTCACCCGTGTACTACAAGTACAAGTACCGGGTGAATCTTTTATCTAGATGGATACCTACCTGTAACAGTGCACACCCAAGGCAACTGTATAGTGCTGCCCCACTGGGACCCATGCCACAAGCACCATTACCCAATTTCCAACTCTGCCACATTATCCTGTTACTGAGTCGACCAGTCCTTGCAATATCCTAGTAATGCAGAGTGCCAAGTTAGGTAGCGATAACTATACATTTTCTAAGTCATTTCTTTGGCTCGACTGCAATTCCATCTTCTGACCTTCCGCATGGGAAGCTAGCGCTGTTACCGATTTGTCCACCACGTCTGGTCAAACCGCAATACAGAAGACATTAACACTAATGATAGAAATACGATGTTAATTATTTAATACACCATCCTAATATCAGGCGTACTATTTGTTAGAAATACCACATTTTAAATGATTAATTTTGTATTAAATTTTAATTTGAAAAAAGACGGCGCACTACTCCATTCTCCATTCTGTTATTGTTTCTTGTCGCAAGTTGGCTAAATTGAAAGCGGTACGGGTCAAAGGGTACAAGTACCATGAGGAAAGAAGTACAAATTAAACACCGCATACATAACACCGAATAGGTTCACTGTTGGTGGTGGTAATACATGTTAATCTTATAATACTCTTAAAACCACCACCACTTGTACCAGAGGGAAAGTTTGTTTTATTTAACGACACCTCTAGAGCACATTGATTTTTATCATCGGCTATTGGATGTCAAACATATGGTCATTCTAACATATTTCTTTGGAGGAAACCCACTGCCGCCACATAGGCTACTCTTTCCGATAAGCAGCAAGGGGTGCTTTATATGCACTTTCCCACAGAGAGGAGAGCGCATACCACAGCCTTTGATGAACCAGTTGTCGACCACTGGTTGGAACGGAAAATAACCCAAACCGCAAATGTGTCCACAGAGCAGGATCGATCGGATGATCCAAACCTTCACAGGTGTACACTCTACCACCTGAACTACGTCCCGATCCCTGTACCAGAGGGAAGGCCGAAAGAGTTGAGCGTCCGTCTCCCGTTTTGTTAGATCGTGGGATTCCAACCCACGGCTTCGAACCCTGGTCGAGTCAAACCACTGACGTAAAAATTGATGCGTGTCTCTTCCTAGCCAGGCACTCAGGATTATTAACATAGGGCAAGTACTGGTTAGTACAGTGTCAGGATAATGTGACCGAGTATGATATCAGGTCATGGTGCTGGCGGCCTGGTCTTCCAGTGGGGCAGCACTATTAATCTGCCATGAGCGCACGCTGCCACACGTCAGTACCCATCCTGATATGGCCTTAGATGTTGCCAGGGTGTAAAACTCTAACAACCAAACAGCAAACTTTAAAGCAGTAAGAACAGCCACATGAGTAGTTCCATATATCTGGTGATATCCTTCCATCAGACACCATTATGGATCTGCCTGCCGCTCCTATGCGCCTACATGTTTACACACTGATGACATATATCTGGTGATATCCTTCCACCAGACACCATTATGGATCTGCCTGCCGCTCCTATGCGCCTACATGTTTACACACTGATGACTTATTCATGTTCGTAATGGCTGCTCCTTTTGTGAAGATCCCCTGAGCTACTTTTTAGACTATAACAAAATATTCAGTTCCCTACTGTTATTAGTAATAAAAGTAGTGCTGTGGTAAATTATAAATGCCAGGCGCATTGGGGATATGTGGCGATATATCAATACAACTAGGGTCCTGGTGTGTGGATGTGTTAATGCAGATTGTGGCCTGCTGTGGCGATATATCAATACAACTAGGGTCCTGGTGTGTGGATGTGTTATACAGATTGTGTCCTGCTGTGTGGATATATCAATACAACTAGGGTCCTGGTGTGTGGATGTGTTATATAGATTGTGTTCTTCTGTGGGGATATATCAATACAACTAGGGTCCTGGTGTGTGGATGTGTTATGCAGATTGTGTCCTGCTGTGTGGATATATCAATACAACTAGGGTCCTGGTGTGTGGATGTGTTATGCAGATTGTGTCCTGCTGTGTGGATATATCAATACAACTAGGGTCCTGGTGTGTGGATGTGTTAATGCAGATTGTGGCCTGCTGTGAGGATATATCAATACACCTAAGGTCCTGGTGTGTGGATGTGTTAATGCAGATTGTGGCCTGCTGTGTGGATATATCAATACAACTAGGGGCCTGGTGTGTGGATGTGTTAATGCAGGGTGTATCCTGCTGTGGGGATAGCATAATACAGGTTACGTCCTGCTGTGTGGATATATCAATACAACTAGGGTCCTGGTGTGTGGATGTGTTATACAGATTGTGTTCTTCTGTGGGGATATATCAATACAACTAAGGTCCGGGTGTGTGGATGTGTTATGCAGATTGTGTCCTGCTGTGTGGATATATCAATACAACTAGGGTCCTGGTGTGTGGATGTGTTAATGCAGATTGTGGCCTGCTGTGAGGATATATCAATACACCTAAGGTCCTGGTGTGTGGATGTGTTAATGCAGATTGTGGCCTGCTGTGAGGATATATCAATACAACTAGGGTCCTGGTGTGTGGATGTGTTAATGCAGATTGTGGCCTGCTGTGGGGATATATCAATACAACTAGGGGCCTGGTGTGTGGATGTGTTAATGCAGGTTGTATCCTGCTGTGGGGATAGCATAATACAGGTTACGTCCTGCTGTGGGGATATATTAATGCAGGTTACGTCCTGCTGTGGGGATGCAGTAAGGCAGGTGACATCCTGCTGTGGGGATACATTAATGCAGGTGGCGTCCTGCTGTGGTATACCTTAATACAGGTGGGGTCCTGTTGTGGGATGCATTAATGCAGGTGGCGTCCTGCTGTGGGATACTGTAATACAGGTGGGGTCCTGTTGTGGGATACATTAATGCAGGTGGCGTCCTGCTGTGGTATACCTTAATACAGGTGGGGTCCTGTTGTGGGATACATTAATGCAGGTGGCGTCCTGCTGTGGGATACTTTAATACAGGTGGGGTCCTGTTGTGGGATACATTAATGCAGGTGGCGTCCTGCTGTGGTATACCTTAATACAGGTGGGGTCCTGTTGTGGGATACATTAATGCAGGTGGCGTCCTGCTGTGGTATACCTTAATACAGGTGGGGTCCTGTTGTGGGATACATTAATGCAGGTGGCGTCCTGCTGTGGGATACTGTAATACAGGTGGGGTCCTGTTGTGGGATACATTAATGCAGGTGGCGTCCTGCTGTGGTATACCTTAATACAGGTGGGGTCCTGTTGTGGGATACATTAATGCAGGTGGCGTCCTGCTGTGGGATACTTTAATACAGGTGGGGTCCTTTTGTGGGGGTGCATTAATGCAGGTGGTGTCCTGCTGTGGGGATTCATTAATGCAGGTGGCGTCCTGTTGTGGGCTCCTTTAATACAGGTGACATCCTGTTGTGGGGATACATTAATGCGGGTGGCGTCCTGCTGTGGGATACTTTAATACAGGTGGGGTCCTGTTGTAGGCCAAAACTAATACAGCAGGGGTCCCCAATTGGTTAATATCCTTCGTGTCCATTAAACCTACCACCCGCAATAAAAACAAAATCGAATAAAAAAAACCGTTTCACCAACAATATAAATATATTCAAACCGAGGCTGGCACGGTGCATTCGCAGGTAACCAACATGCCCTTGCATCACCGCCAGACCCTCGCAGCGGCGCCAAGCAGGGCACCATCCAGCCCCCATGAAGACCAGTGTAGCGTTCAGAGCGCCGTCACGCCATCCCATAGCGAGCGCGCATGCGCAGGAGCGGGGAGCGGTCAAACCGAGGCAGGGCCCGCTCGAAGTGCCTTAATGGGGCGGTTGGGGGGCGGGTGAGGAGACGGAGAGGGGTGGGGCAGGGAGTGGGCGGGAAGGGGGCGGAGGTGGGCGGGCGGCGGGCGGGAGGCTACTTAGGGGCTGCACTGACGGGGGTTCAGGATGCTGGACCCACCTCACTTCGTTTGCGCACTCACACAGGCATTACATTGTCGTTAATGTACGGCGTAACATCCGCCCTGCCCAGCGGTAGTTGAGCCGCTGCACACCAGAGGGAGCCACCCTGCTGCCGCCGCCCCGCCAGCCCACCGTCCCGCCCTCACTCTCCCTCTCTGCTCGCCCTCACGCCAGCAAACCCAGGCCTGCGTTTTCCTGCACCCACTTGTGCAATTCTTCAGAGTGGGCGATAATAGACGATTTCCACCACCTCTCATGACAGTGACAGTATGTAATGTTGTAGGTAACAACTCACTCACTCATTCACTCAACGCTTCACTCACTTACTCACTCTGTAGGGTGCTCTGTGGAAAAGGGTCTTATATAGGATTTCCACCACTATCGTGTGACTTATTGTAAAATTCTCCGATTAAGTATGTAGCGGGTATCGACATGGCTGGATGGGAAACAGTACTCCCTTTATAATGCTCTTACCGGGGGAGGGAAGAGGTGCACCTTTAATCATGATTCCCTCCCCCCCCTTATCTCGCCCAGCGACATGGTCAGCGCAAGATACCTGGTAATCCCGCGATAGCTGGGTGGTGGCCGGGTCTGGGTGGGAGGGGGTGCGTCATGAAGGCAACCAATGAGGAACTATGTCAGGGAGGGATCATGCGGGCTAACAATGACTGGTGTGCATGAGTGTAATAGCCAATAAGGAGGATGTATCATCCACCCTTGTATGTGTCTAAAAACATTATATAGGTGAATACAACTAAGTATTCAGTCTTCCTCTTCTTCTGATTGGTGCTGAGCTTGGATCATGTGTTGTGTCTGTTATGGGGCATACTCTTAATTTAGGCTCTATATAAGGTAGAAGGGAGGGAAGGGGAGTTATGAACCGTAAGCCCTAAGTGGATATCGGGGCAGTATAGCCCCTTAGGCAGTACAGCCAATGGCATGGGAGGCAACTGTGAACAGAGTCATAACTGCTTGTGCCACCTAGCGCGAACGACCCTTCATATGTTTTGAAACCCTGCATGAATGCAGGAAACCACAAAGTCAGGATTTCATATTATAATAACAGTAGGAGGGACGAATTTGAGTAGCAATTGACACTGCAACATGATGGAAAAGGTCTCATTCCACCAACGCACCCTCTCAAATGGAAATTTCAAGAGCAAATATTGAGTCGGTGTGCAGCCAGCTCAGTGGAAAAGGTCCCACAGAGGATTTTCACCACCAACCCGCCCTCTGATGGCCATTCTAGTGACATAATGTTGCGGGTAGCAGCTCACTATGCTGTATTCTCCTTGGAAAAAGGCTTATAGAGGATTTCGAGCACCAAGTTACCCTCTGGTGGCAGTGAAAGAACACATATTGTGGATAGAATCTCACTGTGCAGCATGCGCTGGGGAAAAGGCATACTAATATATATCTGTCGCAAACTAACCGCACTGACTATAAATAATATATTTCCTCAATATATTTTAACTCTCATATATGTAATCGCCATTGGAGCACTTTTCTCTGAATGTATCCACACAATAAGCATTACATCAAAGATTATAATAATTATACTATTGACTACATGAATAAAACATATACTACCGACAAAGCTATAGTTGACCAAGACAATTTAAATGAGTCATGCAACCATTATTTGCATAATCCAAAATCCACGACTACCTGTATCAGCAAGTCATGCCCATTATATTAATGTCTCCTCACAGGTATGATCATCAAACCAATGATATAGTCTAAAGGTAAATGGCTATTCTCTAGTCTACATGTGCAAAATAAGATCCCCATTATATTTGTAATGCCTGATTTTAACCTACTATTGTCTATATCGTTCATACCATTTCATCATCTTGTCCATAAATAGTTCATATGCACTATAATTGTTAAGGCCAGAAGACCAGCGCCTCGGTGCTGAAAAAAGATGTTATTCAACTGGGATTTAATCAAAATTGAACAAACAACAAATATATATATTACAAAATCATCGGAGCCCTTTTCTCTGAATGGAAGTTTATAAAAGGAAATGCCATATTACCATTAAATCCCTACTCTTGCATGCATGCGCTAGACTACGAGCTATATCCAAATGGCATGTGTAGCCATCATTATCCCCAAGGCCCTCTTTCTGAGTCAGTGTGCAATAATAGGGGGGCAACGTCAAAAGCACACTCAAAAACATAATTATCCCCAGCGCTGGTCTAAGGGCTTGTGCCCGGCTTCCTTTGTTGGACACATGCGACATCTTGAAAAAGAACACACAAATACGAGGCGCGGAGCCAGGCGGTCACGTGACTCTGAGACTACTTGGCAAGACGCTGTAAACTTGCATGTTGATCCTTTCCTAATTCAAAACGCATTTAACACTTACACTCACCCTCTCCGCTCCCCCATCTCCCCCATCTCCCCCCTCCTCCTCCACACCCGAATTTCCCATCACGTGACCGAACAATACCCATAGTCTCCTAATGGAAATGGCCTTTGCGCAAATCTGTGCCTCTTTCTTTTGTTTCCTGCTTTGCTTTTCTCTTTAGTGTCTCTTTCTGTCCGCCATTTCTTTCTCTTTGTGCTTTCATCTTTGTTTCTTTCTGCTTTGCTTTTGTGATGAGGCTGATTCTCGCAACTCGAATGTGGGGATGGAAGAGAGACAAGAAATAAAGAAAGGATGGAAGGAAGGAAGGAAGAAGAAAGGCACAGACAGCGGAATGTTGGGCACACACTTTTATTCCGCCAAGAAGATGGGCACTTGTCTTTGATTAACGCAGAGGGATGTGTCGCAGGTTATTAAAAAGGTTTGTTTTATTTAACAACGCCTCTAGAGTGCATTGATTTTTATCATCGGCTATTGGACGTCAAACATATAGTCATTCTGACATATTTCTTTGGAGGAAACCCACTGCCGCCATATAGGCTACTCTTTCCGAGAAGCAGCAAGGGGTGTTTTATATGCACTTTCCCACAGACATGCCACAGCCTTTGATAAACCAGTCATGGACCACTGGTTGGGAACGCTATTAAATACGGTGCAATAGTTGGTGTGTCGGTGAGTTGACTGACCCCTGGTGGTGGGACCGTCATCCAGTATAAATAGGTGGCCAATACCTTACAGTAACAACCGGCAAAACTGAACCACCATCGAAACTGTCAGAACTCTGAATCCCGGTGTAACAGGATAAGTTGTCCTAGGATCATGTTATGTTCCCCCCCCCTCCCCCCACCGACCGGAAGTTGTCCCGGGTGGGAAGTTATTCTGTCACACCGTTTTCTGCACAGAAGGACTAGCAAGCTCGGATCTCATCTGCGCTGCCCAAATACAGCACCAACGCTGACTCCCCACCTAACTCTGCGGCTGTTGGGGGGCAGCTGAGGAGACGGAGAGGGGAGAGGCGGGGCGGGGAGGGGGTGGGAAGGGTTGCGGAGGTGGGCTGGTGGGTGGGTGGGAGGCTACTCAGGGGCTGCACTGACGGGGGTTCAGGAGGCTGGACCCACCTCACTTCATTTGCGCACTCATACAGGCATTAAACTGTCGCTAATGTACAGTGTAACATCTGCCCTGCCCTGCGGTAGTTGAGCTGCTGCACACCAGAGGGAGCCACCCTGATGACCCCTGCCCCGCCCGCCCACCTAACTCTTGTTCTCGGGGCGATGGCTACTTATAATGGAGGCCCTTACAAGATCCACCTCCTTTCTCCGATGGCTGCTCCTTCGTCCACCCGCCAAAGACATCAACCTCGAACCCAACCCCTACCAATAGTGGACCGTTCCACATGGTGCACTGCCCACTGTTGCAGCCAGTTGCCAGACACTATTATATGTATGGTAACACTCGTCTGCTGTGTGTGGAGGAGTGCAGTAGAAGTGTGTTGCAGGTTTCAGGCATGTGTGACGTCACTACACGTGTGTGTATCTATAAAACCATACAAGATCCCCACTAGGCTTACCTGTCCAGACGGAAAGCGGTTCCTCAAGTCGCTCATGGTATCAAACCCATACACACATGTCAAAGCCTTCCCATTCTTATAATATTTATTTAAATACTTTTATATATCATATAAATCCACTAGGCAATGCAGTTAGACAAATGCAGAGTTGGGCTGAGTTCTTTATTAATTCTCTGGCTGGGAGTATATATGCCCTACCTCAAAAAATATAAATATAACCAAAGTGACAATGATCTCCATTAATTCGCGCGCTCCGTACTAAGGTGGGCACGCGAATCCGAATAGATACAATCGATAGTATAATAAACAATATATATAATAAGATAATTAACAATGGGTTTCACTCGGTTCCTTTATATTATTATAATACATTATAATACATGAAAGATTCAGCCGTCTCCAGGGTAAAGGTGTATTACTACCAATAGCCATGCCTAAATCTGAGCAAAAACTGCTTCAGTCGGAATTAACTGTACACAAGCTGTGGAGGTCATGCTTCCGGTGCGCAGTGTTAATGTTAAGAAATTTGGAGCAAATGCAAAATCCAAGATGGCGGCCACAGAAATTTATCGTTTTAAAGAAGTGTTCTCTGTGGCTGTCGCGGAGTGGTCTTCTCTGTGACGGAGTGGTTAGGGTGTCTGACTTTTTTCTAGGTCGGACTCCTAATCTGAAGACTGTACCACCTCATATAGTTTACTAAATAGATTCTATCAATTATTAATAAAACTTTTCTTTTTCTATGGGAATTTGTTTCCCTTGACCACAAATATATGAGTGTGAGCTTTCTAATTTAATGAGTGTCTATTGGCACATAATTGATTGTCTGCTTTTACATGTAAAAGCGATGGTTTGAACAAAAAAACAAACATTTCTCACCGTGAATATGGCCTATGCTGCCGACATGGCGTAAAGCAACCACCAATCAATCAATCAATCAATCAAAACTAATCTGAAGGTCGGTGGTTCGATTCCCCATGCCCCCATCTCTGCCAATTTGGATTTCCACCGCTGTGTATAACTTACAGTGACATCAAATGCCAGTTGCTCTCATTCCATGTCTATGTGGTGTGGGAGGTTAAAAATCCCTTGGGTCGGTAAAAGTGTAGGCTCGGGCTTTCTGTCAACAAACTGTCTAATGGTGAAAACAAGCCTATTCAGGCTTATCCATGATGGGCAGTCTAAATCTTCAACAACAACAACAACAAAATCTAAATAAGTTAATAAATGATTCATCCCAAACGTAGCAGAGCAATGCAGTTTAAGAATTTTCAGTATTTTATACAGTTTGCGCAGTGAAATATATGTGCACATAGGAGGGGTTCGCTAATTCATGACACGCAGACAGCTGTAGGTATATAATGGGTATATTGGCCAGAACCGCTCTGGAACGTACATGTTATCATCAATTCTGTTCAATTACATCATGTTATCATCAATGTTCAGGTCAAGTTTCATCATGTTATCATCAATGTACAGGTCAGATCTCATCATGTTATCATCTATGTTTAGGTCAGTTATCATCAAGTTGTGGTCAATCTCACCCGTCATGGTCTGGCATAGATGGTAGGGCTGGACTCGAACCCTTAACCCTACAGATGTCTTCTTGTTTATAGGTGTTGGTGGGTGGGGGAAGAAAATTGTAGGTCATTCGTGAATGTCGTCAGGATCGGTTGTGGCAAATTCGAATATGGCGGGCTACTGACGCAGCTGCAGTGGGGTGGGGCTCAGTTTCGCCACCTGGAGGGATTTTTGTGTACTTATAGTTTGCTGTTAATCGGAAGGTAGCGCCACCGGGCCGAGGAGGATCACTTAGCGTTGTAGTGGGCGGGGTGCCCTAGTCTATCGTGTGGGGTTTGTCAGCAGGTCCTCTCTCCAGCATGAATTAGCCATGTTACGACCAACATGCACAATGACAGGTGTCGCTGATAGCAGGTGCTACTGTAGTAAATATCCACAATAATAGTATTATTTAGATCTCAATAACTACCAAGACAATTAATGACGTCAAGAACAATGACTCTGGCTGGCCAAACACTATCAGCCCAATATTTTGTATTTGATTGAGCAAAATTTCACAGTGAATGCGGGACAATAGCAGGGAACGTGCTCATACGTTGATTTTTTGGCCCTGCGCCAACAATTCTACACTGCAGACAGTATGCGTGACATTTTTACTAAAGTAAAACAAGAAAACATTTTAGCCATTTTGAGGGCAGCTGGACTGTACCACCTCATATAGTTTACAAGGAGGTTTGCCTACTCGGTGGCAAACCAAATGTGCCCAGGCCACTCCAACACGCTGAACCACCGAACATGGGCACTTATGGGTGTGAATTTGATCAATAATATTCATATAATCTGTTATATTATATACCACGAAAATGAAGCTGTTAGAAGCGCTTTAAGCCGGTATCCTGATAGCAGCGCTTTAACAGCTCTCTCCAGACCGGAAGTGAGACCGCCAATGTTCAATTGTCTCTCCGCGAGAGAATAACGCCACATAAAACCATCACCCAGAACTCAACAGGGAATATTCAATCGAATTTTCAATTCATCGACAAAAACAACCCACCCTAATTGCCATTTTGTTTGCGATTTTCAATTTTATTTCGACAAACTCTAGAATCAGATGACAAACATGGCGCATCCGGTCGAATGAAATCAATGGCGGAAACCGGAAGTGTCCGGTCAAACAGTGACGTCGGCTGCGATTGGTTCATCTACTCTCAAAGTGGGTCATGGGATGATGGCAAGATGTGTATCCACTTAGTTTGGGTTGTTGTTGTTTGCTGGGCTTTAACGTCCTAGGAACATTGCAGGTGACAACAGGATGGGTGCAGACTTGTGACATCGCACACTCATTTGTACTTCATAGTGCTGCCCCACAGACACCAAGACCAGATATCGCCCTCAGGCACATCATTGTCATGGGTAGTGATGAAAATGGGAAATATTGCACCTTGAGCAGGATTCGCATGCTAACCGTCACACCAACTAGGTTCCCTGGTGCAATCACCCTATCTACGCCCACCTGCCTATGTGGCTCCTTGCCTGAGAGTTCAGTGCAGATCATTACCCTCGTCCCCTTGGAATTGTAAGTCTTTCTTATGGTTTACATCCATAAGTTGTTTAATGCTTACAAGTACATACAGGAAATGTACATGAAATGAAATGAAATTGTGAAATAATGCACGTAACAGATTTAGAAATCTCCACTTCTTGCCATTCCAGAGGTAGCAACCTAACCATGACACCAGCTATGCTCCCTTGTATGCCTGGCCATGCCGGCATACAAGGAAATGGACAAGCTGATCGGGCTGCGAAGAAGGCCCAGAACTGTGATCTTGAACCATGTCTGATCCCTCACTCTGATCTGAAACAAGTAATATCCACCCGCATAAAATCCAAATGGCAACATGAGTGGGATGAAAACATTAATACACTTAAAGAAATTGAACCATCTGTGGGAAAGCCACCACAGACTCATGCGGGAGGTCAGCGGGACCAAGTGGTCCTTAGCCGCTGCCATATTGGCCACTCTTCGCTTACACATGCTTTTCTGCTCAAGAGGGAACCTCCCCCTGAATGTATTGGGTGTCAGTCCCCGCTGACACTCAAACACATTTGACTAAGTTGCGTTGATTTTTTGGCCATGCACCACAAATTCTACACTGCAGACAGTATGCATGACATTTTTACTAAAGTAAAACAAGAAAACATTTTAGCCATTTTGAGGGCAGCTGGACTGTACCACCTCATATAGTTTACTAAATAAATTCTATTAATTATTAATAACACTTCTTTTTCTATGGGAATTTGTTTCCCTTGGCCACAAATATATTATTGTGAGCTTTCTAATTTAATGAGTGTCTATTGGCACATCATTGATTGTCTGCTTTTACATGTAAAAGCGATGGTTTGAACAAAAAACAAACATTTCTCACTGTGAATATGGCCTATGCTGCTGACACGGCATACAGCAACCACCAATCAATCAATCAAAACCCTGTTGGCCACACCGTATGGATGCCTACTTGTATAATTATGTGGCTCCTTGCCTGAGAGATCAGTGCAATCTGCTACATTATCCTGATACTGCGCAAACCAGTCCCTGCTCATCTAAATAACACTGAATGCCAGGATAGGTAGCGACAAGTGTAACCTTTGTATGTCATTGGGTTTATTTGGGTAGAGTTAACAAACATGACCTTCTACGAGGCAACTTAAAGTTGCATGGTCCGATGAAATATATGAGGTATAAAGTACTTATGCAAATATTATTATGTATGTAATTCTCCTGTCGCCTATTATTATTATTACGTCTGCTCCTGTAACCTCTCCTTTTGATATGCTCCTTTCTACTTGGGTTACGGGAGGTTGGGGGTGCGGCCTGGAGACCGGGAGGCCTGCTTCCAAGCAGCTCCCCTAATTCGCCTCCTTTCCTCCAGGCGGCGCTCCACCCCCCCCACTAACGGCCCATTTCGTCAACGATTTAGTTCAATAAAATTAACGGTAGGTCTAAGGGCCAGCCAGAGTTATAGGCTCGATCCATACAAATCTGACTTGTCTCCTTTCTGTTATGTTCTTGCTATTATTATGGAAGTAACTAATCATTTATTTTTCAAAACCAAAACATGTATCTTAATTTGATTATATATATCCATCTTAGATATTGGTGCATTAACAAGTGATTTGGGACAGCATATATAGAATAATCAGTGAATTTACTACCTCATCCTACTTTGAGAAACCCATCACACAAGGAAGCCATTAATCAATTTGGTCAATTTTGTGGCCTCAGTAGCCTTGACCCTCATTCTAAGTACCTCGTCAGGTTCCGGGATGTCTAGTGGTAGTATTGCTGGCACCATAGACTGGGTTGATATAAAGTTGCATGGAATTTTGTATTAAATAATTGTTACAGATCTGAATAAGAGTGATGTAATAAATATGTATATTATTATCCGGCAACAATACATTTGATAATCATTAGGTCAGCCCACATCACATCACATGACAAGAAACAAATCATTGTGCAATGGCGCCATAAGTAGGGAAAAAAGGTACCCAGGCTATATTTTATTTAGGTCATTGCACATCACGTGGTAATTGCGAGATGTCAATACTGGTCACAGGGAAAGGACTTTTGGAAAGCTTGTAGAAAGTATATTGGGTTCTTTCAGCTCAAATTGCCTCAAAACTAGTCATTTTTCATCAAAATGACTCCGGACTAATGATTAGTAGCTCATAACAATCAATTTGATATTTTTATCTAAAAAATAAGACAACAATTCAAATGCCATCGGACCATGTAACTTTAACCAATGCTTCTATTGATTAAACCATGTTGACCAAAGTCCATATAAAAGATAATGCCATTTTGCATGTCCAATACAAATAAATCCAAACTAAGAAATGACACATTCCAGGTCGAGGAAAGTTCCCTGCATGGACTGATTATTCCAGTTCTTTTTCCTCTTCTTTGGATTGCTTTGTGTGTGAAAACAATGCTCGTTGATATTAAATCAAGCTCAAACAGCAGAAGCAAACTGTGGAAAGGTAATTTATTATTTGGCCATGCTGACTGACATGAAATCAGTGAACATCACAAAAAATGGTCGCAACGGGATCTCTCTGATCCCATCACAAAGCAAGGAGAAAGTGGGAAATAGATTTAAAAAGAAAACAAGAACAAAAAACACACACACAAATGACCACAAACCCCTGAACGATTCTCCAATGTTTTCATGACTATTAATTAGTGCTTAATTAACTCAGGTTTGGTGTCTAGTGTCACATCTTCTAATGGCCCTGTCACACTCCGACGTAATGACGTTGACGTAGGGAGAACGTGAAGAATGTTGAACTTCTCGGCGTAGTATGCAAATTTGGGCACAAGTTGAACGTGGATACAGCGTAGTGGACGAGAGCGTAACGTTGGTAAAGCGTAGTGATACCGTCATTCAACGAGAGAGGTCAACGTAATGTCGTTCACGGAACGTTATGAACGTTATTGCATCGCCAGAAGAACGTTACGTGACGTTAGCTATGTCATGAAACATTGAACGTATGTTGAACCCACGTTCTCCTGACGTTCTCCTGACGTTCTCCTGACTTTCCCATTACGCCGCATGGACGTTTCCACCGGTTTTAATGTGGGTCAATGAGTGGAACGTAGTGGAACGTAGTGAGGAACGTTTGCCTAATGTCCATTTAACATCATTGACGTTCGCTGAACGTGAACAGAATGTATGGTGAACGTAAACCCTTACGTTCGACCTACGTCAAAACATGTCCAAAACATCGACGTAACTCGACGTAACACGACATAATATGACATAGCTCGACGTCAGTCTAACGTCATTATGACGTCATCATAACGTAATCCAACATACATCAACATAATGACGAAATATCACCACGTTAGGCTCACGTTCGCTCATTACGTCGTAATGTGACAGGGGTATAAGTCTGTGGTTTGACCTAGTTTGGGATCCGCCACATGAGAAGTGGACATAACAAAACCACAGCCAATAATCAGAAGTTGATTCGTGAGGTTTTAAATGCTAGCATTTACATGTTGTAATAGATGCGTTTGTCATTCCAGTGGCGCGGTGCATTGCGGGATGCGTGGAAGAAAAACAAACTTGTGCTAAAACACTGTGTGCAGCTATGAAATGTGGTAGTTTCAGCTCATCTCAGCTCTTGTTTGAAATGTAGAAAACCAACTAAATATATATATATATATATAATAAAGTAAGATATGAATCTTTTATCCAGCATTGCATTTATGTCAATATAATCAGCACATCTTCTGCCATGTGCATTTAGATTTAGACAAATCTGGGCATTCAGATTAGTGTTAGAGCCATAGCCAGAGTCAGTTTTACTTATTTTATTCATGTTTTTATTTATATCCTATGGTTAATGACATATGTAGAACTAGGCAATGAGTAGGGTTATTCAGATATCGGTTATATATCTCTCTGAAACAAGTGTCTGTTGAGACATTTGGCATTTTAATATTTAGAACAAGAATTAATAATGGTGATGTGGATGTCAGCCTTAAAGTGACTGATTGTTTTGTGTGGAATTGTATGTTTCTTAGCTTAAAATGCTTAACTATGGCTAGTTGTTTGTCTTAAATATATTCATTATATCATTATATTGCATGTGTGCATCCATGTTTATGCCACATTGTTATGTATTTCTATTATCTTGAATAAAATCGAAATTTTGCCCTACATGTATCGCCAAACTCAATGCACGTCTGTGTTTTGCTCTCGACGCCATTTTCAGTGCATGCGCAGTCAGAATAACGATCAAGTCTATTCTTTGGTTTGAGGCAGTATCGGATCTGCTGCTATAATAAGTGGTCATAGAGTGATAATTGGGGTTTTGCAGCTTAGCATTTCGGAGATGTGGGCGAATGCTTACAAACAGAGACATAATGCATGCAGTAGATAGCTACACAACAACTGAAAGTAAAGGCCCTGTCACACTATGACGTAACAACATCAGCGTAGGAGAACGTGAAAAACGTCGAACTTCTCAGCATAGTATGCAAATTTGGGCACAAGTTGAATGTGGATGCAGCTTAGTTGAGGAGAGCGTAACGTCGGTAGTAGTGTAGTGATAGCATCATTCAACGAGAGAGGACAACGTAATTACGCTCACAAAACGCTATGTACGTTATTCCATCGCCAGAACTATATTGCGTTACGTTACGTGACGTTACATACGTCATGACACAGTGGTGAAATGCTGAATGTACATTGGACGTACGTTCGGCGTACATTCTCCTGACGTTCCCATTATGCCGCGTGGACGTTTCCACCGGCTTTAATGTGGGTCAATGTAGTGCAACGTAGTGAGCAGCATTTGACTAACGTCTGTCTAACATCATTGACGTTCACCGAACGTGTACAGAATGTACGGTGAACGTAAACCCTTACGTTGGAGTTACATCGAAAGTTTTGAACATGTTCAAAACCTTGACGCGCGCCGACATAACACGACATAACGTGACGTAGCTCGATGTCAGTCTAACGTCATTCTGACATCATCATAACGTAACCCAACATACATCATCGTAATGATGAAACGTGAGCATGTCAGGCTTACGTTGGCTCATTACGTCGTAGTGTGACAGCGGTATAACAAAACAAGGGGAACCACAAGACAATTGCTCTCTGGCAGCAAAAACAAGCCATTCAATATAACTATTATGGGAAGCATAAATACACCATCACCAAATAATGTTGTGGGTGTCATATCAGACTTGTCGCCACTGTGTGACATTTAACACACAATATCAATGACAATTCCTGAAAGGTGTTTCAAGCAATGGGATACCATAGCTACAACGGCAACCGAACCCTAACTTCTGCCATTCACGGCCAGCATCCTAAGCACAGCGTCAGCTAGGTGCCTCCAAAAGTTTGCCGATGCCAATGAATTATTCTTTTTAAAGAAATATTGTCGTTAAGGTTTGTCAAACGAAGGGATTCGAACCCATTATCCGCCAGGCCAAGCATTCTACCCTTTTGTCTATCAATACCCCCTTGTGGAATCAACCTACCCACACCTACTTCTGTATGTGGCGCATAGCCTGCGAGGTCAGTGCAAAATACCTCATTAACAACATACGTAATTTGCGCACTTATCAATACGCTCTGATTGGAACTGTGTTATCAGAGAGTAGATACTCTAATTATCAGGATACCCACGCCGTGATAGCAGAAATGAGGGCTCGAAGACCTCTAAGAGGATGATATTCCCGTATGTGGTGACACCTCCTACAACTCTGGTGCAGTGACCAGGATTGTGTAGATGCTGAGTAGGCCTACTGCATGTAGTTTAGCCTGCCCTGTGTGTGTATAATATCAGCACACTAACTGGTTATTTGTAACTGTAAGTAGGAGGCTTATACTTCCAGGTCCATGACTGCATCGTTAAGCACTGATCTCACCCGGTGAAATGCCACATACACTTATACTTATGTCATGGGGGTGATGAAAATCGGAAATATTGTGCCTAGAGTGGGACTCGAACCCACATCTCTTTGCATTCCGGGCTAGTGTGCTAACCATTTCACCACCTAGGCTCCCTGATATCAACACACTACCCATGCCTACCTGTCTATCTGGTTACTTGCCTGAGAGGTCAGTGCAGACTACTACACTCCTCCCCCTGGAATTGTAAGTCTTTTAATGCTTACAATTACACACATACAGGCAATGCACTAACACATACATACAAAGGGTAGGTTCAACAACCATACATCACCTAGGTTTTACAGGATCATGGTCACGGCAACCAGTGTTATGGGGGTGATGAAAATCGGAAATATTGTGCCTAGAGCAGGACTCGAACCCACATCTCTTTGAATTCTGGGCCAGTGTGCTAACCATTACACCACCTAGTCTCCCTGATATCAACACACTACCCATGCCTACCTGTCTATGTGGTTACTTGCCTGAGAGGTCAGTGCAGACAAACTATACTTATACTTATACCTATCCACTTCTGTTTATATACTTAGGCATAATTGCCTGTTAACAGATTCATCCTGTTCATATATGAAGAGTTCAGGCGCAAAAGCATGTAAACGCCAATCCAAAAATGTAGTTTAAATAAAAGAGTCTCATTGATTCCACTTTCCATATGATGATGATCACATGGTTATGGAGTATAATTATAGTGGTCATACTGCGTGGACTGACTATATCTGTATATCGACCCTGACTCCAAAATTGATCAATTCTGTTTTACAATGCATTTAATGATGGAGTTTCGACTATTTCAGGTGGAAGCCTATTCCATGTGTTTGCCGCTCTATCAAGGACACAATTTGTCCTCACTCGCCAATTGGTTCTGTGATTTTTACTTCTAAGCTAGGTGTGGGATTGCATCAGGGAGCCTGGATAGACTTCCGGTTACGACCCTCGCCCTACAATGGTAGACGTGTGGGATCGAGTTCCGATTTAGCCAATGCTGTGCCCCTTTGTTTGAAAACATCCCCAACATCCGATTTTGACGTGCTGTAGACTCCGTGGGTTTGTGGGAGGAGTCTAGCACCATACCGTCAATTACACCTGTCAATCAAACCACGACACCTGCTTCAATCCAGGAACACGGGGTGGGCAGAATGGATGCGGCTCATGTCCTGCTGTGAGTATGCATTAATGCAGGTGGTGTCCTGTTGTGCAGATGCCTTAACCCAGTTGGCGTTCTGCTGTGAGTATGCATTAACGCAGGTGGTGTCCTGCTGTGGGGATGCATTACTGCAGGTGGTGTCCTGATGTGGGGATGCATTGACACAGGTCATATTCTACTGTGGGGATGCATTAACACAGATGGTGTCCTGCTGTGGGGATGTCTTAACCCGAGTGCTGTCCTGCTGTGAATATGCATTAACGCAGGTGGTATCCTGATGTGGGAATGCGTTGACACAGGTGGTGTCCTGCTGTGGGCATGCATTGACACATGTGATGTTTTGCTGTGGGGATACCTTAAGCTAGGTGGTGTCCTGCTGTGGGGATGAATGAATGCAGGTGGTATCCTGCTGTGGGCATGTATTGACACAGGTGGTGTCCTGCTGTGGGCATGCGTTGACAAAGGTGGTGTTCTGCTGTGGGGATGCCTTAACCTAGGTGGTGTCCTGCTGTGAGTATCCATGATGCATTGACACATATGATGTCCTGCTGTGGGGATGCATTGACACAGGTGGTGTCCTGCTGTGGGGATGCATTGACACAGGTGGTGTCCTGCTGTGAGTATCCATTAACGCAGGTGGTGTCCTGCTGTGGGGATGCATTGACACAGGTGGTGTCCTGCTGTGGGGATGCGTTGACACAGGCGGTGTCCTGCTGTGGGGATGCATTGCCACAGGTGGTGTCCTGCTGTGGGGAGGCGTTGACACAGGTGGTGTCCTGCTGTGGGGATGCGTTGACAAATATGATGTTTTGCTGTGGGATGCCTTAACCTAGGTGGTGACCTGCTGTGAGGAGTTATTAATGCAGGTGGCACGCTGCTGTATGGATGCATTAATTCAGGTTGTGTTCTGCTGTAGGGATGCATTGCTGGAGGTGGTGTCCTCCTTTTGGGGTACATTAATACCGGTGGTGTCCTGTTGTAGGATTGTACTAATGCAGGTTGTGTCCTGCTGTGGAGATGCACTAATGCAGGTACTGTCCTGCTTTGGGGATGTACTGTCCTGCTGTGGAGATGCACTAATACAGGTACTGTCCTGCTGAAGGGATGTACTGTCCTGCTGTGGAGATGCACTAATGCATGGACTGTCCTGCTGTGGGGATGCACCAATACAGGCACTGTCCTGCTGGGGAGATCCATTAACACAGGTACCGCCCTGCTGTGGAGATGCACTAATGCAGGTACTGTCCTGCTGTGGAGATCCATCAACACAGGTAGCGTCCTGCTGCAGTATCTACCAGTGCAGATGGTGACCGGATGTTAACATGCGTTGTCGCTGGTGGTGCCCTCTAATGGCCATCTATCTACTTTATATACTCATTTTTCCGCCGACTGTGATAATTACTGTATCAATAACAACTCGACACCTCCAACAATCAACAACATATCCCATCATGCACCTCAACCACTCTCCACACACCCCAGAAAGCGGATGACGTGGCCGAATCAGTAGAGCGCAGGCCTCTCGTGCAGAAGGTCAGGAGTTCAATGCCCGGTCGAATCAAACCAGTGACGTACAAAATTGATATTTGTCACTTCCTAGCCAGATGCTGAGCATTATTAGGATAGGGCAAGGACTGGTTGGCTCAGTTTTAGCATAACGTGACTGAGTGGGATATCGGGTCATGATGTTGGCAGCCTGATTTCCAAGTGAGGAAGCACTATGAAGTCATCATGAGTACACAATGTCACAGGTCGGTACCCATCCTGATATGACCTTAGATGTTGCCAGGACATAAAACTCCCACAACCAACAACCACACATCCCAACTCCCAGCACCACTCACCCGCCATTCCCAGGGCCTGTGTGAGTGTGTTACAGGTGGCACGGGACCCGGTTGGGAGTGCGGCTGCCCGGTGGCGCCCCCTGGTGCAAACCGCTGACATCGCGCGGAGGGGACAGTCGAGTGGGCGGGGCGGGTAAGAATGCCCGTTTAATACGCATTCACCAAACACTCAACTCTCCTCATTTCTCTTTCCTAGATTCTGCCCATTTCTATTTCTCCCAGGCACACTTCTTCCCTTGACCAGGGTAGTTGTGTTCTTGAGTGGGGCCCTTCACCTTTACGATTTCTCTGTCTTGTTCTTGTTGCTGGAACGACCGCTGCTCCCACCTTTGCCCGCCTTCCTCAAACCCCTGCTGCTGACCGGATTCAAGTGCTACACTACACTACACCTACAGTTCAACTACACGCCGGCCCGAAGAGATTCGCTGCCGCCCCAATGCCTCGCCGTTACAACGTTGTGAAGATGTCCCCAGCTTCTACAACACTCCCTACTGAAGTTAAGTCTTCAACCACAGATTGGGAGTGGTGCTGGTGGTGATACTAGCTTAATGGGGAGAGTTGCTGTTACTGCCTTAATGTGGAGCATTGTTGTTACTGCCGTTGTTGTTGATGTGAACGATACTGCCTTAATGGGGACTGGTGATGTTACTGCCTTAATGGGGAGTGGTGCTGTTACTGCCTTAATGGGGAGTGGTGCTGTTACTGCCTTAATGGGGAGTGGTGCTGTTACTGCCTTAATGGGGAGTGGTGCTGTTTCTGCCTTAATGGGGATGTTGTTGTTACTGCCTTAATGGGGAGTGCTGCTCTTTCTGCCTTAATGGGGAGTCGTGATGTTACTGCCTTAATGGGGAGTGGTGCTGTTACTCCCTTAATGGGGAGTGGTGCTGTTTCTGCCTTAATGGGGACTGGTGATGTTACTGCCTTAATGGGGAGTGGTGCTGATACTGCCTTAATGGGGAGTGGTGCTGTTACTGCCTTAATGGGGACTGGTGCTGATACTGCCTTAATGGGGAGTGGTGCTGTTACTGCCTTAATGGGGAGTGGTGCTGTTTCTGCCTTAATGGGGACTGGTGATGTTACTGCCTTAATGGGGAGTGGTGCTGATACTGCCTTAATGGGGAGTGGTGCTGATACTGCTTTAATGGGGAGTTGTGCTGTTTCTGCCTTAATGGGGACTGGTGCTGATACTGCCTTAATGGGGAGTCGTGATGGTACTGCCTTAAAGGGAAGGGTTATTGTCACTGCTTTAATGGGGAGTGGTGATGTTACTACCCAAATGGGGAGTGGTGCCGCAGATACTTTCTTAATGGGAGTGGTGCTGGTGATACTACCTTATGGGGAGTGGTGCTGTTACAGTCTTAATGGGGAGTGGTGCTGATACTGCCATAATGGGGAGTGGTGCTGGTGATACTGCATTAATGGGGAGTGTTGTTACTGCCTTAATGGAGGAGTGGTGCTGGTGATACTGCACTAATGGAGAGTGTTGTTACTAACTTAATGGGGAGTGTTGTTGTTACTGCCTTAATGGGGAGTGGTGCTGCTACTGGCTTAGTGGGGACTGGTGATACTGCCTTAATCCGGAGTGGTGCTGGCAATACTCTCTTAATCGGGAGTGGTGCTGGTGATACTCCCTTAATGGGGAGTGTTGTTACTGCGTTAAAGTTGATTGTTATTGTTACTGCCTTAATGGAGAGTGGAGCTGTTACTGCCTTAAGTGAGAGTGGTGCTGTTACTGCCTTATCGGGGAGTGGTGCTGTTACTGCCTTAATGGGGAGTGGTTATCTTACTGCCTTAATGGGGACTGGTGCTGTGACTGCATTAATGGGGTGTGGTGATGGTGATACTGCCTTAATGAGAATTGGTGATGGCTCAGCCTTAATGGGGAGTGATGCTGTTAACACCTTAATGTGGAGTGCTGATGTTACCCTCTTAATGGGGAGTGGTGCTGTTACTGCCTTAATGGGGAGTGGTGCTGTTACTGCCTTAATGGGGAGTGGTTATGTTACTGCTTTAATGGGGACGGGTGCTGTTACTGCACCTACTCTCCCACAGGGAACACAACACAACCTTGTAGTGTAATATATAATAGGAAAATGTATTTGGCAAATATATATATAGTGGCTGCATTAACTTAACATCATCATGGTGGAGAAATCCAGAAATACAAGCGGCGTCTTTATCTAGAAATGGATTGCCTAACTCATCCAGCTATTTGTCTCAGTGTGTTAGACCTCCGTACATACATATAAACCAGACTTTCACATGTCGGACCCTTTTAGGCACGCATAGGAACTGTTTACACACATGCAGATCAATTTGTCACACTCATAGGCCTATTTACAGATGTGTGATCAAGCGCTGGATTTCACAGCAGATGCCTTGCTTCCAAATATGCATGACCGCAGCTGCAGATCACCGAAAGTTTTTTTTGTATTTTTGTTTTTTTTGGTAATGTATTTATTCATCTGAATATGACATTTGTCAGCGCCGGAGCACTGGTCTTCCGGCCATCTTACTATTGGAATTGACAGTCTAAATAATCTAGGTTTGGTCAGTGCTGTATTAGTCACAGCACCAATCCTGTAGAATTAAGGGAGTGGCTCCTGCTGTATAATGTACAGCACCAGTCAATGCGGTTCATGCAAAAATGGGGAGCAGCACTGCGTAGATGTATACTCGGGGCAGCTCAAACAATCTTTGTGGGTTACATTTTTTCTCTTAAAAAACAAGCTAAGTTTATAGTTAACAAGACATTTTGTCTGTCTTATATAATGTTCAATGTGTTTAAAGAGGTTGATAGTTGCGTAGGATGTTCAGTGTGTTGATGGTTAATGATGGTTCATGATGGTTAACTTACAAATAGTTTTGATAATTAAAACATATGTTTGATCAAACCTTCGCGCTTTGTTCTAATTGCATTTTATTTCATCGCTCAAAAAGTCTGTACCACCTGACAATCATTCCAAGCTAGGCTGCACACACTGTGTGCAGTAACTCCTGCTTGTAACAGATCCTGGCCGACCGTGAAGGATTAGTGCCGCTGCCACCTACCAGAGGGCGCCACCTCCGCTGTCCCTGCCATTAGTTGTGGTGCTTCTCACCAGGTGGCAACAAGCATCGCGTTGTCTGTCATGTGTCCTGCTGTATCCTCCGATCTTTGACCTACTTGCACTGCTCCTGTCTCGGCTGCCCCTATCTGTTGTTTACTGCTTTTGTTTTTCTTTTTATGAGTTTTAATTTTGTTATGTAATATAACATATTTTAGAACATGTATTATATAATGTGTATTCAGTACACACCGTCTTCCGTAAGCACCGGGGGATTAATGGTTTGACTATGACCAGACCAGACCGAGACCAGACGGGATGGCCGAATGAGTTGGAGGGTTCATCTCCCATGCTGGTAGATCGTGAGTTCGTGGGTTGGAACCCTGTTCGAGTCAAATCAATGACTTACAAATTGATACTTTTTGCTTCGTAGCCAGGGGCTTGGCATTAATAGGATAGGACAGGGACTGGTTGGCTCAGCGTCAGGATAATGCGACTGGGTCTGATATCAAGTCTTGTTGCGGGTGGCCTGGTCTCTTAGTGGGGCAGCACTATAAAGTCGCCATGAGTGCGCACTGTCACAAGTCTGTACCCGTCCTAATATGACCTTAGCTATTGCTAGGATGTGAAACAACAAATGACCAGACGGAATGGCCGAATGAGTTGAGCGTCCGTTTCCTGTTTTGGTAGATAGTGGGATTTGATAGATTGTTATTTGTTTGTTGTTGTTTTACGTCCTAGCAACATCTAAGGACATATCAGGACAGGTACTGACTTGTGACAGTATGCACTCATGGCGATTTTATCGTGCTGCCCCACTGGGAAATCAGTCCGCCAACACCATGACCCGATATCCCACTCAGTCACATTATCCTGACACCGAGCTAACCAGTCCTTGCCCTATCCTAATAATGCCGAGCACCAGCCTCGGAAGTGATAACTATACATTTTTAAGTCATTGGTTTGACTTGACTGGGAACCAAACCCGCAAACTCCCGATCTTCCTCACCCGAGGCATGTCTCTACCGATTCGGTCACCACGCCCCGTACGATTTGATAGATAGTGGGATTCGAACCCACGGGTTCGAACCCTGGTCGAGTCAAACCGATGACTTAAACATTGATACTTGTCACTTCCTAGCCTGGCGCTCAGCATTAATAGGATACGGCAAGCACTGCTTGGCTCAGTATCAGGATAATGTGACTCAAGGGGATATTATGTCATGGTGCTGGCAGCCTATTCTCCTAGTAGGGCAGCACTAGAAAGTTACCATGAGTGTGCACTGTCACAAGTCAGTATCTGTCCTGATATGACCTTAGATGTTGCCAGGATACACAACTCCAACAACCAATCAACATGTTCTGACTATGCAACGACATTCTTTTTGCATAATTGGGGTTATTGTGTGAAATAGCAAATATGTGTATGCATTAATAATAAAGGTAGGAATACTCATTTATTCATTTATTGCACTTCTAGATACAGAGTGATAAATAAGAATTAATGATGGAGAATACGCCGCCAAAGCTATTCACTAGTTGTGATGTATTTTTTGTTGTTGTAAATATAGTTTATTCATTGAATATCCTGATGCTGCCCCCATCAAAAATCACTCTTCACCATATCCTATAGCTAACCATCAAACAAAGTATCACCAAATATGGATGTGTGTAATTCTATCATTGGATAGTTCCTCCTCTTCCTTTCAGATCGAACCCAGGACCCGCTACCCATGATCGCAGCCTGTCCAGGGGCCCACTATGTGCAAGAACTGTCCCTTGACTGTCTCCCTGGGGAAGGCTCTTCTCTGTCATCCCTCAGGGATTCTATAGATGCAGGATGAACGGCTAGCACATTCAGTGCACAATAGCTGCAGCTGTACAGACTACTTCCAAAGCCTGCCAGACACCTAGCTGACAAATGCTGCCTTGCTTTGGCTTTCAGAACTGGACGTGATGGCGCAAGCAGTAAGAGCGATGTGACTCATTTGGAAGGTCGTGGGTTTGATCACCGACAAAGTTAAATCATTTAACTTAACATGCTTGTTGCATTTGTACTCAAATGATAAGAATCTCCTTACTACCTCCATCACACCAAAGTAGTTCTCACTATGTTCTTGAAAATGGTGCCAAACGGGGTCAAACTGTGTGTGAACGGAATGGAAATAGTAGCTATTTTTTACAGTCTTTTTATGAATGGAATGGACGGGCTAGGACGGAATGGTGCTCCAGAACTTTGAGGATGCTCAAAATTTTCTTGCGATCATCGCATTCATCAATTAGATGGTGTGACAACATACTGGACATACTACAAACGGAATTGGATACTTCGATCGTACTAGGAACGTGTTACGACGAGGTGTAATCGGGCAACAATTGCATAAACGAAGTAGCATCAATGCCAAAGTTACATGTTCTACCCGATCACAACCCGTTTTAGAATGGGGTCGGACGTTTTGAGAACTAGTTTCGTGTGATGGGGGTATAATGCATTGCGTGTGAGGGGCCATTGATATGATACTTGAATGCGTATATGACATTGCCATTGATTAAAAGTTTGCTCACCTAAACAACATGCCAGATCTCTTTCCCAATGTAAAGCACAAACTAATTGCGGAGTTCCTAATAATATTAATATGACTCTATTCCCTCTTGTAGTCTTAAATACGCATTGCAATTTAAATGTTGCTGTAATTTGAGACGAATTTAAAGTTGCATAGTCCGATGGCTTTCAATTCTATTTCTGTATCACTTTAAAATAAATATATTAGCTTTAAATCTACCTTATCTTAGTTTGAAGTAACTTCTATTTGTAATTGCTAAATATAGAGTTATCTGAAGGGCTAGAAATGCTAAGCTAATTTTGGTGTGTACATCAAAACTGGTATGCAGGTATTGCAGGTATAGCAATACCTCAGGGAGTTTGACGCCCCTGCCCTGCAGAGTTGTAAACCACTGCCTGTGGTACAGGTTCTTGATAGAACTGAAGGCTAAGGAAGCAAACCCTAAACAGAAAACCATGTCACTGTGGCAGCATTAAGGGCGGTTGATGTATGGAACTCCCAACCTCTCCTGACCAGCCACTGCAGGGACAAATAGTTTTGCGCCTGTCTTGACATGTTCTTGCTGGTGTGAAACCTCTATTTGCTCTCTGAGAGAGTGCCGCTGGTAACTTGCAAAAGCCAGCAGCACTTCAACACTTTTGCAGGCAGCTTTCATTAAATGTACAACCGCACAAGGAGAGCGGCAGTCAAGTAATGAAAGCTGTCTTTGTCGCATCGCGACCAACAGCATGATGTTGATGACATCAAAACTGTGACACCATATGTTTGAACAGTGAGAACTTCTATTAAATTGACTTAGTATGCCATCCTATGCAGCAACAAATGCTTAATAAGTGGACCAATATCTAAGTTATGTCAAATTAAATCTCGATAAGTGCTTTGCTTTAGACAAGGTTATGCTTTCATTGGATTCTGCACCTTTGACAAATTCAACATTGCATTTGATCTAAATCGGACCATTTGAGAAAATTCCAATATCCATTGGATTTGTCCAGGTTTGTTCAATTTAACTTCATCTTACGTAATATTATTATCACCTAAAGTGAACTCAATGCGCTGAGAGTGTGTGTAGGGGAGAGGGCAATGAAGTGTCTTTTTTATCGGGTACATTAGTTGATTAAGCGGGGGGAAATTTCAATTGCGGAAGATTGGTCTTCCTCATTCCGCTGCTCCTTGCCCTATCCTAAGAAGGCCTGGCACCAGGCTAGGAAGCAACAGGTATCAATTTGTAAGACATTGTTTTGACTTGACCAGGTTTCGAACCCATGATCTACCAACACGGGAGATGGATGCTCTACCTCATTCGGCCATCCCTTCTTACTTGGTTTTGTGAGTTATTCCCACACATTCCACATCCTCCCTCCCCCCACCCACCCCTCTCTCCATCACCCATTCATGCCATTGTCTTCACTGACGTATATAGCACCGTGAGCTCTTTCTCTGCAACACTCCCACCACAGCATTCCTTCTCCAGCTTCCACTAATCACTGCCTGTCTAAGAACAATCTGAAGCCTTCCAGCTTTCCATCACGTATTATGCTCTATTTATTCCGTTCTCTACATGCTTTAAATTGTCACGGTAAATATACATGCTAATATTAATAAGATATAATGGGCTATAAATAACAGGAGTCTTTGTAAGGCGATCTGCATTAAAAGCAAAAGGAACATAAACAATATATATATACCCCATGTAGAGACAATATATACCGGTGTAGAGTGAGATTTGATGCTTCCCATAGGGTTAATAGTGGTAGCCATTCGGTCACGCGGGTTCAATCTGCTAGTCGGCGCCCATCTCCACCCCCCGCACCCCGCCCGGCAGTAGCGGGGTGTGTCCATGACCACCATTGTAGTCAGGAGGAAGATGGAGAATATGACCGAGAGGGTGGAAATGTAGACTTTTTGTTATGGTTGATATGCGTCAATAAGGGCCTTAGCTCATAAGTTCCAGAGGGTGTGCACAATTTCGTCTGGTGGCATTTTTGCAAATCCAAGATGGATACCATCACTGACCGATATAACTAAAATAGCCATTACTCAGTCAATATCTGTGCTAGCGATGTAATGTTGGGCTCTCTCTATACCTATATCTGTTTTGGACACAGGATTAGGTTATCAGATTTCCTTTGTTGTCCAGTCAAACATATAACCCTCAATACAGTCTTTAATCCCTTTCCTGTTTGTTGGTTTGTTGTTTTACGTCCTAGCAAAATCTAGGGTCATATCAGGATGAGTAGCGACTTGTTAGAGTCTACATTCATGGCAACTTTATAGTGCTGCCCCACTGGGAGACTAGGCCACCAGCACCATGACCGGATATCCCACTTAGTCACCTTATCCTGACAGAGCCACCCAGTCCTTGCCCTATCCTAATAATGCCGAGCGCCTGGCTAGGAAGCAACAATTTTTAAGTCATTGGTTTGACTTGACCGGGGTTTGAACCCACAAACCAATGGGTTTGGATCCCCTGATCTCAAAACAGGAGATGGACACTCAACTCATTCAGCCACTCCATCTGATCCCTTTGCCGAAACATCACGTGGTTACAAATATTGAAGCAGGCAGACATTTTTGTTGCACTGTACAGCATGCAACATGTACAGCATCTCGTCGATAATTGTCGCTACCTAGCCTGATGCTCGGCATTTCTAGGATAGGACAAGGGCTGGCTAGTTAAGTATCATATCAGGATACTGTGAATGGGCCGTTAACAGGGTCATGGTGCCAGCGACCTGGTCTGTCACTGTCCCAAGTCGCTCCGTGTCTTGACATGACCTTGAATGTTGCTGGGATGTAAAACTCCATTGAACAAACTACTGATCACTTATGCTGATGCGCTGAAGATTTGTTTGGATCCAGAGGACTTTATATTAATCTAGAATTGATACAATCCAATTCTTATACAAACTGATGCATCACCATGCGACAATAGATAGTACACAAATACGCCACCAGGGGTTTTAAATTACTGTGCTATGTTACTGTGTATGGCACGGTTCGCCATGCCTCACCACTTAACCCAGTTTTTAGTCATTTTTCAATCTGTATCAACTAAGAAAAAAACCTCATCAATGTATTACTGGCACAGCCATCGGCAATGAATATATATTCATACAACACCTAAATAAAAGCACATCGGTTTGCTTAAAGTTGCATAGTCCGATGGTTTTGAATTTCTGTATGTTTTCTGAGATAACTATATTAGATCGATCAGTAGTATCTACTTTGCATTAGTTCAAAGATACTTTGATTTTAAATGGTAAACTTTTGAGATTTTTTGAGTGCAAACATGGAAAATTAGTTTTGGCAAGCTTGCCATAACTCTGACACCATAGGCTTCTGCAGTAACAGGTTGTGTTAAATTGACTCAGTATTGCCTTCTACGCAGAAACAAATGGTTAATAAGTATCTAAGTTAGATATATCAAATCAAATTTAGATAATTGGTTTGGTTTTGAAATTTTGTTATTTCATCAGACTATGCAGCTTTAATATTAACATAAACAAGAAGCAAGAAAACCAAGATGATTACTAAAACTAAATTCCAAAGATTTGAATCAAATTTGACTAGTGCTACCCAGTGGCTAAAACACGTATTAACACACTTATCCGTTATGAGCAGGGAAAATAAATTCATCACAAAAACAAAAAAAACTAAAATATATATTCGCTTGGACGTAACATTTCTATTCATGCTTACATTATTAAAATGAAATACCTTTACTTATTTATATTGATCACAATCACATATGATATTCATGGTTTGCATATAACCAAACTGTTATTGTATGCGAAATAGTTTAATCCCAAATGATACATTCCAGTTCTGTGATTGCAACTACAAGAATTCCAACAAATTTCAGTTTCATTAATGGGTTGACAATTTAATTTGTTTCATCCAGAATTACCTCCGTCTTCCACAATCGAAAGCAATTGGAATCATCAAAATAGGGATTCCCAAATATTTCATTTGGAACCTATATTCACAATATGACAGGTCTTCTATTGTTAGTGTTACATTTGACTTGCGTGTGTATTTTCCCAAGATGGTGTATACAACGATGCATAGCAAAACCCTAATTTACGAGACGGAGACAGTCGTCTTATATAATGGTTATTTATTTCTTATCGGAAAGGGCTCACATATGATGCAACAGGTCAATATGATACATAATAACAGGTATGGTTCAATGATGCGCGAAAAGGAGGAAAACAAGGCAGGGGTGGAGAAAAAGGCGTTTATTGTGCGCCTCAGGAAATACAGTGGAACAGGTTAAATACAAAGGTAACAAGAGGTAAAGGCTCATGAGGAGCAATGCAAGACATGACATGGATATAAAAGGGGCTCATAAGGAGCAAGGCAATAAACATGAGGATAACAGGACTCAGAAGGAGCAAGGCAAGAGAGTCAGTGTGTGGGCTCAAATGGAGCTAGAGTTCGTGGTGAAGGTGGTTGTCAGTGAGGGGGAGCCGAGGAGCCCTCCACCAAAACGGCGGAGAGGGCTCGCGGCGCGCCCGAGGGGGCGAGGCGGGGCACGTAGGCGTGGACTGCCTCGGAGGTCCAAGTGCCCTGAGCCATAATCTCGGGCAGGCCTGGGCGGCCCCTCGACGGAGACTATGGAGGGTGTAGGCCTCAGGCGTCGGCACTCCTTGGGCTTGCAGGGCCCCTCGCAGCAGGGCGGTGAGGGACCTCGGGTCGAGCGGGCGGCCGGAGGGCATTATGAAGGCAGGAGCATCTGGGGCGGCGGGGCAGAGGGCGACGGCAGCGGCCCAGGCCGACACGGGGCAGAGGGAGAGAGGGAGGAAGGCATCCGGGGATGGCCGGGGATTGAATGAGGGCGACCGCCCCCCCCCCTCCCCCCGCACCCCCCCCCCCACCCCCCCCCCCACTCCCTGCCAGCGCCGAGGGGCTGGAGATCGTCTTTGAGCTGCGGATCAGGAGGCGGAGCTCTCCGGGCGCGGGGCGGACGTCGTCGCGGGTGAGGGTGTGGGGGCCGCCCCACCCCTCGGGACTCGGGGCCAGCAGGTTGGACTGCCGGAGCATCCCGAAGTACCCGAGGAGGAGCGCGGCCCGAGGCACGAGCGAGGCGGGACCCGCTCGCTCGAGGTGGGTGACGACCAGGGTGAGATGCTGCGGGGAGAGAGGAGGCGCTTGCCGGGGGACGTGGGTGGAGGACCGCTCCCCGCCTCGGCAGACGTCCTTGGGGAGGTGGGCGTCAAAGCCCGAGGTGAGGCCCCCGGCGCCCTCGACCCACGACCGGGCCCCCGAGAGGGTGTTCTTGACGGAGGCGAAGGCGAGGCCGCGGAGGTAGAGGGCGGCGGTGAAGGCGGCTACATCGAACGCCGAGGGCGCGAGGGGGTCCGCGCCTCGGGCAACCGCGTAGGTGACGTAGTCCTCGGCCTGGCGACGTCGATTCCTCCAGGTTGCCGGGGCGAGGGCGGCGACTCTGAAGCGGGCAACGGCGGCAACCTCGGCAGGGGGGAAACCTAGAGGCCGGGGAAAAAGTGGAAAACGTCATGAGACACCTCGACTGGAAGGAGCCCGAGGCGGGCCACCTCGCCGCGGGCCGTCTCGGCCCAGGGCCCGGGAAGGTCCGCCCCGGGCTTGTGGACGATGTGGAGCTGGAAAGAGCCGGTGGCCGCCATGAGCCAGAGCTCCCGGGCGCAGGTCCCGAGGGTAGGGTCTCGGGCGCGGCCCGACACGAGCGCGACAGCGGAGGCCATGTTGTCGGTGTTGATTGTGACCGTCGCCCCTGTGACGTCATCCGGGAGGAGGGCGCGCAGGGCGACGACAAGGTTAACCGCCTCGAGCTCGTGGATTGTCGGGTACCGCGTCCGGTACTCCTCCGAGTACCCTCGGGCGTAGAAGTGGGAGGATGAGAAGGCTCCTCCGCCGGTGAGGCAGGAGTCGCACTCAAGCACCAGCCGGCGACCCTCGGGGGCCCTGAGGAGGCAGAGGCCGTTCGTTATCCGCCCGTAGGCGGCGAACCACCTCAGGTCCCGGAGGGCGTCGTCCGCGAGGGTGAGAGTGGAGGCCCCGAGGCTGCTGCGCAGCGCCCCGAGGAGCCGAGCCATGAACTTGCGGCCCGGGAGCACGCAGCTGCTGACATGGTTCAGGCGGCCGAGCAGGCTCTGTAGCTCTTGTTTCCGGAGGGTGGGGCGGGCGATGCGGTCGTCGCAGTCGTCCACGAGGGCTTGGATCTTGTCGGGGGCCACCCGGATGGTCATCGCCTCGCTGTCGAGGGCAAAGCCGAGCCAGGTCAGGCGGACAGCGGGGGGATGGCACTTTCCGGGGGCTACGTCGAGGCCGAGGGCTGCGGTGAGGGCGAGGAAGGCGTCGAAGGCCTGGCACGCCCTCAGGTAGGAGCCCTCGCACCCGATGAAGTCGTCGACGGAGACAAGGGCATGGAAGCCCTCGCGCCTAATGATCCAAGCCACCGCGGAGGTGACGCGGACGCAGGCCGCGCCCGAGGAGCGGCAGCCGAAGGGGAGGGCGAGGTCTATGTAGGTTCGACCCTCTAAACATATCCCGAAGAGGGGGCAGGAGAGGGGGTCGGCACGGAGCTGGCGGTAGGCCCGGGAGATGTCCGCCGACCAGACGTAGGGTGATGAGGCGGCGGCCCACGTCGGCGACGGAGGGGAGGGTGTAGGCGTGGGGTTCCCCGAGGTACTCGCGTCGGGGGATGCCCGAGTTCACGCTGGCACCTCGGGGATAGGAGAGGTCGACGATGACCCGCCTTTTTTCCGAGTCGGCCTTGGGGCGGGTCATCATGGGAGAGACCTGCGTCCAGGGAGAGAAGGGGGGGACAGAGAAAGGGCCGATGAGGGCGCCGAGGGCAAGCTCCATGTCGACGAAGGCCTGGATGTGTTTCAGGAAGTCGGGGGGCTCACGGTGGTTGGAGTAGGAAGGGCGGGGGAGGGTTGAGGCGGAGTAATTCGCGGGGAACCCGAACTCCAGGAAGTCTAGGACGGCGGGGTCGGGGTAGTCCTGGAGGCGTGAGCGCCAGGCAGGGATGTGGAGGCCTGAGGGGAGGGGGATGCGGGCGGCCAAAAAATTAGGGAGGCCCGCTTCCCGGAGGGTGGTGTAGGTGTGGCGGAAAATGGGGTAGCGATCCCACGCCTCGCCGGAGATGTGGGGCCAGGAGGCGATGATGGTAGGGCGGTAGTGGGAGGGGGTGGGACCGCAGGAGGGGGCGGCAGGGAGGGTAGCTTGGAGGTCGGGGTCGATAACGTCGACGGTGGGCTCGTCGAGGGTGGGGGGGGTGGGGGGTTGGTGGGGCGGGGAGGGGGAGGAGGTGCGGCGGGGGCGGGTGAGGGGGGCAGCAAAATCCTGCGGGGTGGGGGGGGGGGTCAGGGGCGGGCGGGGGGTCGGGGGTATCGGGGAGGTCGGGAGGGCGGTCGTCAGGGGGGCAGAGGAAGGCGGTATCGCCGGGGTCGAGGTGACCTTCTGAGTCGAGGGTGATGGTGAAGGGTTGGTGGTCGGCGATGAGAGCCTTACAGGCGGGGCGTTGAGCCCCGGAACAGAGGGTGGTGCCGAGGCGGCGGTCAGGCCGCGCCTCGGGGGAGCCGCTGGTGCTCCGGCGAGTCGTGTCAGGGGGGCTGCTAGGGGTGCACTGGGCGGTTATTAGGGGGACCTTGGGCCGACTGGGAGCCTTCGGGTCGAGAGTGGTGGACGGGGCGGCTTTGTCGAGAGAAGTGGGCCGGTCGGGGGCCTCCGGGCCGGGCGGGAGGTGCCGGCTTAGTGAAAATCCGGTGAGGCGGAAGCTGTGGGCCGGTCCCGTGCGCGCTTCGTCAGGCAATCCGCCTCACTGTGCATAGTCAGCACCTTGCGGACATTCGCGCAGTAGGCGCACGTGTGGCGGTGTTTTGCGGCACCTTGGCCGTGGGCCTCCCCCGGGGTGGCCTGGGTGCAGGAGGAGGGGTCCCGGTTCCATGGGTAGCAGGGGGCTCCGTGGGTCTCCTTGTTGTAGGTTACCCGGGTGTCGGTCTGGGGGCGGGGCTGGGGCCGGGATCTTGGGTGGTCGAGAGGGCGGGGCGCGGTGGTGGTTGTCTGCTGGGGTGGCATTGCTATGCATTCGACCCTAAGGAGGTTCAGGGCCACTGGGTCGTGCCACCTGTGGGGGAGTCGGCCGTCCGCGATCCAAGTAAACACCGTCTCGGAATAATGGCGGACGGTCGCCCACGGGTAGACGAGGTGATCCTGGAGGACAGTGAGGATGTGGTGGTGTAATCCGGGGGCGGAGTGGGTGGGGAGGTCGGGGTGGTTGATGAGGGTCAGAAGGGCGAGGTTATATTCATCCTTCGTCGCTTCCCCCCTCTTTACCGACTTCCTCTCCGCCCCTCTCTGCACAAGGTCGGAGGGGAACACATAGTCGGTTGGTATACCTTGCCGCCTCACTGAGTGGCGCGCCTCGGTGGAGGCCAGGATTTCCCGGGCGGCGTCGGCTGCGGACACCGGGGTGTGCTGTGCCGGCTCCTGGGGGTAGGCCGGGGATGTCGGCAGGGCTGCCTGGCCGCCGATGTGCTGGTAACGCTCGTACTGTGGGTGGGCGGCTCCTGGCAGGGCTGCAGGCAGCGGCGGCCTGGGACCCACCGGGGCGCGCGCCCGAGCTGCGGGGGCCGGGGCGGCCCGGTGTCTGGGCGCGGGGGAGGGCGCCTCGGGGACGGGCCGCGCCTCCCCGGTCTGGATGTCGTCGATCCTTGCGTGGAGGTCCGCGGTCGACTGGCGTTGTTCCAGCTGTTCCAGCCGGATGCGCTGCAGTTCCTCCAGGATGGCGTCGATGCCCGAGGCGCGGCGCGAGGTGCCCGGCAAGGAGGGAGTCGCCGGGGCGGTGGGGGGTGACTCGTCCCGCCTCGGGGTGGTAGCCGGTCCCGGGGTGCCGTGGGAGGGGATGCAAGGGGGAAACTACAGGACGGGGGAATGGGAAAGGTTCCTTGTGTGGCATGATGTATATGCCGAGGTCCGAGGGAGGTTGATGTGAGCCAAAGTAAGAGAAAAAGAGGTTAAAGATCTGGAAGGCGGGCAGGAGGGCGAAGTGCCTGAAGGAGGGCGGGAGTGCGGCATATAAGGGAAAATAAACAAGGGAGGAGGGGCGGGCGGACAGCAGAAGTGAGAGTGGTTGCTTTAGTGAAGGCTGCCTGTGACCCGGGTGCGGGGGGAGGGGGGGGAAAAGGTGGCGAAGCAGCGGCGCGTCGGGCCGCGCAGCGAATGCTGCGCGGCAGAGGGCGGGGGATATGGGGTTCTGATATGCGCAGATCGCGGCGGCGTCGGGCGAGGTGTCAAGCTGCGCGACAGCCCGGGCCGGGGGAGGGTCTCCTCCTTTCCTCGCA